>JAWWES010000169.1:34222133-34235940 GCA_035583135.1 Lophotriccus pileatus
GAAGCCAAATTTCTGGAATTTGAGGTGAACTCAGCACCAGGGTCCCTGTTTTTTTGGGATGAAACCTGAAATATAAATTAATAATCCATTGTTAGGCTGAAGTAACAGAGAATCCATTAGCTTTTATTTCTGTTAGTTATAATGTCATTATTCCACATTATATTGAACCTGAGCTCCTGGATGATCCAGAGTTTTTTAATTAACCTTTACGGGGAAACTGAATAAACCTGTGGAGTTCTTGTCCTGAAGCTTCTCTGGTTTGCACTTTAATGACAGGGAGAGATTTTTGAATCTTTTATGATTTTGAAATGGCAAAGAATTTCTTGGGAGGAGAAAATCCCTGTTCTGCAATGCACTGTTATTGTACTGTGACTCTTCTGGTTTCGTGATTTCTTGATACAAAACTTTAAAGCAATAATTAGACTGGAAATCAATGTATTTTATTTTTGCTCTTTATCTAACATGGTCTTGTGATTACTTTTTTTCAAATTATATGGAATTTAATAATACTTTTGAGGTAACTGCTTTAAAGAATATATACATATAAATTTTAAAGAATATATAATTTTTATTCTAAAAAAATCTATATTCCTAAATAATCTACATATTCCTAAAAATCTATACAATCTATATATTTAGGAATTTTATTCCTACATAATCTATATCTATGTAGCAGAAACCAGTCAGTATTTGGTTTAAGTTCTGAAGAGTAAAGGAAGGTTTCTCAACCTGTCTGAAGAAATAAGAAACAAGAGACCTGCCTCCATTTCTGACCAGGATTCCAGTTAAATGTTAACTATCACAATATGGGAAAGCTTTGTTGGGCTGATCCACCTCTACATGTTCATTAATCCGACACTTCTATTGGTCCTTCATTTGCATGCAAAGAGCATAGTCCAAGAATTTATAGTCCAAGGATATTTTTTAGTAAACTGAGGTAAAACCTGTCCCCTATGAAAAATGTTCCAAAAAATACATATGTTTAAGAACTGACATTTATCTGGGTAATAACTTCAAATGAATTACTTTGCAGCTCCTGCTTGGTGGTTTTCTTTTTCAATTTCAACAAACCGAGTATCCACACCTTTAAAAACACCCAATAACTGAGACTGAGAGCAGTGAGGAGCCCGTAGATCCTTTCTGAGCAATCTGACTAAATTATATTTAGTTTTTGGTGACTCAGCTCAAGTTGTTATGGCTCAAATCATTGAAACTCTCCCGTGGCTCAGAGAATTGCTCTGGAAATGAGACCATAATTTGCCTTTTTCTTGCCTGTCACCTTGAAGTTTATCTGTTCTCTGCTGAAGCTACAATTCCTTGTGTCTTTTTCGTTTTTTTTTTCCTCTCACAGTTACCTGAAAAAAACCATCACACAACTTGGAATGAAAATTGATGTTTGACATGACAACTTCATCACTTGAGAGAAAGGAGAGACTGGGTTCCTCTGACTCAGAGAAAAGGTTTCCTGATCAGCACCTTTCAGACTCTGCCCCCGCCGAACTGACTCAGCCCCGCACAGGAGTCAGACACAAAAATCAGATTAATTGGTAATGAATCAGATGGGCACCACAGAGAGCTGGAATCCTTTGCTATATAAAATTACTCGTTGCCCTGTATTTTGAAAGGTAAAATCTGTATTTCCCTTCTGTTTATGTACAAGTCACTTTGCTTTAAGCAACATAAATGTAATGTGAAAGCCTTTAAATGCAAACATTTCGGATCCATCTATTTTTTAACATGACAGGCACATTCTTACATTTAAAGAAAAAATAAAAATCACATGGTGGTTTGTGGCTTTGGCCACAGGTCCTGAGGGATTAGAGGGGGAGAAATCCTCCCCTGTGTGGGTGGGGAGGCCCTGGCACGGGCTGCCCAGAGAAGCTGCCCCATCCCTGGAAGTGTCCCAGGCCAGGTTGGAACTGGTCAAGGGGAAGGTGTTCCTTCCTATGGCAGGGGATGGAACTGGATGATGTTTCAGGTCCCTTCCAACCCAAACCATTCCTGTCTTGCAGGATGCAGTCTCCCAGGGGATGCTGAGTCTGACAGGCAGGAGGTGAGTGCTGGCTCACAGGTAATTGCTCTCAGCAGCAGCCAGGGAAATTCAAGGTGAAGCCACTGCAAATTGGCTTCTGTTCTGCTGCAACCACAACATTTCTGACGGTGGCTGGTGGTTTAAATTTTCCATGTTCATTTTAAATACTTAATTTAAAAACAATGGGCAGGTGGCAGGATGACTTGGCAGTGTGGTTGGCAGGAGGTTTTGCTGATATTTGTTATTTTCCTTGGGCATGACCCTTGTGGCACAACTTTGTGCACCCACAAAAGCCTTTACATCCTTTTTATTTTCCATTTCTCATGTTTAGTTGCAGAGGAGCTCAGCTGATCCATCCTTCAGCTGCTCTTGGTCCCCAAAAGGGTTGATGAAGCTCCATGCAAGGCAGATGATGTGCAGGATCAACCCATGGATTGCATTTATATATTCCAGGATCAGCCCATGGATTGCACGTATGTATTCCAGGATCAGGCCATGCTTTTACCTCTTCTATGATGGATAAATTATAATTAAACCAAACTACTGAATACTAAGAGGGAGATTGATCTCTTTCTCTGTTTGCAGCCACAATTCTGGGAGCTGCTGGAAACAGGGATTTGTTTATGCTTTTTGGGCTGGGTGAGGGAAATGGGATAAAACATCATGAATTTTATTGGAGCTGGAGCTGAAAAATTTGAAGCTCAACTGACCTGCAAAAGTATTGCAACAGCTCTTTAGAAAACAGAGATTTGTGATCATGATTTTTGTGGATCCCTGCCCGGAGCTGCTCTGAGGTGGGTTTGTACAACTCCATCTTTTGATTTCTTTCTTCTCTTGCTCTGACCTTTTTTTTACAGCACTTTTGAAAGACAAAGCAAACACGTTGGAAGTGTTGTTTGGACTTCTTCCCAGAAAACGACTCGAATGTCTCAGCTGAGAACTCCATCACGAGATCTTATTGATCTCTGAGCCCTGTCGCTGCAGCATTGCTGGGTGTGGGAGGGACAGCTGGAATGTCGTGGTGCCACCTTGGAGCAGGGTCCTTTCACACCTGCAGTCAGCAGGAACAGGCACTGCTGGTTTCCTTTTTGACAGAAAAAAAAGGTGGAAGATCCCCAAGACACCGCAGGGGGATCGAGGCAAAGGCACCGAGCAAAATCCTGTTTGCAAATGATGCTGCAAGGACATCCCTCAGGTCACAGCCTGGGAGAGCCTGCTGGGAATGCTCTGGGTGCCCTGGACAAGGGCCTGGAGGGACAGGACAAGGGGGAATGGCTTCCCACTGCCAGAGGGCAGGGTTAGATGGGATATTGGGAAGGAATTCTTGGCTGTGAGTGTGGGGAGGCCCTGGCACAGGTTGCCCAGAGAAGCTGTGGCTGCCCCATCCCTGGAAGTGTCCAAGGCCAGGTTGGAGCTGAGCTCCACTAAAGCCTCTAAGATGTCTCAGGTATCATTTTCCTTATTCCAAAAGATGATTGCACAACTATAAAATAAAGTGTTGAGGTGTTAAAATGCCGCTTTCCTTTATGATTAAGTACAAGCTGAGTGGTCAAGTACAATTTA
The DNA here is from genome assembly GCA_035583135.1 of Lophotriccus pileatus. Lineage (NCBI taxonomy): Eukaryota > Metazoa > Chordata > Aves > Passeriformes > Tyrannidae > Lophotriccus > Lophotriccus pileatus. The sequence continues at coordinate 34,225,729 of JAWWES010000169.1, forward strand.
TTGAACAGTGGGGAAAAAAAATCCTCCTGGCATTGTAAGAATCAGAAATTATGGCCTTTGTAATATTTTTACTTTAATAGAATGTGGCTTTGAAGCTGCTTCAAGATCTGTAGTATTTAAAACAAACCCTTGAGGTGGAGATGGAGAGAAGAGCAGGCAGGGCAGACTTTCATTTACTGCAATTTCTGTAACAATTATAAAGATATGTAGTTTTGAATACTTAAATCTATTCCTCTGTACTCATAATTTTAGATTCCAAATGTAAAAAGCCTTAGACAAATAGCCCTTTGAAGTCACTAAATTAGCTGCTGCTGGGATGTTACACAGCCTCGTGCTTTTGCCCAGTTATCCACACTTTAAAGAGTTTTTCTTGTATTTTTAGACCAAGATATATTTGCAATTACAGAAATCACGTCTGTGTCTGTTATTCGCTGTCCTGCCTCTGGTTTTCCGACTTTTTCAGCACATTTCCAATTTGTGTTCCAGTGTATCAATAAAAAGACAGACTCACCACGTTGCTACCACGTTGGAATACCCCAAATAAGATTTTGCTGTTCAAATATTGCCTCTTTCTTATCATTTATTTCCAAGCTCAAAGCCAAGGAAGCACCTCTTTGTAACAGAGAGTAGCAAAGTAACTATAATTGCTCAGGGCAAATTTTCCAGCACTTTTCCTGGAATAATGTTACTTCCACGCTGCAAAAGAAGGGATTGCAGGTGCTGGGGCCAGCCAGAAGCTGTTGGAGGCCCTGGAGCATCTCTGGCAAATTGGAAATGAGGGTGAAGCGGCTGCCAAAGAGCTGACATTTCTGAGAATGTGTTTGATTGGTGATGGAAAGAGAGGAACAGACAGATGAGCAGTGGACTGTGAGGTGGATAGAAGCTGCTGGTGGAGCTGTATTGGGCTAAATTTGGGAATCTTCTCATTTTTGCTACAGAATTTCAGTCTTTCAGTTTCTTAAACTTATTTTCTCGGTAAGCTTCTACCTTCTGCCAAGGTACTTAAATTGCTGCTAAATTGCTTCAAATCCCACAGCAGCTTTGTTTTTCATCCTCTCCCCTTTTTCACCGACATAAATTCTCTCCAGACCACTGAAAATCGGGTTCAGGACACTTCATTCCTCAGACTCCCAGCTCCTAGACTTTTAATCTGCTTTTCTGGATAAAACACGATATGAGAACATCCTACTATGTTGTTTTTCTCCAGCCAACAACTGAATATAAAACCAGCCTCAGGCTGTTGGCTCCAGCTCATTATCCCCTGAAAAACACAAGTGGCATAAACCCAGGCCTGGAGACTCCTGGATGTGATGGAAGGAAGCTGAACTAGAAACACTGGTGTGGACTAACTAAATTATCAATATCAATTTAGGACTTGAGTGTGAGGTGCTGGGGCAAGAAAGATTGGATGAGGTTCCTTTTACAACTTTATTTCACAGTTGCACAATTTTTTTTAGATATTCCCCTTCTCTACAGCAAATCCCTTCCCCTCAAATAGTCTATTAATAATTATAATGTTCATGTTCTGTGGTGCTTTATTGTACAACTTGGTTTCACGTTTCCTTCTCATGACTAATTAATTTTGGAACCACATTGTAATGGTACTTCTAATTTCTCTGCTAATAGAAAACGTGGTAATTTTTTTTCTAATATGTATAATAATTCCATTTACTTTATTGCTGGGATATAAGCAGTGATTTAAATTAATATGCAATTCCTTGCAAATGGTTACTAGGGAGAAAATTGCTGACTTGCAGTCATTTGAGCTACAAAAATGTTCATTAAAACCCAACACCTCCCTGGTGCTGTGCCCACTTGCAGTGCCATGGCTGCTGATAGGATTTTAGCCTCCTCCTAAATTGCTGTTTCCTAGTCAACATGATGCCAAAGGGACATAATTAGGCTCTGATTAACTTTCCTGCAGAAGACACAAATATTCACAGATGTTCTGATATTTCTGTCCCAACGGGTCTCTCTGCACAACCCTTAATTCTCTGACATCCTTTGGAACACTTGAAATAAACGTGCTTTGCACGGATATGGGGGTTCTGGAAGCGATGCAGAGAATCACTGAGGTTGGAAAAGGCTTTTCAGATCACTCGGATCTCTCCTCGAGGAGGGATTTCTTCTGCTGAGAGACTCTTCTTATTCTGGGACATCCTTTGGAAAACTTAAATATGGTGTGCATGGGGTGTGGGGGTTCTGGAATCAATGCATAGAATCCTTAAGGTTGGAAAAGGCTTTTCAGATTACTTGGATCCCTCCTGGAGGAGGGATTTCTTCTGCTGGGAGACTCTACTTGCTCTGGGAGAGTTGCGTTGTAGGGACTGGAGGCAAGAGGCAGCAAGATGTGCCTTCAGCCGCCCTGATTCTCGCCTATCCCTCAGTAATCCCCTCCTCCCTGTCCTACTTTTCCACCTGACGTTTCTATTCTGGGTCTCTGTGTCCCGGTTCACGGTCCCGGTGCAGCCCCGGCTCCCGGAGGTCCCGTCGGAGGGGACGGTGGGTACCCAAATCCTCAGGTGTGTCCCTTTCTCCCCCCAAAGGAAGCGCCACATTAACCTGGAGGGGTGTGAGCAATTAGGGGAAGGATCCTGGGGGCTGTTTGGTCCCCACAGCGAACTCCTGGACCCCAAAACCACACGGGGATGCGGGACACGGGGCGGTCCAGCATCGCTCCCGCTGCCCGCGGGGAACCGGACTGTTTGAAGCTCCGGGAGGGCGGGATGGAGCGAGGGGAGATTCCAGCGCTCCCAGAGCGCGGGTGCGGCGCGGGGGGTGGCGGAGGTGCCGGTGCCGGGGAGCGGAGCCCCAGCCCCGCGTTCCCCCTGCCCGGCGCCGCTCCCGCTGCAATGCCCGCCGTGTCCGCCAGACGGCGCCGCGCGCGCCGCGCCGCCAGCGGGATCGGGATCGGGAGCGGGATCGGGATCCGGAGCGGGAGGAGGAGGAGGAGGAGGAGGAGGAGGCGGCGGCGGCGAAAGGAAATTTCCTGCCGGGAGCCGCCGCCCCGGCCCAGAGCGCCTGCCCGGGCGGCCCGGCCGCGGCCCCAGCGGCCACAGCGGCCCCGCAGAGGAGCCGCCGCGCAGGTGAGAGAGGGAGCGATGGGATAGGATGGGACGGGATGGGATGGGATGCAAGGGCGGGGGATCACCCGGGATGCCGCGCCCGCAGGTGCCGGGAGAGCCGCGATCCCGGCGGGCAGGGGGGAGCCCCGGGCTGCTCCCGGCGCTGCCGCTCCCGGCGCGGAGCGGGTGAGTGCGGGGTTTGCCCGCGGCCCGCCCTGGCGACAGCGCTGCGCCCGCAGGGGCGACACCGCGGCCACAGCCCCGGAGCGACACCCCGGTGGTGTCACCCCCCGGCCGCCTCGCCGGCTCCGTCGCACCGGGCGGGTTCGGGCGATGCGGGACGCGCCCGCAGCATCCCCGGGCCGAGGGCGCATCCCTCGGCATCCCCCTCGTTGCGGGAGACAGGGGTGCGTGTTTCGGGCTCTGCCCGGCTCCCGGGATGGCGCTGCCGCGTGAACTTCGCCTTTAGAGCCGTTTATCTTCTGTCCATCCCTGGCTGAGGTGAGCGGGGCTGGGGGCACAGGTGAGCTGAGGGGTGATGTGGCTGTGTACAAACTCTTCCAGTCTCTCTTGGCCAAGACTAGTGTTGTTTACACCTCCTCTCTGTTTCCATTTGTGCCGTTTATTAGTTTGCTTTCACCAGACTTTTAGCTGTCTCCCATCACTGGATTTTAATTTTCACTTCAATCGTGGTTTGTGGAAAGGGTTAATGGAAATTTGCAGTGTTTTTTATTTGGGAAAGGCTGTCTCCTATTTTTTCTAATTTTTCAGTGAGGTTCCTTTCCATGTGGCTTATTTCCATGGAGTGAAGTGCTTTGCTATGTACTCAGCTGTGGAGCTGTCTGTGTCTGATTTGGATGGGGTAGAGACTGCTGAGTTGAAAGAAATTACATCTCTTATCGAGCTTGTTTTTCTAAATAACAAGCCTTGGAAACTAGAAATAAAGAGATTGAGAACTGGAAAAAAAATATTTGTTATGTGAATGACAATCTTTATTTCTGTGTTTGGGGCTTGTAAATTAAAAAAAAAAAAAGTGAATTCTAATGAAAATTAATGACATTCATCGGGAAACTGGGTGTGATTTACAAGAGATTTAAATGTAGATATAAAGTGCCAGGAGGCACTTTAAGTTCCCGTTTAGTTTTGCTGGGGGATAAATGAAACCATTTAAGCCTTGGTGTGGGAAGATGCAGGGTGGTTTGATGGTACTAACTCGGTCTTGTTCTTGCTTTGAGAGGGTTACCCTAATGGGGTAACAATCTCTAATTATTGTTGATGACAGGGTGGGATGGCCTTGTGGGACAACCTGCCTTCTGCTTTGTGCTTGTGAGAGAACAGGGGGTGGGATGGAGGTGGGACAAGTGGAGACCATCACGGGGAGGTCTCTGAGATGAGCGGGGCTGTGCTGGTGTGGATACAAACATCATGTGTGGGAGCTCTGCATCAGGGGAGTGAAGAGAGTTAAGGTAAAAAGGTTTGTTTTCTCAACTGACAGAATCATTCAGTTCTTTTAGAAATGGGGGAGAAGAAGGGAAAGAAAATAATGAAGGAAACAAAATGGTGTGGGCGTAGTGTTTGATTCCTTTAATTGGCTCTGCCTGTGCTTGCAAATAAAGGACTTGTACAGGAGCTGTGTCACACCAGCCAGCCTTGCTCTGCTGTGACTGGCACACTCTGTATTCCTGAAATGCACTGAGTATTTTTTACTTCTTCCAAGTCAAAGATAAAATCTGAATTCTTAGTTTAAAAGCTTCCTGTGCCCCTGACACCTTTAATAAACCCAGACATCTTTATGTGCTTCAAAGCATTGTGCTGATGCTGTTTGGGCTACAGCAGCTCATCCTCAGCCTGTGGAGTGCAGGTGCCAAGTGGATAATTTTAGCACATTTAGGTCCTAGTTAACTTTTGTATCTTGCTTTCTCTCCTCTTTTCCACCTCACATGTTTATGTTTATCTATCTGTTATCAAGTTCAGTCGAGGTTGTTCACCTCTGAGTTAAGCACTGACCTTTGGCAGGAGAGTTGTCTTGAAATCCTTGGGTTTCCTTGATTTTCTTTTTCTTCCCTCACCCTCTGTTGCATTCCCAGCTCCTGGTTTATACAGCTTGGGTGATGGCAGAAATGCACTGTATGGGTTGAAATTATAGGAACCTGCAAAATGATTGTTTGGGGACTCTGCTGGTTCAAGGTCCGTGTAAGACCTTCCTCTCCCACAGAGGTTCCCGTCAAGCTGGATCAGAGGATGGAGCTGTGGGCCTTGTGTGCACAGAGTGGGCTCTTCCACTTTTCTAGCTGGGGATATTGAAGTTTGTTGGTTTTCTAGAGCTGTTGGTTTAGGGGCCAAAGCTGCAGAGCTCTGTTATTAACTGAACTAGTTTGAGAGTGTTACAGGAGTGCTTTGACCAGTGTACTGGTGACCTTTTCCTCCGTCATTTAAGAGGTTCTGTGAAGGAAAACGGGTGGACTTGGGCTGACAAATTGCCGAGTGTAATAGAGCTGGAGGAAAGCAGTGATGCAATTCTGCCTTGTCACAGATGTCCTTGGTGCCTTCTGAGAAGTCAGATATGGGTTTTATGGAAACATGAAATGGTTTGGATTGGAAGGCACCTTAAAGGCCATCCAGTCCCACCCCCTGCCATGAGCAGGGACACCTTCCACTAGCCCAGATTGCTCCAAGCCCCGTCCAACCTGGCCTTGGACACTTCCAGGGATGGGGCAGCCACAGCTTCTCTGTGCAACCTGTGCCAGGGCCTCCCCACCCTCACAGGGAAGAATTTCTTCCTAATATCTGATCTAAATTTACCCCCCTTCAGCTTAGAGCCATTCCCCCTTGTCCTGTCAGTGCAGACCCTTGTCAAAAGCCCCTCTTCAGCTCTCCTGTTATCAGTAGATGATGTCATGTAAATTTGTTCAAGGTTTTGGAGCAGGTCAGTTGTACAGCAGTGAAGAATAAAAAAGAGCCAAAGCAAGTGTTGAATGCTGTGTAGGATGAAAAGCAGGAAGATCCCAAGGAACACTGAATGTTTGTTGTGCTGATAGGAGCACAGTCCATCCCTCTTCCCTGGGGGATTGGGAGGTTCTGCAGGAGAAATGGCTCAGTTACACAGAGAACCTGAGGATTATGTGGGTCACTCCTTGGAATGATGCTGTCACTGTGTAAATGTGATGCTGTATTTCAGTCTCTATCTCCAAACTACTCTTCAGCATAGATTTATGGCAGGGCTTAGCACCCCGTGGAGATCCTGTGTCTGAAGGTGGGATCAGAGCACTTGAAGGCCATCAGCAATGAATGATGATGTTTTAGTGGAAAATCTTGCCTTTACATAGCAAGTTACAGTGAATTACTCTGTATCTGGACATAACCTGAAAATGTCTGAAGGGAAGAGATTAAAAAGAGATGTTTTTGCTAGAAGGGGCTGTTTTCATCAGTGTCAGGCAGGAATGGACCAGCAGAGCAGTGGTGGCTGATTGTGTCATGTGTAAAAAAGTGTGGTAGGAACAGCTCAGTGTGATGGCTTTGGTGAATCATCTGTGCAGACTCCAGCTCAGCTCCTTGCCCTGCATCCAGCACCCACTGGGATGCTGCAGCATTCCAGCTGCATCCTTGTGCATCTTTCCTGCATCCTGGTGGTCTGGGAAGAGGCAGCAGAGCAGCCAAACCAAGGGCTGCCCTTGGAGTGTCTGCAGTGAGCAGGACTCTTTCTTCAGAGGCATTTCATTATTGATCTCCTGATACAATATTAATGAAAGCAGAATCCCTCTGTAACCCAAAATATAACCTGGTGCCCCGGCACTGAAAGTGTTGTAAATTGGATTGATACATTATTAAAGAGTCCTGAATTACGCGCTCTCGGCGGAGCATCTTTCACGGGTTCCCTGGAGGTGGTGCTCGTTTTATGGGCTGGGAGCTGTCCTAGGGAATGGTTGGGATATTGCTTTAACTGATTTGTGATGTGGTGCAGCAGAATTCAGGCTGAATGAGAAGTGGCTGGAGCCACCAGGCTGCTCAGTGCAGCCTTTTAACTGTAATCTTACCTTTTTTTTTCTCATTGCCTGTGCCCTTCTGCACGAGGTTTCATACTAATATTGTTTTTATCCTGACTGATAATGTATTGTATAAGCCCAAATGGAATTCCAAATCCTATAACGGTTAATATTTAAGGGAAAAAAACCCCAAAAGTGCCTGTATTCATTCCAAACTCCATGCTGAAATGTGGATATCTTTTCTGGTTTCTTGTGCAAATACATTTAAAACCTGTGTAAGCCAGAGCTGAAATGAGATATTGATGAGATAGAGATTAGGAGGGGCTCAGCAGCAGCATTTTGTTGCAGTATTTGTACAGGATTTATTTTTGAGTTATTCACGTTGTGGAATGTATTTTTAAGGCATGTGTGCAGTGTTGTGCCTTTTAATACTGCGGGTATAATAATTCCACCAGTGACATCCCTTTGGCTGCCCAAATCCTGTGGGTTGTCAGCAGAGGATGCCTCACCCAGCACATCTCCTGTCAAGCAGCAGTGCTCTAAAAATGCCCTTTTCCCTTTGGCTCCTGGCAGTGATTCAGTGCTGAAGTGGCAAAGAAAAAAGCTGCTCACAGAGACCTGTCTGTGTTCAAAGGTGTTTCCTGGCTGAGGGAAGAAATAAAACTGGAAAGAAATTTGCTGGGGTAGTTTGTTGCTTGCAGTGACAGCTGATTGTCACTGGAAATGTAGCACAGCTCAGTTGTGGTTTTTTTCCTCTCACTTTTATCCTCTCTGTAAAAAAGAAAAAGGGCTCAGTCCTGAAAACTTGGCTTATCCAAGATTTACTTTCTAGCGTAAAGTGATAATTTTTGGTAGGAACGAGAGATCTGAGTAGGTAAAATCAAAAATCAGAACTAAATCAGGTGGAGGTGATGTGAGATATAAACTAAAAAGATACATGAGGGATGGAAGTGACAGTTTTTGGGTTATTGCTGTTGAGAAGAGGCAGCTCTTTCACCAGGACAGTGAGGATGCCCCAGCAGCTGGAAGGAGCTGTACCAATAACAGCTGTTCCCTGAAGATAACACACATACAAACAGGGATGCAGCAACAGGAATCACCAGGAAGAATGAAAGCTTGGAAAGGCTTTGGGTCAATAGTACTATGAATTTTAAAGAGAGAGAGCAAATAGCAGATTTACAAGGGAAGAAAATGAAAAGTGTGTTACTTGTCACTTTAAAAGGATCAGGACAAAATAATTAGATAAGCTGGGGGAGAAACCTCCTCATTCTAGGTTTTGTTGCTCTGGAGGTACTAGAAAATAATTCAGAATGAATTATGCAGCTCTTGCTTCATGACAAGATCTTACCCTTTTGAGACCAGTGCATTTCAGGTTCCCTGAAGGTTGGATGTTCCTTTAATTGTTGTGGGTTTTGAGTTTTCTTCCTCTTCAGTGAAATCAATCTCTTTCATATGAAATAACTTCTGAAGGAAGCTTGGCTGAAATGGGGCATTGCTGTGGTTCATCACAGTGCCCCCTTGTAAGGGACTGATTGAAGAGCAGCAGAGTAATTTCAATTCTCATCCAGCATAACCAGACTGGGATGAACTGTGGGAACAGGATGCTTTTAAACATCCCTTTCCCATGGACGGGGTGTAACGTGGATTGTATAGTTTGGTTGGTTGTATAGAGCTGGTTCTTCCTGGCTTGTGTTTCTGAAACCCAAAGGATGTGGTGTCCCAGGATCTGCTGGTGTCCTGTGTATTCCCAAGGGTGAGACTGTGCTCCCTGAGCTCCAGGACTTCTTTTACCTTGGCATTCACTCCCATAATTTGTTACCTCCCTCAGTTCTTTTAATGGAATTTTTTATCCCAGACAAAAGACAAGTCTGTGTTGAGGGGAACCCATGAAATTGAGCCAATGATGAGAATTGGTGGTTAAAGACCCTCCTATTTTCAGTGTATTTGATAAAGGTTCTGTAAATATTTCCTTACCAACAGCTGTCATTCTTCAGCTTCAGAGCAGTTTTCACTACTAACCCTTCCTTCACCTTGCCTCTTTCTTTCAGTAAATTCCATTTTATCATCTCTTGCCCTTTAGTCTTGTCATCTTTGCTGTTTGTCCTTGGATGATTATTTTCCTTTACATTCCTAGCCTTAGTTTCTGCTGGAATATACTGGGCATTGCTTGAGCTGCAGGGCTGTGCTTTTCATGAGTATATGATATTTTCATGAGTATTATCGTGAGCTGTTGATTTAAACAAGCCATAAATAATGTTTGTCCCATGTTCTGTGGGTTTAGATGTCTCAGACACTGAGTCTTTTTAACTTAGCTTTGAGTTTCGTGAATGTATTCAATCACGCTGCACAATGTCTAATTTTTAATTACTGTTTAATTACTTGATGATATGAACTTTCAGTTTATCTTTCTACAAATCTGATACAATTGGGCAAAGTTTGCAAATTGCTACTGAGTGCAGGATGATGGTGAAAGAGCTTTCATATTGCAGGAGAAAAGCCTTTGTGTAAGCAAGTTAAAATGATAGATGCTTTCCCTGTTAAATATAGGGATGAGTTTAAATGGGTTCACGTTATCATTTTGTTTGCAGATGTCAAAAGCTCATTAATTTTAAGTCAAACTACCCGGCTTGCTGCTTCAAATGGCTTTTAAATTACACGTGTGCTGATCAATCTTGAAAAGCCCAAATTAAAAACTCGGCTCAGGGCACGTTTCAAGGCCACAGACACAACACTTAATTCTAATCTGTTTTTCACAGGCAAACCTCCCGCCTCCAGCTCTGGTTCCCGGCAGAACTGGGGTGGGGGGAGAGGAAGTTGTAGAGACTTAAATGTTTCTGGGAAGGCGGAGAGGAAAGGAAAAGCTGGAAATGGGGGACTATATTTAAATAATGACCTATTTGCAGTACTTAAACTATTAGAAACAGACTTAGGGAGGTGTGATGTTGAGATAATTGGTACTGTTATGATGTGGCATTTTTCAAGGAGAAACCTCAAATCCTGGGGGCAGTTCTGGGCCCCTCATGACAAGAAGGACATTCAGGGACTGGAGCGTGTCCAGAGAAGGGAACGGAGCTGGGGAAGGATCTGGAGCACCAGGAGCAGCTGAGGGAGCTGGGGGGGCTCAGCCTGGAGAAAAGGAGGCTCAGGGGGGACCTTCTGGCTCT
>JAWWES010000169.1:34236040-34264065 GCA_035583135.1 Lophotriccus pileatus
GAGCACCAGGAGCAGCTGAGGGAGCTGGGGGGGCTCAGCCTGGAGAAAAGGAGGCTCAGGGGGGACCTTCTGGCTCTCTGCTCTCAAAACTGGGATGGGTCGGGCTCTGCTTGCAGGGAACAAGGGACAGGATGAGAGGAAACGGCCTCAAGTTGTGCCAGGGGAGGTTTAGTTTTGATGTTAGAGAAAGTTTCTTGAGCAAAAGCTTTGTCAAGCATTGGAATAGGCTGCCTGGGGAAGCAGTAGTATCACCATCCCTGGGAGTGTTCAAAAAGCCTGTGGAGTGGCACATGGGGAAATGGGTTAGTGATGGGCTTGGCAGTGCTGGGGAATGGTTGAACTTGATCTTGGGGGCTTTTACAGCCTAGATGATTCAGTGATTCTATCCCACTCTAAGTCCCTCTAAGTTCCACCTGAGCATGGCATGGCTTGACCTGGGATACACGATGATCTTGGCAGTCAGATTCTTCACTTTTTCTTCTATTAATATCTCTGACTAGGGAACTGCAGAAGTTATTTAGAAGTTGTGTGTGTGTGTGTAACTTGAGTTGTAGTGTGTACTGAAAAAGTTTGAGAATCGCTGTACTACATCAAACTATCATCCCTTGAAATATGGCCTAATTTATCAGGATCTTCCAAGGAAGAGTAACCTGAATAATTTCCTTGAAAAATCGCTGAACCCTCAAAACTTTCTCTGTAAACAGTTCTGAAAGCCCTTGTCTTCACTAATTAATACTCTGCAGGATGTCGGTGCTGAACATGTTCTTTAAGGACAGTTTTGCTCTGTCTACTGTTACTGAAATCAGATTTAAAGATGGACAGACCCTCCCTGAGCTCTTTTCCCCAGGGCACCTCATCCCAAAAGCGGGACTCTGCCATCACTGGGAGTTGTAATCGGAACCAGCTCCGGAGCGTGGGAAAGGAAGGAACTGTCCCGATGGATGCTGTTTGCAGGACTGTGCCCAGCTGTCCAGGGGCCAGGGAAAGGGGGAACGCAATGCTTGGTCAATTCTTCAGCTAGAAATGCATTCACAGCTGTCTGTTGGTTTTCTGAGGTGTGGGATATGCTTTTTAAAAAATGTTTATATTTTTCTGAATTTACATGTATTTGAAACTCTCAAATTCAGTGACTTTCACTGACTCTCCTGATCTCCTAAAGCTGAGTATAAACCGTGGTGTTGTCTTGTACTGTGGCACAGCCCCATGTCCATCCAGCAGTGCTTTGGGCAACTCTTACCGCTTTAAATGACCACATTAAACTCTTACCACTTTAAATGACCACATTACTATGCCAAGACATGTTGTAAAGTCAATGGATTTCTGTTGTTTCCTTTAACATATTTATTTCTCCATGTGTTGGTGTGTGCCTGTCCTGCCCTGATTCTGTCCTCCTCCTCTCACCCCTTGTTGCACCCAAGTAATTAATCTTCTTATCTCTGATTGATCCACCAGGTTAGATTTTTATTAAGCTGCTTGTCAAATAACAGCTCTCAGTGACTGAGAGGTGTGACAGTAACTTCCCCAAGTTACCTGTGCTCTCCTGGAAGTGAATGTTTGAGTTCTCATCCTCATCTCTGTAATAACCACCACGTGGCTGGTAACAGGAACACCCTCTTTGTAGCAAACACAAAGTAAGGGCCTGCTGTGGTTCAAGAGGTTTTCAAGTGTCTGGGCTCTGATACAAAAAATGCCATCTCCTCATTTGCTGCTCTCTGTAGGTGTGTTTTGTGATGACCAGGAAACAGAGGCTGATGTTGGAAGGTCAGGACAGCAGACCTGCTGATGTGTTGGTAGATATCTGGTAGTAGAATCTGTGCAAGGACTGGTTTGAAGACATGCCTTTTGAAAAGTAGATTCATGCAAAATGTCTCTATTGACTTTTAAAAATGCTTTAGAAGAGCCACAAAAAGCTAAAAGACTTGCCTTGCAAGGAATGTGTCCTTTTGGTAGGACTTCCATGCTTGGGGTCACGTGCTCTGTTAAAGATGGACAAATTGAAGTCTTAAGTATAGGATTTGATGCTCTTGGAGGTCTTTTTCAACCTAAATCATTCTGTGGCTCCAAGGTCAGTGGGGAATAGGTGCTGTGTTGCACGTGGGGCATCAGAGTTCAAATTGGCACTGGGATATTCTGTCTTGCTCCCAGTATTGGATTATCCTCTTAACCAGGAGAATAAAAAGCTCTGGAGCATCCAGCTGGGGTGGGACGGTCAGTTGGTGTTTGCACACACAGAGTGCTGGATTTATGCAGGTAAGAAACGTGTATTCACACTGACTGCATTTAACACAACTGCTTTTGCCATGAGCAGAATGGAAACTTGATGGCTGAGTAAATTTTCCAGCTGTTGTATCCATGTAAGAGGCACAGTGCTGTTCACATCAACCTCAGTGTCCTGTTTAATGCCGTGTTTTTTTCTCCAAGACTAATGTAATGTATTCATGTGTTTTTCAAAAGCAAATTATTTGTGACTGTCACATGATGAAAGCTTCTAGGAACCTAGATACATTGCCATTTTAATATTACATGTATTTCCCAGTTTGTAAACTTGGGTCTGTGAGATCTCTAGCACTGTACAGCTTAAACTAGGAGGTTGGTTTACTTCAGCCCTGTCTTTATTGTAGGGATAATTTGGACAACCTGTGGCTTTCTGCCCTATACTGAGTGTCCTTCTTGTCACTCTCTCTGAGGGAAAGGAGATGGAGGGATAAACTGGTTGAGTTCCAGTGTTAGGTAATGTATATTTTATACATCTGTTTGTGCCTATACATATACAGAGGTTGACTCTTCCCACCAAAAGAAACTCACCAAAGCCAACAGAACAAGATGAACTAGATGAAAATATTTTTACTGTGCTATTTCTAGTATACAAATGACAGAAGTCACCTTACAGACAAAGTACAGGCATGGTTTGAATGGGAATAAAGCTAAAGCAAGGTGGGATTTTACAATTTGATTGGAAGTGACAATTCAATCTGTTCTTTAATTCCCAGGAGTTGAAGGGACTTGTGCTGGGGAACAGAGATGTTGGGGAAAGGCAGGATGAAGAGAACCGTGAATTCAAGTGAGGGCTGTGGTGACGGCCAGGCCGAGTGGCAGATGGGCAAGGTGATGAAAATCCCACCTAAAGGGCAGGGTTTGAAAAGTGGGAGTGGGTTTGCAGGGTCCTGTCTCTGCTCATCACCTTCCCAGGATAACCAGGTACATAGGGCAGAAGTTGCAGCTGCTGAGGGTGATGGGCTTTGCATAATTTCTGCTTTGCATAATGAGAACCTGGATCCAGAGAACACCTTGCACGTGCATCCTTCTGTGCATGAAAGACTGTGTCAGAAAAGTGATTTTTGGAGCAAGATCTGCCCTCATTTTTTAACGACTTGGATCTGGTTGTGCTGTGCCTTTCACTCGGGTAACCTCGTTTCCCCACTGCCTTTCATTTCCAGGCACGCCGCGGCTTTGATGGCATTTATTGAGAGTTGCTTCAACACGCAAGAATGAAACAAAAAAAGCTGAATTTTTAAAGAAAATATTGTATTTCTGTGGGGTGTTTTCCCCTGGAGGTGACACAAGCCTGTCTGTTGATGTCTGGTAGGCCCAGCCTTGAGGAACCACAAGCCCCCATTGTGTTGGCCAACGCGCCGGGTTCTGGAGCTGAACACTGGGGCTATTCACGAGGACTGGTTCAAGGGCTCACAGCAACCTTTATCCCTGCACAGAAACCAGAATTTCCCTCAGGGACAGAAGCAGCAAAGCTCAAGGGGAAAAATGAGTGTGTTCAGCACGGATTTGTTTCATCCCGTCAACGGCAAGGCAGGAGCGTAGGGAAGTCCCTCTTCCCTCAGCCAAAGGCAGGTGACAGAAATTTCTGAGTATCTGGGGCTTATGGTTGTGTTTTATATGTGTGAGGGTTTTTTTCCTCTCTTAATCTCGTTAGGTCAGAAGGGCATAGTGCTTTTCTTAAAGATCGACCTTTTTATTATCACTTGATTTTAAAAATACTGTATTAATTCCATATGTATTGAGAAATTGTATGTGTGGAATATAAATGAAGCAAAATATTGTGTTCTCTGGTAGAAGGGGAACTTTTTAAGCTGCTTTCAGCATCTCAAATCAATAATTACAGTGATCCAGCACATAAATACCAGCAGTGGTACTATATTTGCTGGGAATTGGTGGCATGTCAGAATTTGCCACTTAGGGATTTGCAGCAGTTGAACAGTAGCTAATAAATTTTTTCCAAGGTATTAAAAAGATTCTGTTAATTTTCAGGGCCAGAAAGAAACAACATTCAGAAAGCACAGAGGCATTTGGGGAATTTGGAACTCCATGTTTAAGAACTCCCATAGGAACCTCTTAAAACCACCAGGTGTTTTGTAGCTTTTTATATCTCCCTGGAAACATATAAACAATTGCATCACCTCCCTGGTCGTTGATCAGAGTCTTTACAAACTGTAACTCTTGTTTAATTGCAACAGGGGATGTTTGGTAATAGGAGTTTGGGAAATAGTTTGGGTACTTAAAATAGCTTCAAACTTAAGTAAATACAGAGTCAAATTCTGGTTGTTCTGGGATAGTTAGTAGTGGCAGCTGGGAATTGTTGTAGTGAAATTAATTTGGGGGTTACACTGTTGGTGTGTTTCTTTAGTTTGGGTTGGGGTTTTTTAAATTTTATTTTAATTATGACCAAATTTAAATAATGGAGCAAGATTCATGCTTATGACAGTTGATGTTGCTGGATCCCAAATATGAGATATCTCTGTAGTGAATCCCCACAGCCCACGTTGCTCCTGAATTGTTTGTCACCTATTAATTTTATTTAATTCTTTTCTCCCATTCATGCAAGCACGTATAAAATACATTTGTGCTGATGTGTCTTTCTGTAGGAAGACCAGGCAAACAAGGCATGGCCTGTTTATAAATGTCTGGAATGCTAAAATCATTTGTGGGCTTTGTTTCCAAGCAAAGAAAGTCAGGACAATGGGGAAAGGATATTGTTGTTGGGCCTCTGGGACTCTACCAGTGCATTTGATTTTGAAATAGCCTTTAATATATCTGACCTGATATCCTGAGCAGTAGAAGAAAATTCCAAGTGGGCAGCTAGCTTTCCTTGTTTTGGAAATGTCTGTGCTGTTGTTGCTTGAGGTTGTCTTGAGTGTCTGCCCATGAGCTTTTGGCCAGACAGGATCAGATTTAAAATCTGTTTCAGATCTTCTACTTGGATCTGAATGAACGAAGAACCTGGATCCTAGAGGGGACTAAAATTATCTCAATGCCTTGTGATCCAGAGATATAAATATTTCTCCTATTTCTCCTTTTACCCTCAAATAACATTAGCAAGCATTATTCTGTAGCTGCCTGTCAAAACTGGATTTTCAGCTGTACTTCCATGTTAGCTGGAGGCCCTGGAGCAGGCAGGGATCCCTCGCTCCAGCCGGAAGGAAAGCACCTGAACAGCACTTCAGCAAATCAGAGCAGTTTGATGCTACCTGGGTTTAATTTAGCAGATTTGGGGCATTTTCCAAGGTTGTTTTTACAAGAGAAGGAACGACTTGTCTTGCTGGGAACGCTGAGCAGTGGTTACTGTGTGTGGGTGGGCCGTGTCGGGGCGATGTTACGCCTCATTTCGGCTCGTTCCCTTTGGGGAGACCTTCTCATCATTGATGTCTTCAGTAACATTTTTGCTGGTAGAATTTAAAAGAAAAATTCTGCTGGTTTTCATTTTCCCTTTCACAATGTTTCTGCATGACAAATGGAACAGATTTATTGCCTGTTCTTGCTGAGTTGACCTCAGTTGCCCGTAGCCCACGAGGACCAGCCAGGAGCCAACTGAGTCTGTGCAGACTCTATTTCAGCAACACTTCTGCTAATCTTGGAATAAAATATTTACTGGTATTGTGGAATAATTCATGCTATTGTGAAAATACTGGTTATATGTAAGGATGTGGAGCTGCAGGAGCGAGTCCAGAGGAGACCACGGAGATGTTCCAAGGGCTGGTGCCCCTCTGCTCTGGAGCCGGGCTGGGAGAGCTGGGGATATTCAGCCTGGAAAAGAAAAGACTTCAGGGAAACCTTAGAGCCCTTTTCAGTGCCTAAAGAGGCTCCAGAAGAACTGGAGAGGGACTTTGGACAAGGGCCTGGAGGAACAGGACAAGGGGGAACGTCTTCCCACTGCTAAAGAGCAGGGCTAGATGGGATATTGGGAAGGAATTGTTGGCTGTGAGGGTGGTGAGACCCTGGCACAGCTTGCCCAGAGAAGCTGTGGATACCCACAAGCAGCAAAGGCCTTTCTAAGCCAATTGATTTCCAGCTGAGTTTATAGCCGAATCCATCTGTGGAGGCTCATCTGACCACCAGTTTTTGAGGGAAAAGTTCATCTGAAAACAGGCTCTGTAATTTGAGCCTTTTGAAGCCAATCAAGTCACAGAGAGTGTTTTCTTCATGGAAAAAGAGGCAGTCTGTGCCAAAAGCTGGGCAAAGCTCACCAGTATTTAAGGAGTGGAAGTGACTGGGGCAGCTGAAGAGCCCATGGAGAGTCAAATCTGTCTTTTGACTTCAAAACCCTGTCACTTGTGGACTTCACTGTGTAAAAATGTGTGTAACACACTGGAAGTTCTGACAGTCTGGAGGTGACAGGAGTCACTGTATTAGTTGTCATCCTCAGCCCTGAGCAACTCTTGGAGATCTCAGAAGATATATTACGTGTTTCAGCTTAGAACTGTAGAACTCCTTCCTCATCAGAATTTGCAAAACAGTCCACATGAAACCTTGTATTTTTGTAAGGAGGTTGATCTATTTTCATTTCACCCTCCCACTGGTAGTTTTTATTTTGCATCTGGATTTCTGGTTGTTTATCCAGTCCTTTGAACATGAACATCTGACGTGCTCCTGGAGCCAGCAGTAATAATGACTCAAGGAGGAATGAAGTTCACCATTTCTTTTGGGATATTTGTAGAGAAGAACAGCTGAAATAAGCAAAAACTGATACAAGCTGGAGTTTCCGTCTCCCACTTTAGACAAATAGTGATTCTGGTTTCTACAGAGAGGGATTGGGACAGCAGCATTCAAGTAAAAAGGTCAAATCCCTGTAGCACACATCCAAAATATTCAAATGAAGGAGATGTTGTATAAATGCAAACATGAAATGCTCCCTGAGGGCAGGAACTTTTATTTATCCCCTCAGTGTTACAGAAAACAAACTTGGAACCAATTTCTGCTCCTTCAGGCATCACTGTGAGTCTCTGGAGGATGCTGTCCTCTTTCCTGCACATTTCCAGCTCTCCAAGGAAGAGTCCTCTCCAGATGGCTCAGTATGTGAGGCTGAAAGTTTCTTCTGCACTGAGGCAGAGAAACAGTTTATTGACACCGTGTTTATTCTTAAAGATAAGGAAGAAAAGGCCGTAGGTGAACTTGGCATCAAAACACATCTATGATGAAAATTGACAGTCGTGTGGGGTTGAAATCACATCTCTGTACAGCAGCATTAGATGACAAAACAATTACTTGATCTTGCTGATTGATCGTGGGATGGTTGGGGTTGAGGAAAGGCTGGGCTGGGCTGAAGATGAAGGCAATACTGAAATGTTTCCTGCTGTTGAGGTATGGGATTGTGAGAAACCCCTTGTGATAAAACTCAGTGCCTCAGAAATAAGGGATTGTATGTGCTTATCTGGAAGTTACCTTTCTTTCAGGCTGATAACATTCTGAGCAGAGTAAAAATAGAAGTTGCCATCCAGCGCCTCGTGTTATCACACTGGGAACAGGCTTTGCAGTGGATGGAAAACTATATTCTTTAAATAATATTTAACACAATCTATCACGTTTCTGAAGCAGAGCTATGTTATATGGGCTGTGGAAGGGGGAATTGAAGGAAATAACTTACTCTTATCAGTGATTCCACTGTGTAGATCGTGCTCCCGGTGTCCATTGCCTCGGAGCTGACCCGGCAGCAGGACAGGGAGGGGATTCACGCTCCTGTTTCCATCACACTGGGGAAAATCCTTCTGAAATCCGTGAAAATCGTTGTTTTCTGGAGCTGTAGGTGGGATGACTGCATGACCTGCCATTCCCTGGCTCCTGGAAGAGCTGCCTCACTTATGCCAGTCGGTCTGTCTGGTTTGTTTGTCTTCCCTTTTGCCCCCAGGGAGCCATCATGGGAAGGAGATTTTTGGACAGGAAAAGTTACAAACTAAACAGAGAAGGCAGACAAAGGCAGAAATAAATGAATTAGCCATGGTGTTGTTTAGTTGGTTTGAGTGAAGGCTGTTGTGGTTATACAAATGTCTTCTTCCAGTAAAAAATTAATAGCTTTCTTTCTGCCTGTTCTCAGCTACTTATTCATGCCCCTGAGCTGCCATTCACTGCAGATGTAGAATGTTATTTGTGGGCTGTTAATCACATCAGGGCAATGTTTCCTTCTGGAGGGCTCTTTTTTCACATTTCTTTATTTCTATATTTTAAGCCAGGCTTAGTTTGTTGGCCTGGCTTACAGCAAGCTCTGCCAGCACCGGTGGTGATGTGGTGCAGAGCTGCTGAGGGGCTTCTCAGCTGTGCAGGGAGGGGAGAAGAGAGGAAGGAGGAAAAAAAAAAAAGGAGTCTTTGATCCTGGGTATTGTTTCTGTGCTGTTTGTGTTCATGCATATGCTGCACTCTTGTTTTTACCACTGCTGTGAGCTGTGCTTGCTTTCAGTGTAATGTTGGAAAGAGGATTCCACTATGGCTGTGGGGCATTTTAGATGGTTCTGGGGTGGCTATGGGGTGTTTTAGATGGTTCTGGGGTGGCTGTGGGGTGTTTTAGATGTCTGGGTGTTTGGAATGGGGTGTTATCTGTGGGTATGAGGTGGCTATGGGGTGCTTTAGATGTCTTCTGGATGTTTTAGATGGTTCTGCATTCTTTTAGATGACTTGGGTGTTTTAAATGGCTGTGGGGTGTTTCAGATGGATGTTGGGTGATTATGGGGTGTTTTAGGGGGGCTGTGGGGTGTTTCAGATGGATGTTGGGTGACTGTGGGGTGTTTTAGATGGTTAAGGGATGTTTTCGATGGCTGTGAGCTGGATCTGGGGTATTTTGGATGGTTGTGGGATGGCTGTGGGGTGTTTTAGATGGTGATGAGGTGGCTATGGAGTGTTTTAGATGGCTGTGGAGTCTTTTAGATGGAGTGTCTGTGGGGTGTCTTAGATGGCTATGGGGTGTTTTAGATGGCTTTTGGGTGGCTATGAGGTGTTTTAGGTAGTTATGGGGTGTTTTGCATGGTTATGGGGTGGCTATGGAGTGTTTTGGTGGCTGCATTACAAGGGATGGTCATGTCTGTATAGACACCACACGAAACCAAGAGTAAAGGAATGGACCAGGAGGAATAATACCCCAGTTATTCCTGACTCACGTGAAAACTGTGCCTGGAACAGCAGGGAGGGCTGGGGTGGAGCTGCCCCTTCCTCAGGCAGCAGCAGGAGGTGCCCCAGCCAGCCCTGCCCGTGGGGCAGAGGGGATTGGCATTGCCCAAACCCCAAATTCTGAGGTCAATTCGTTGCTTTCCCTGGACATCCCTGTTCGAGGGTGCTTCTGTATGTCTGTGCTTCGTGTGACGCTCCTCTGGTTGTCCCCTTGGCCTCAGTGATCCCTCCAGAATGTCATCAAACCCCAGTGTTATTTCTGGACGTCGCAGATAGGGTTGTTTTCAAGATGTTTGACACCCCAGATTGATACAGAGCTGAGTCATCAAGTTTTGCTCCTCTCAATTTCTTAAATACCTACTTAAAGCTCTTTGATAAGAAACACATCTTGGCTCTTAAAGGGAAAAAAATCCTATATCCTCTGTGTACATCTCCTTCAGAATTCCAGTTTCTTCTCTGGCACCAAAGGTAGACCCAGAGCTTCTAAAGCAGAACCCAGAAATGTTTGCTGCAAACACACGTCCCTTGTTAACCAGTATTTACATAAAACATGCTGACACCACTTTGGGGAGATTGAGTAGGATGCTTTCTCAGCTGCTGAGATTTGCACACGAGATGGAAGATGTTTTGATTAAAAGAAGGGGTAGCTGAATATTTTTTTTCCCATTTATTCCCATGTGTCAAAATCAAAGCAACTTTTCTCCAGGCATTTTGCCCATTTTCTTTTTTTTTGTTATTCTTTTTTTTTTTTTTCCTTTGTTCATCTTATTTCAGTTGTTTGGATTTTTTTTTGCCCTCAAGGTTGGGATTTTTGTAACTTTTTCTTAGTGAAGGAATTCTGTGGTTTAATGAGATAACTACATGTTAAAATGCCTTTCAGACAGAAATAAACACTATTACTGGCTTTGGATTCCTGTTTCTTTTTAGGAGGATTTGTAAATTCATTCTTTTAGTTATTGGAGAGGGAATGGTCAAGTGGGGACAGGCAGAGGGCACCCAGTGAGACCTCACCAGTAATGTCATTCTGCTGTAAGAACAATAGTGAAACACTACTTTTTTATTAAATTTTTTACATATTTTTATAATTATTTTATTAGACATCATTACTGCAATAAATTAGTGGTTTATATTTTACTCCTACACATTGTGACTTTTCTAATCTGGGGCCATTGCCGTGATAACATTTTATTACGTGGTTCCTCAGTTTATTTTTTGAGCTGTATTTTAAAAGCCTCCTGCCGAGGAGGAGAACTCCAACTTTCTTAATCAGTGTTGAAATGACTTTTTAAAAGCATAAACCAGAATCTTATCTCTTTTTGTTTCCCCTGCAGTGAGCGGGGGAAAAAAAAAACAAGTTCCCTTTCTCATTTCTTTACATTGTTATTTGCTCCGTGTGGGTGTGAGTGCTTCTGGCCACTCAAACTGGAGCAAAATCTTTTTTTAGAAACTAGAGCAGAATTTTCATAATAAAACCTGATCTCGTGCAGCTCCTGAGCCTCCTTTGGGGGGAAGTGAGGGAAGGAAGCTGGAATTAGGGAGGGTTTATAAGCACTGGAACTTCAAGGATCCGTATTCTAAAAACTCTCTGCGGATTTGCTGCTGCTGCCTGGATTAGAAGATCCTTTAATTTGCTTTTAATTAAAATGATTTTCATTTATTCCGGGCCTTCTTCAAAGGTCCCAAGGCGCCTCACAAACTTGTGGTGCTGTGTATGAAATGCAAAATCCATATTCATGTGCTGCTGAGGCTTCACGTGGAAGTGAAGGATGAAAAAGGGGTTTTACCCTCCTTTTTTCTCTTGGTGCTTTTAGAGCCTCAGTTCCCCATTACAGAGGGAGTTTGAAAGCACTGGAGTTGGTACATGTTTGATCTCAATGAGACTGGAGTCCAAAGTGTAAACATTGGCCTTCCATAAATAGCTTATCTGGATGCTATATTTAAATAGCCAAGGATTTATTTGTGCAACCTCATTCAACTGGAGGGGAAAAAAGGTCACGTAGATACCTTTCTCCTTTCTTTTCTTTTCTTTTTTTTTTTTTTTTTTTTTTTTTTAAAGAAATGCACCTACTGCAGAAAATTCCAAAAGAAAATGATAGATTAAAATGGAAACTGTTGCATAGCTTGTAAGTATAGTTAGGTTATGTTAATTTTCTTTCAAATAGCTGATCTTAATACACTGTAAGAGTTTGGAAGTGAAAAAAACCCTTTCCTGAAGATGACTTTACTGTGCTACATTTTCCTTGTGTACTCTGGAACTACTCTATACTCCATAACCACTAAAGAACTGAACAAATAGGGTCATGAGCTGGTAAAAACTCAGTGACTCAGTGGTGGTTTCTTTCTTTTCGGTTCCTTGCTGTGGAATTAAACCTGATGATCAGCACAGAAACCTGAAGGAGTTCAAGGAGTGCAGATGATGTAGTTTCAGGGATAAACTGGATGTCCCAGATGAGGTGACGGTGATGGAGACATTGCTGAGGGAGCAGGAGGGTGGCAGGAGCAAGCATACACAAATGCTGAATTTTTTCCAGAGATTGGAAAACTTGCTTTTTGTGTTGGTTTTTGTTTTGGGAGAAGCATAAATTTGAGTAGCAGAGATGCTGAGATTTCTTGTCATGCTCTTGTGAGGTGGGGGGTTGGTCTCTCCTGCCAAGGAACAAGCCATAGGACATGGGGAGGTGGCCTCAGGTTGTGTCAGGGGAGGTTTAATTTGGATATCAGGGAAAATTTCTGGATGGAAAGGGTGTCCAGCCCTGATGGTGGAGTCCCCATCCCTGGAGGGATTTAAAAGCCATGTGGATGTGGCACTTGGGGACATGGGTTATTGGTGGCCTTGGCAGGGCTGGGGATGGTTGGACTCCATGGGCTCAGAGGGCTTTTCCAACCTAAACAATTCCATGAATCTGTGAGTTTAGACAGCTCTGAATTCAGGAAGGCCCATTTTGTGAAGCCCCACAGTCTGCTGGAGGCAGAAATTCTCTGTGTGCTTTCGCACGACGCCGGCAGTTGTGCAAATTCAGGAACTGCCTCATGAGGTTTTAATATCTGGTCATTAAGAGGGAAAAACAGAACAAAGACCTCAAATACAATAGAGACATCTTTATTTCATAATAAATAAAATCGAAAAAAATGTGTCAAAGGAGAAAACCTTAAGCTTTTGCTTGCTTACAGAGTGTCAGAAATCTCAGTGTTCGAGTTCGGGGAAGCAAAATGCCACTTTTGACATTGCACTGTTGTTTGGGGATGTTACACCAGAATTGGGAGCAGCAGATTTTCTCATAATACTGGTTTTGTTTTCTGAATGAATGCAGCAGTGTTTGCTCCTACGGGGGAGTTATTCATGAGGAGTTCACAGAGCTCACCCAGGATCTAGGAGGAGGGCAGAGGGCTGTGCTCAGCAGTTTGACTGAGGAGGGGATTTTTGAGGCGTCTTTTGGGGATTAACTTTTGAAACGTTGTAATCTTTGCATGGATATCTAATGAACAATGAAATAAACCCCACATGATTTCGTTTTCTGCAGCAGCTACAATCCTGTAGCCTGTTGGCACTCGTGTGCCTGTCCAGGTAGGGTAGAGGTGGTGCTGGTGGAAAATGCTTGAGTAGCAAGAACTGAGTGATGCCAGTGAACAGACAACTTTGACTTGAAGGATTTCAGTCTCTAATCATAGAATCACAAAATGGTTTGTGTTGGAAGGGACCTTAAAGCCCAACCAGTCTCACTCCCTGCCATGGGCAGGGACACCTTCCACTAAAACAGGTTGCTCCAAGCCTCATCCAACCTGGCTTTGGACACTTCCAGGGATAAGGCAAAACTTGAGTGTTTCAGGTTTGAGAGTTCCCCATCTCATGCTCTTAAGCCAAAACCATAAACTTTCAGTATTATTTTCTGCTATAACTGATCAATAAGGATGACTGGACACATGAAGGCTTGGATTTGGGACGGTATTTTTAAGACATATTGTTTCCTAAAGGCAGGTATTCCTCCTCTGTGATGTGTCCTCTCCTGAAGCAGATTCCTGGTGGTGGAGTCTCTCTTCAGACCTGGAGTGGCTTGTTTCCCGTGAGGAGTTGCTTGCAAGCTTAGGCCTGAGAATCCATGGATTTCTGTTTTGTGGAAACACCTGATGTCCCAGGAAAACTGTATATTCAAAGTAAAGCTGATCAGGCTTTTCATTTCTTTTTTTCCCCCTGTTTTTAGTGGACTCTTACCTTGAGTGAGTGTTTGACTGAAGGAGCAAGGTGATCATCACCATTTTATGGAACCACTGTGTTCTGCTGCTCTGTAAATAATAATAAATGACTGGCTTGGGGTTGTGTTCATCTGAGACCAAGGAACAAGCTGCTGCAGGGTGATTTCTTGTGGAGCTGTAGCCCTTTGAGACCATGGACTTGGCATCAGCCATCCACGCCCAGCTTGACTAAGAGCCAGTTGATGCATTTGTGGTGAAAACCCACAACAGTTGGGCATTTGCAATGAATTTCCAGCCATCTGTATTGCATCTACTGTGTTCCATTGTTTCATCCAGGCACAGATGTTGGAAAAATGACTGAAAGGGGTGATGCAGAGCTCCAGAACAAACTGTTGTTCTCTTTGAAATGAGGATGGTGTCGTCTTGTTTTGGCTCTGGGGAGTTTGGATGAAACGGGCTTCCCAGGGGGACATCAGGCACCACAATCTGCAGCTGAGTGTGACCCCAAACCCTGCGTGAGACCTCGCTGCTCTCCATCCCTTTAGTAGTGCTACCACCCTGTGGCACTGGTGGGAATTGGGATCTCCAGGGAAATGGCATTTGTGTGGCGCTGCCCTTGGGAGGACAAACGGCATCACAAGGGCCATCATGTTGGAAATCCAGTTGATGAGTCGTATCCCGTTGTCCTGATGTGCTGCTTCAGGACCAAAAGGGTGCAGAGATGCCTGTAAATTATACAGACTTGATGAACAGCCTCCTGGGCTTCCCCCAGCACAGTGTTCACTGCTCTGATGTATTTTGAAGGCAAGGGGAAGGTAGATGGAGAGGAGATTCCTAGGATAACCCATGTGACTGCTGACGGTTTTGGCCAGGTCAGGTCTGGTGCAGCTCCACCTCCCTGCTATAATCAGGAGTTTATCTCTGGGTTTATCTGAAGCTGGATGTGCAGTGAGTGCCTCAGCGTTGTTGTCATCTCGTTCGTGCGTGAGAGGAAGTTCCTTAACGAGCACGGAGCAAAAGCCATTTTCATAATTAGTGCTCTCAAATAAATTTATGAAACACTGATGACTTCGCTTGGCAGTTCCTGGAAAACCTAATCTAAGGTCCAGCTTCCCACAGAAGATTGGCCCAAATGGTCTCCACAGCTCTTTGCCAGCTTCAGCTTACCCATGATCAGTTTTAAAATCAGTTGGCGAGTTTCTTTCTGGCTTTTCAGTAGATAAAATTAATTCATTTCAGTCAGGAAAAGGTGCTTAAAAGAAACCTTGGGGAGGAGGAGGGGGGGTGGCACACATAAACTGGATTCAAGGATTTATGGTTTGGGGACTTTTTTGAGGGGAGGTTGTGGGATTTTAATGCAACCACGAATGCAGGGTGAGTAACCAGAATATTTGGGATAAACACAGTTGCACTCCTGTCAGTGAGAAGCTGAGCTGGGCTGTTTGTGTTCCTGCTCAAGGAGGTGCGTGGCATTTGCGAGTCCGTCTCCCTTGAGTGCTCGAGGCAAACAGTCAAAACATCAGCAATTGCAGTCTGCTGGAATAACTGCAGGTCTTAAAGCGTTTTATATTCATCAAGAAGCAATTTCTGTGGGTTTTCTTTTTAAGATTCAGTACAAGAGTTGGATTTAGTTAATGTAGCCCTGTTTTTGTATCCCGTGTGCATCTACAACGTCCTAACAAACATCCTTAGTACATCAAAAACATGCAAAGCCTGACCTCTGAACACAGTGTTTTCTTCCTGTTTATGTTGGCCCTGGCCCTTCAGAAAATTATTTATTTTGTGATGCAGATGATTACCAAGTAAGTTCACATCTGTGGAAGCTTGTGTGAGGTAGATATTGAAACTTGGCACGTTCTGCAGGTTCTTGACCTTCCAGGAGATCATTGAGGACTTGTGTGTGATATCATTGTCCTATCACTGGCGACACGTGGGATGAAAATGAAATGAATGAGCTCCAGCAGGGAGCAGAGTCTGGAGTCAGATCTGCCCGGCAGCTGTTCCTTGTTTGATCTGTACAAACATGAGAGTGAAGGTCTTTACACATCATCTTCCACCGGATGCTGTTCAGCCAAGTATTCCTGTGGAACGTCTCTGCCGGTGACCTGGAGATGGGATGAAGAGCACACTCAGCAGGTTGGCAGGTGGCCCTTGTTTGGAGGGCAGGGGTGCTGTGCACAGGGACATCCAAAAGCCTCCCAGTGCTGGAAAAGCCAAATTCAGGGGTGTGAATTAAGAGTCTGGAGGAGAAGGGTTGCAGGTCACGGAGAAAATCGAGCCAAGCTCTACCCGGAGGTGCAGAGCACAAGGACAGGAGGCACAAGGTGTTTATATGAGGAGAAATTGCAACCTGTTCTACGGGGAGAAGAAAATTCCCTGGGGGGGTGGTGTGCAGGAGCCTAGGGAGCTGTAGCGTCCTCTCCTTGGATCCCCCCCCAACATACATTCCATCAGCCTGGCGCTCAGGGGGAGGTTGGGCAGGATGATGCCCAAGGTCCTTCTCAGCCCCTGTTATTCTGTCTCACTGAGAGAAACCCTGAAACCCTCTCCAGGAAGCTGGACATGCAGTTAAGTGACTTGCTACTGTTAATTGGGAAATAAAAAAAAAGAAAAATGCAAAAAATGAGTCTGTGGAATGACTTAGGAAGGGAATTCACATCTGTGTGCAACTCCAGCTGCACTGGGGTATATGCAGAATATTCTGGGGTATATTCTAAAATGCTGGAGAGCCTAACAGTTTTTTATCACCAATCTGCTTCATTTTTTCATTATTTGTAGTAATTATGATTAGTCTAAGCAAATGTTTGACTTTTCTGTTCAGAGTCTGTATTGACACAATAGTGGGGCCTGTCACAGCAGGTGTTTGTGTGTTTTCTGGGAATTCATTGTATTAAAACAGCCTGTGGTTACAGTAGTTCCCTGAAGTATATTTTAAATTAATTCTCATGCAGTGGGTGCACTGTTATGCTTCTGCTTTTAGCCCTGCTCTTAGTGGTGCAATATAGGAAATAAAAAACAAGTCTGTTGATTAAGAGGAAGGTAAAATTTTACATTTATATAATGTTTAAATTACCAAGGCTTATAAAGACTGTAGGGCAGAGGCAGAGCTCAGCTTAAATGTGGAAAAGGTTGTTTTTCTGTAGTGCAAATTTAATTTGTTGACTTAGTGAAGTAGAAGCATCATTATAGTCCATTGTTTATGATTTTAATGAAATTAAGCAGTGAACCTGATCAAAAAATACCTGGTCACTTACCAGCATCTCCTTGAGCCACTGTGGTAGTATTTTTATCCAAAATTGTGCTGTTCCTATCCCATTAAATCAGGATGTGCAACACCAGGAACAGTTTGTAAGGGAAATAAGTTATATAACTGTAGGTTTATGTGGTAACAATGATACTTATAATTTTTTATATATATATGTGCTTGATCATAGCTCTGCATATATGAAAGCAGTCACACAGTTCTGGTTTGATTTTTCTGTTGAAAAATAAGCCAGTTTTGGTCAAGCCAGTGCAGTTATGTCTTAAAATTCATCTACCCTTGTGTTTTCAGTGATGCATTTTGCATATGTGGCTGAACATCCGCTAATTAAACATCTCAGAGTTGTAACAGTCACGAGTCTTTCATGATTTTCTTCTGATCTTTTTGTTGAAGCAGGGAAGGGTTTCCCTTCGCAGAATAAGGAGTAGAAACCTCTGCAGGCATCAACTAGAGATGGAAAATGTATTTAGAGTGAGTTAGCCCTTCCTAGAAGGAAAAGGTTGTGAAGCTGCAGAGAAAGTTATGCAGATTAGTTTCAGATGATATCCTGCTGGGGGAATGCTGTTGGTTTAGGAAGGCTGAGGAATGAATCACTGGAATTGCTCCTGAGGGCCCTTTTGGGCAATATTTAGAAAAGTGGTTCATTGCCAGCGCTGGGAGGTGGGGGGACAGAGCTCTCAGCCATCACAACCAGCTCCCCTGGGTACAGGAGGTGGTTTAACTGACCCCAAAACCTCTGCATTTTGGTCAGAAATCACTTGGTCTGGCAGCACATGGCAACAAACCTGCCTGGGGACCTCCTTGCTTTGATCTGTGCTTGTACTTTATAGATGGTTTGGGTTTCTGGCAGCACTGTGAGGAGGCAGCAGAGAGAAAAGGACCTTTGCAAAGCCAGCGAGTTCTTCTCAAGATCTTTTTATCTACTGAGTTGAGAGATGTCCAGTTCTGTAGCTTTCTTCCCTATTTTTTGACCAGTTTGCATCGGTCATGATTGAGGGGTGTGAGATCCTTCCCTGAAATCTGATCAGGAAATGTTAATTTTGACCAAACTGAGTGTCTTGAAACATGCAGATTTTGTCACCTTCCTGTTTATCCCTTGTCCAGATCCCTGAAGAATGGCATTTCTTTTATTTGTGTTGTCCAGGCACCAGCACAGCTCCTCGTGAAACAACACTGTGAAAATCAGTAAGCAGGCAGAGCAGAGAGAGGAAAGGGCAGAAAAATAGATTTATCTGCTCACAGCTCCTCACCTGGAGGTTAAAATGCAATGAAATCAAGACCTTCAGTTTTACATTTTATAAAAATGATCTTTTGGGTGTGTCCTCCATCAGTGCTATTTATAGTGGGCACAGTTTTGGAAATAAGGAGGAAAACTCCCAGTGTAAAAACATGTAAATTCATGGTTTTTGCCATTACTCACGAAGCAGAAGTTTTGCTTTACTACCAGAGAATCGAGTTGTGCATTGTTTAAAAATTACTCCCTGCAGGTTCATCTTTCCCTGGCTCAAAGGCACTTTAAAGAAGGCTTTGCCTTATCTCAGTAGCACGTCTTGGGAAGTCATTTAGTGAGCAAATTGCCAGTTAATTGCCTTGATCTGCTGTTGAGAAAGATGCTGAAAATGAACTGTTCTTAATCATGATATCAAAATATCAGTTCTATTCTATTAATTAGCACGCTGGGAAATAGGATGTGTTTTTTTAAGGAAGCTACTTAAGCTGATCTGGTTTGCTTTTTATTTTTAGTTAATGCCTTTAGTTGGTTCCCTGAAAGAATCAAGACTCTGGGCCTGTGTGTGTGAGAGGGGAAAACAAAGTTTCCAGGACGGGCTGTGGATGATAAGACTGAGGATTTTTCCATAAAAGACATTTTGAGGAATATCTGAGGATTTCATGCGGCTTTGTTGACTGGAAAGCTTCTGTTCAGACAGAGGGGGGTTCATCTCATAGGATTTTTATGGCATAATTTGCACTTCTCCCACAAATGCACTTTCTTTTATAGTCTTTCCTTGACCTGTGAATAAAAGGTCTCTTGGAAACCAGTGTGGTTTGATTTTATAGGTTATTGGGTTTTGTTCTTATTTTGAAGTGCTTTTTTGCAGGCTAGGATTGACTTAGTGTTGACCTAAATTTACTTACCATACATTCTGTTGGTAATTAGACTTGGCTCCCTGCTCTCCAGAAATATACCCTTTATTAATATATATCTTTCTGAAGCTTAGTTCTGTGACAAGGGCAAAAAGCCAAGAGAGCGAAATAGGTGCAAAATCACCCTGAAATGAGTTGCAATCCCATTATTTTGTCCAATTTATTGTTCAGCAGCACGACTGCCGTTCTTTGGTGGCCTCTTAGGAAAGGAATCTCAAAGAATCTTCAAGAATCATGGACTTGTTAAGCTCGGGAAAGACCTGTAATATCAAGTCCAACCATTCCCCAGCACTGCCAAGGTCACACTTACCCACGTCCCCAAGTGCCACATCCACAGGGCTTTTAAAGCCCTCCAGGGATGGGGACTCCACCCCTGCCCTGGGCAGCTGTGCCAGGGCTGGACAACCTTTTGGAGAAGAATTTTTCCCTCATATCCAAATTAAACCTCCTGTGGTGCAGCTTGAGGTTTCCTCTCATCCTGTCCCTTGTTCCCTGGGAGCAGAGCCTGATCCCCCCCAGCTCCACCTCTCAGGGGGTTGCAGAGAGCGAGAAGATCCCCCCTGAGGGACCTTCCCACTTGAGCACGAGGAACAAGAGCTGAGGATGTGATTTTTTTTTTTTGAGAACTGCTCCTGTGCTGCTCCTGATAAGGCTGAGATAAGTTTTATAAGACAGATAACCTGCACATCAATGGCTTGAGCTGGAAAAGCAGATCACAGGCACCAAATGCGCCCCAGGGCAGCTTTTTGTGGCTGATGCCTGATGTGACAGGGAAGGAAGGGATATGTTTCAGACATGCTGCAGAGGTGTTGGGAAATGCAGCTTGGTTCTGATTCTCTCGCTGCAGATGTGTATATATATATTTTATTTTATTTTATCTGTGCTGTTGAAATGTGTGTGAGACGTGGAGAAGCCCTTGGCACCCTGGCAGTGCCTCCTGCCACTGGGATTTCTGGGATTATCCTTGCAGGAGCGAGCAGCTCTGCCAGGCATTCCGTGCTCGGAGCTATGTGAGCCAATTATCCTCATTTTCTTCTCTTCATGGAGAGAGATTGACTTGAATCTCACAAAATCAGAGCTACCCGTTGTCGGTTCTGCAGCTGCCAGAAAGATTTCTGGGCAGCAAATCAGTTCAGCTCTTCCATCTAACAAGGCTTTGAGTCCTTTATGAGTCTTTCTGAGAATCATTAACTCATATCTGCCGTTTTTCCGATTTTTCCACTATTAGCAATTGATAATAATGCCTGAAGAAAAGGCCTTGTGGTTGTTGGTTCCACAGAGCACATGGGTGAACTCTTTGCTCTCCTCTTCCCACCCCAGCCCTCTCAAAATGAGCTGGTGTGGCTTGTCTCACAGGGCACAACTCTTGTTTCTTTTAAATGCCTGTAAATAGTTCTGTAGAGCCTGAAAATATAATATATTTAAAACTAATCTTACTGGGAGATAAAAACCTGCTTGCTTTTTCTGAAGGGACTTGCTCTGGCAGGTTTTTGTGTCTTTTCATACACAAAATTTCTGTTCTTCCTGCTTGTCAGATGTTTCCCTACTTGAGTGGAGATGTGAAGATGGGATTTGGAATTTAATTTCCTGCAAATAGGTCGAAGGAACCCACTCTTGGGGGTGAGGAGTGAGGGGCACCCAAGCAATGGGAACAGTGTCCAAGCCAGCTCTTGGCAGGGTGGAAGGAGTTGAGCCTCAGTTTCCCAGGCTGGGTTTCCCCGTGGCTGGGGGAAGCCTTTGCTGTGGGAATCTGCTGATGGTGCCTTGTAGGGAAGAGGGAAAATTGCAGTAAAAAAAAATTCCCTGTGACTTCCCCTTCCCTCCTCCCCCGGTATTTGCAAGCTGGGTGTGATGAGACTGAGGGCTGTACATGGAATATTTTGTTTACCTGCCCACAGGTAGATTTTCTCTAATATTTCCAGGGACACAAATACACAGCCAGGTCCTCAGTAGCGGCTCTCTTGGGAAACACAAAAAAGTGATTTCACTTTGTTGCAGCTTCAACCAGTCATTGATCACCCTGCACATTTATTTTCCAGTCACAGGAGGAAAATTCTGATGCTATAACGTGGCCAGAGCCTCTCAGGTTATTCCATTGAATCCATGGGATGACCACTTATCACATGCTAAAGCAAAATATTCAGCACTCAGGGTTTCCATCACTGGGGTGGGGCTGTACAAACTGAATGCATTCTATAAAAAGCTCACCCTTTTTTTGGCTGATACGTCCTCAAAGACGAGTTTGAGAGGCAGAACATTCAACTGAGCTGAAAAAATGGATCCTTTAGGGTGGTGGTGTTTGCTCCTGGGCATCTCTGCATCGGTTGGGAAGCAGGTAAATAAAAGGAGAATAAAAATAATCAGTTTGTAGATGCAATTTAACCAAGTGCACCTGTATTTCTAAGTGTGTGTTGACTTTGGGATCACTGAGGGGAAATTCAGATGTTGTGGGTCTTCTGTTTTGCCAGGCAGGGATGGATCTTTCCAAGTGGTGCTGGGAGTGCAGGGAGGGACCAGCAGCCACAGGACTGGGACACTTGAAATATATCTAATGTGCAGGTCTTGCTGAAATGTAACTTAATTAGTTTTAGATTGAAGGCCTGAAAATTAATCAGAATTACTTTTATAGGCTGTCCATTGATTGACTTGGAATAAGCTCTCCAGGAATATTAAATAAAAATGAATATTATGAGGGGAGGACTATAGAACAGCAAAATATGAATTCCTTGGAGAAAAAGCATTGGAAATATAATTTGGATCTTCTCCCTTAGTCTCCTGGGCCTCCTGGTATTTTTTTACCCTAAAATGTACATGTGTGTGGCTTGTCTCTGTGAAACTGGTTTTATGGTTTGGGCTTAGCAGGATGGGGGTGGATTTGTGCTTTGAGTGATTGTGGACCAGAAGGTACAGGGGAAAAACCAAGATAACGTTCACTGGACCAGGAACCACGGGGAACTAGGAAGGTATTTTAAATATTCACTGCTTTGAACGTTTCCTTCTTTTAGAGGAATTGATTTGTTACAGTGCAGGAACCAATTACTGCAAATTTAGGATGAAAATGCAAAACAAACTGAAGGAGTGACAATATTGGTACCTGTGTGTTTGTAAATTATGGTGCTGGAGATTTTGGTGATGCTGTTCGAAACCTGTTTCATCTGAAAGGGTTATTAAAAGGAAGGAAGTCAGGTTGACCGGTTTAGTTTCATATCCTCTGAGGCTAAAATTGTCATTTAAGTAATTTCAAAGTCTTTCTGTGTGATTTTGGTTGGAAGGGACCTTAAAGATCCTCTCATTCCACCCCCTGCCATGGGCAGGGACACCTTCCACCAGCCCAGGTTGCTCCAAGCCCCGTCCAACCTGGCCTTGGACACTTCCAGGGACTGTGCAGCCACAGCTTCTCTGGGCAATCTGTGTCAGGACCTCACCATCCTTGCAAGGAGGAGTTTATTTTATGTATAATATTCCCTGGTAAAAGCCTGAGAGCAGCCAAGCACCAGGCAAGTGTGAGATGTGGATTAGCAACCACAGTGTGTGTTGTGTCTGGGACCTTGGCACACCTCAGTGTCCCCATAATCCCTTGGCAGGGAACAGAGTCATTCCCAGGAACCTTGTGGTGCCTTGGCTCAGACTCCTCCTGGAGTGGGAAATGTGGTTTTCACCCATCCTTGCTTCTTCCCCCCCAAAACACACCCCTGCTTGAATTTTATCCTCAATGTTTAACGTGAAATAAGTGACCCAAACATGATGCCAGGGCCTGCCTGGCCCCCAGCCCTGTGGAGCACAGGGCAGAGCGTGGTGGTGGATCCTCCACGTGAGGGTGGGTTCCCACTGGCACCAACAGATGGCTCGGGCAGATGCAGAGCCCTCGCCAGCTTTCCGCGTTCAGAGGATGCCATAGGAGACACTGGGGGAGAGAAAAATCCTCCTTTCTAATTAAAAACAAGCCCAAAAATGTGCTGCTTCAGAAAACAACTGGTTTCATGACAGGAGGACCTTTCCAAGCCCGTGATTTCAGTGGATGCTGCTGGTGCTTGGCAGCAAAGGAGCAAGGGCAGGACGTGTTCCTGGCAGACTGTACCACGGTGTGGGCTCTGCTGCTCTGCTGCTTTCTTTGTGAAAATAAAGCCTGCAGATTTGGAACTCCGTGTCCTGCACAAATGCTGGGTTTGTATTTGATTTTTAGGCTAACATACTTCCAAAATAGAAATATAATTCTCTGTGATCTTAGGTCCAGGATACAGCTCAGTCCAAAGAGCTATTCCCATGGTAACAAGCCACACTTGACCAAGGGGGATTTTCCACCCAAAAATATTTTTGGATGGAATTTCAGCATCTCTAAATGTGATGGTCTAGTCTACAGCTTTGTGTTTCACTCCAAGGAGGTTCCAAGTGGGATTGTCCTCTGTTTTCTACACGTGGTGTCAGACACAGCTCTCAGGGGCTGGTGGGAAAACACTCTGTCATTTTTTTTTAAGTACTGTCCTCAAAGAAAAGCATTCCTTTATGCAGAAATCCAGCTTGCAGAGTGAGGAAGAGAAATAAATAATTACAAAAATTCTTTAGACATTCAAAATGATGTTTTTGTGAGCTGTAAATACCCTGATCAGCTCTCAAAACTCACTTGTGCTAAATATTTCCCAAGAGGACGTTTCTGTATTATTGCTGTGATTGCTGTGCTGTTATTCACATACAGTTTTTCTTCTGTTCCTTAGTAAATATGTTCAAGAGCAGCAATTCCTTTTAATGCCATGTCTTGATAAGAATTTTTAAGGATTTGAGTGCGAGTTGGCTGTGGATGTTCAGTGCTTTGCCAGGGATTTAAGATACATGTACATTTTACACAACAATGCCGTCAGGAATTCCAGTGATGATTTTGAAGCACATTAAATACTAAAATATCAGTTTATTCTGCAGAAAGTCTGACAGCAAATGCATACTGATGCTGACACCAGCTGTCATTAGAAAGCAAACATTCCTTGGGTTGTTTATTCGTAGGCAGCAGGAGCGATGACAGCAGCCCATAGGAAAATCAATAGCTGGATTTTCCATCAGCCACTGCCTCTTGCCAAACTGCTGCTCCTGAGTGATGCTGCCTGTTAATTAGTGCTGTCAGTGTCTGAGCAAAAGGGAAAGGAGATTGTGAGGGTGGGGAGGCCCTGGCACAGGTTGCCCAGAGAAGCTGTGGCTGCTCCATCCCTGGAAGTGTCCAAGGCCGGGTTGGACAATGTTTGGAGCAACCTGGGCTAGTGGAAGGTGTCCCTGCCCATGGCAGGGGGGTAGAATGAGATGAGCTTTAAGGTGTCTTCCACCCTACACCATTCTGTGATTGTGAATTAGGAGCAGATGTGTCCCATCCCAACATGCTGCTCCCATGGGATCCAGGCAGGTTTGCCTTCTTCAGATCTGAGGGAAGACCTCACTGCAGTTAGAACTTCCTTGGGAGAAGCAGAGGAGGGGCAGTCACTGAGCTCTGCTCTGGGGGGACCAGGGACAGGACCCAGGGAATGGCCTGAAGTTGTGTCAGGGCAGGTTTAGGTTGGATATTAGAAAGAGGTTCTTCCCCCAGAGGGTGATTGGCACTGAACAGGCTCCCCAGGACAGTGGGCACAGCACCAAGGCTGACAGAGCTCAAGGAGTGTTTGGATGATGCTCTCAGGCACAGGGTGTGACTCTTGGGGATGGTCCTGTGCAGGGGTGAGGGTTGGACTCGATGATCCTTGTGGGTCTCTTCCTACCTGGCATGTTCTGTGATTCCATGATTTTCTTCCCTTTTGGTTTGGGGAAGAAATCTCATCATCCTTTGAATTATTTCCCATCCTATTTTCCCAGGTACCATATATCCAGATCCTCTTCTCTCCCTCTGAGTGATGCTTCAGCCTTTCTTTATTGCTTTAAATTTAATTCTTGAAATTATTTGCTGATTAAATGTTGCATTGCCATTTTCTGATTGAAGTCCAGCCCCTACCAACCTCTGTCTTGCCTCCTTCCAGAACAGAAGTTGAGAAGGGCCTACGAGGACTTTGTTCATGATAAGCAATGGCAAACTGGGGCCTTTTGGCCTCACCTGCTGCTGCTGCTGCTGTGGGGAATTCTTGGACAGATGGTGATTTCTCTTCCAGCTTGAGTTGAAAACTGACTTTAAACCTCTGATTCAGTCTAGGTTTGGTCCTGGTAAGGTCCCAGAGGAGACAGGTACCAGAGTTGCTCTATTTTCTATTCTGGTCTTCTCCCTCAATGAGCCTTCCTGATTTTCCTTAAATACAGACAATTCCAGCGGTATCCCAGAAACCTGCTGACATCCATCTGCTCCCATGCCATGCAAGTGTTTCCTTCTCCCAGTCTTGTTTACATGTGCTGGAAGTGCATTTTTCTCTATTCTTTCACCCACTCCCTCCCTCCAAACTGTGTGTGAAGCAAGTGAGGCAGTGATTTACTGCACAAAAAGAGGGATTACAGCAAAAGGAAAGAGGAAGTGTCATTAATTGTGGAAAAACAAGCATTTCTTGAAGTTAATTGAGGTGTAAATGAACTTGCTTTGCTCTCATTAATGTCAGGGAAACTGAACATGCTATTTGCTAATTGCAGTGAGGGTAGACAACTCTCCAGATCCAGACTACTTGGGATATTTTTAGTTGTTCCTTTAGTCATCAGCTTCCACTTTTGTCTGTTCCAGGCACTGGTGGGAAAACACAGCAGCCCTTTTCTCCAGCAGGGTCACGCTGCTCTGAGGAGACAGACTTTTTTCTTTTTTTTTTCAGTTCTTTTTTTGCATCAAGGGAAAAAAAACACAGCACTTGGGGCTCTCAGAATTCTTGTGGTGAATGCTTATTCCAATCACAAAGCTGTAATGTTTCTTTCTCAAGGTGTCAGCTTCTTGAGGATGCCTGGGTAGGTGTTAAGCAGGTCTGAGTTTCTCAGCTGAGATGAGAAACCATTACTTGTGATAAGCAGCTGAATATTTTCTCCAATTAAATTTTCTATGTGTGAAGTGCAACAGTGGCAGCAGGTTGGAACTGGCTGGTCTTTAAGGTCCCTTCCAAACCAGTCTGTGATTGGGCAAAATATTCTGTAACACACCTGGAGATGTGCCTTCATCTTTTGGCCATTTCCTTGGTTTTGTAGTGGATTGGATAGTCACCAAAAGTCTAACCAAACTCAACCATTCTTGGCCATTTGACAGTGGAATTGCTTTTAAAATGACTTTAAAAACTTGGCTGGATGAGGCCACTGTGAAAGTAATGAAGAGGAAATTCAGTGTTTTAGCAGAAAGTCTCAGGAACTTGGGCTCTGGTGGGGTCAGTTTATTGGGGCTGAAGCTCTCCCTGGCTGAAGGCCTGTATTATGCTATGGCTCATCCATAATAACATAACACTGTCCATTTTTAAGGAACTTTGCTCTTTTTCTCTATGTAAAATTTTTCAGAATGGTTTAAGGTGCTGTACTGGTGTGTAAATGTGTACTGACTGTAACAGAAATGAGGGGGAGCAAACAAGAGTTCACAGCTGAACCCTCAGTGAGATGGGGTGAGAAAAGGAGAGGAACAACCACTTGTGTTTCCCATGTCAGGCTCCAGCAATAATTAAGGATATTCAACTGCAATCCAAGGGCTGAAGTGAAGTTTACAGCTGATGGGCAAAGCTGGGATGAAAAGGGGAATGTTACACACAGAGAAATGTACCAGGAGTGTTGAAACGGTGTAAACAAAGTCTGGAGGACGCAGAATCTTTCATTTTCATTTGCTCTTAGTCTGTGGGCTCAGAAAAGACCTTGGTATTGTAAATTGAGGAATATCAACCTCTCAGGTGGTTATTCATGATGATGATGTTGTAGAGTGTTTGTCTCCTTTCAGACAAGGAGCTGTGTGACGTTCATTGATGTGGGCACTCACTGTAACCCAGTCTGTGCACAACTGAAATTAAAAAAGCAACATATTTATTATTTATTCAGTATTATTTAATAATATATTGTTAACTATTATTTGGTAAAAGTATTCTAGCGGTATTATTCAATGATATTTCTTAAATATATGTAGTTATTTAATATTTATTATTACAAAATTTGCTGTCAGCATCGGCAGCACTTGAGCATATGTTTGCTGTCAGCTTGGCTTGCAGATGAAAACCTTCATGTTCCAAACCAACTGGCTCTTGTGGGCTCTGGATATTCAGGGTGGGTGTAGCAGCCCTGAGAGCTTTGTCTGTGGTGGAATTCTTGTTTCAATGCTGGGGATTCATTTTCCTTTAGCTTCTTAAGTATTTTCCCAATAATATTCATTATACCCCATGATTTTTAGTGTATATACTTATATAGTAAGTTTATAACTTGTTATTTAATTATTTTGAGCACTGCTGTGTTACCTGGCTTGCTGAGCACGATGTTTAATGATCTTTCTAAGGTGCAGGAGTGACTTCTCTCAGCAAGACAAGGCGGGGGTTTACACACAGCCAGGCGCCTGCTCATCGTGCTGACAGTGCTGATGTGCAGGATAACCTAAATACACACTTTTAACCAGCTTCAGCTGAATTGATGTGACCTCTTTTCTTTGAAATGTGATCAGTACAAGAGAAGGAGGCAGCTTTTGTTGTTAATTTTTGTTTTCAATCTCTCCAACCCCCTTTGTATTCGAAGGGCGATGCGTCGAACAAGCCTTGTTGTTCTGGGACAGGTGGGTACAAGTGACACGTTGCTGCAAGGAACTGCACACACAAACCAGTTCAGTAAGGGTGTGTGATTTTGAAATAGAATCAGAGAGTTGTTAAGGTTGGATAAGACCTCTAAGATGATCAAGTCCAGCCTTCAACCAAATCCCACCGTGCCCACTAAGGCATATCACAAAGTGCCACGTCTGCTTGTTCTGTTCAACACCTCTGGGGGTGGGGACTCCACCACCTTCCTGGGCAGCCACTTCCAATGCTTAACAATGCTTTCCACAAAGCATTTTTTTCTAATATCCAACCTAAACCTCCCCTGGCACAACTTGAGGCCGTTTCCTCTCACCCTTGTTCCCTGGGAGCAGAGCTCAACCCACCCCCCTGGAGCCCCC
>JAWWES010000169.1:34264584-34274996 GCA_035583135.1 Lophotriccus pileatus
CTCCTTTTCTCCAGGCTGAGCCCCCACCAGCTCCCTCAGCCACTCCTGACCCGTCCCCAGCTCTGAACAAAACAAAACCCGCAGCTTGTTGGGGACTTTTCAGTTTGTCTGTGGGGTTTTTTTTTTTTGACTTTTAAATTTGTAAGCATGTCTTGGCACACGATTATTTTAAGTTTGGCATCAGGAAGTGTTAACACTTACTCTGACTTTCCTTAATTTAAGAATGTATATTTTAATTTTAAAAAGAGCTCTAGGATGTAAACTGCTTTGTGTTGTATTTTCATTTGGGATTTTATAGTCTAAAAGTTGAATAATGTATAAATAGTGGGTGGAACTGTATGTGTACGTTTACACAGACCAGGGATCTGATCCTATCCCGTCCTGCCCTATCCTATCCTCTTTTTCCAGACTAAAGCACTGTAGGTGATGGGATTTTGTACCTTTGTCTGCCTCAACTGATGAGTTGAAGTCTGTTCTCTTAGTAATGGAGTCACCTAAAGCCTTAACATCTCTGAAAGGAGAAATTGTTGCTTTGGGTGTGATGGAAGTAAGTCTGACTGGAAGTTAAATTAATATGAATAATGGGGGAAAATGCATCCCTTGTTCCAATTCAGCAACAACTTTGCTGGGCTAAATGCAGAATGTTCTCAGGCTGATTTTTTTTTAGTGTGCCCAAGTTGTGCAGAGCAACAGGAGTGTGGCAAACCTTGTCTTGGTGGGAAACAAGAGGATAAGAAGTGAATGGGGATAAATTCCACCTCTAGAGGTTTAGGAAAGTGTTCCTACTTGGACTCTACTAGGAGCTGTGGGAAAGCAAGCTCCAATTAATGAGGAAAAGGGCAGAGATTTCTGCTTGCAATTTGATGTATCAGCTCCTGACAGCTCCTGAAGCACCAACTGGGTGTAGCTTCAGCAGAACACGGATGCTCTGGGGAGGGACCTGTACCGAGGGCTCCTTTCCCACCTTGCACCATGACCAGGTGGGAAGCCAGGGAAACCCAGAGCAGCTCTGCTGCAACATTACCAAGGCAACCAGCACAAATAAGGGCCCTTCTAGGAAAACAGAGAGAGAGCAAGTTTTGTTGCAGCCAAGAATTATTATTATTAGTGTATGATTGCAGCCCTGTTTAAAAGTTTCTCTGCAACAAAAGCAAAGGGCAGTGGAGATGTGATGCTCAGGTGAAGGGACTCTCAAGCTTCAAGAAAAATCAATGGGATTAAGCGAAAAAACAAAGAAGAAATGCTGCATTAATTACATTTATAAAGCTCTTAAATGCAAGATTGAAAAAAGGCTCCTGCAGTCCTCAGGTTTGTGTGCACAAAATCAGAACACTGATTTGTGTGTACAAACACTGAAATGTGTGTACAAAATCAGAACACTGTGATTCTGTGACTGGAGTTTAAGGTCTAGTTATTTATTTTACAAAATTGGAGGAAGTATCTGTCCATCCAGTAATTTCCTGAATGTGATATCCCTATTTTTAATATTGGGCTCCTTTGCCAGTCCTCAAGGTGTCAGTTCTCTCAACTTCTATATACACAAATCTTTTAAATGGCTTTTTCTCCCCCCCCCCCCTTTTTTTTTTTAATTAGGAAGTTTTAAACTATTTAACAGAACTCAGAAATGTGTAAATTAAAAATGAGGATTTTTTAAAATTGCAAAAGCAGGGTGCTGTTGAGTCATGGCTTATTTTGCATGGAATTACCATTTCTTGTCCTCTTGAGCTACAAAACTGCACTGTGTAAGAAAATACCATATGATATTACATATGGCATTTTAATAACACGTATTTTACAGAACTTCTGCTTAGCCAAACCCGCAAATGTGAGACGGAAAATTTCAAGGGCATATTAAAATTTCTGATGGGAAGTCAGGTTTCCTTGGGATGCTAGATAAAGATTTTATTTTATTTTGTTATTTGTTTTATGTTATGTTAATTTTTGGTTTAGAGGGAGGGTGAATCCTGTGCCCCCATCAGGGTGGTTATTCCTTTATTGGCACTTCCCAATCTTGACATCCTCCTTCCTTTTCTTCCTCCAGTGGCAGCTCTTTCTCAAACATGGGTTCAGGTGGAGATCGGGGTCTTTCCATGTTATTTCTGGCTGTGTTCATCAGTGTTGATGAGAGAGGGGAGAAAGAAAGATGGAGAGTAGATGAGAGTCTGCATCCAGGAACTGGAGAAGGCATCAGAGGAGGGAGTGATACATGGAAAGTGCTTGGATTTCTGTGTGTCAGTTTTAAATGAAGGGTTAGGTGTTTTAACAGATAAAAGCTGATTTTAATCTAGTTCATAATGTTGTTGTG
This sequence comes from Lophotriccus pileatus, assembly GCA_035583135.1. Lineage (NCBI taxonomy): Eukaryota > Metazoa > Chordata > Aves > Passeriformes > Tyrannidae > Lophotriccus > Lophotriccus pileatus. Next base: position 34,266,890 of record JAWWES010000169.1, read on the forward strand.
AGGGTTCCCAATGTTAGTGCTGCCGGACTGGATGGTTGGTGTCTTGTATTTATCTTCTGACTCTACAAAAACCACTCGTGTGTGTTGGTTTCAGAGCCCACATCCATGTGTTTTTAGGTCCTTAAAGGCCTCAAAGATGCCCAATGAAATTTTCCAAAGTATCAAAGCACCAGACTTCACATCTAGGATACAGTTCCATCCCTGGAAATGCCCAAGGCCAGGTTGGACGGGGCTTGGAGCAACCTGGACTAGTGGAAGGTGTCCCTGCCCATGGCAGGGGGTGGAATGAGATGAGCTTTAAGGTCCCTTCCAAACTTGAACTTTTCTATGATTTTTATCCTTCCACAAGTACCTTTATCCCCAATTTGAAAGATGTGGTGTTTCACACTGTGGTATTTAGAAGTAAATATGAGCTGGTTATAAATTATAGATGCTGTGGATGCTGTGAGTTTATCTGCTTTTAGATTTTGAGGAAACTTGCTGAAATATTTTTAGCCCTCTACATAATTCAGGAAGTTCTGCTTCCACTGTAGTGTATAAGAAGAGTTTTTGCAAGGTTTACTGTGAATTCAAGAAGGTAAAGAGCAATGATTACTCAAACAAACTTTATTTCCTAAGTGCAATCTTAGCATTAGGCTGTTTTCAAGAAATATTAATATAATATATTTCATTAATTTTGCCTTTCCTAAGGTGGAGAACTTGGAACTGGCAATAAAGACCTGACCTCTACCCCTTTCCTCTCATTATTAACTTGTGAAGCCTGTGGTGGTTTTCCTCTGTTTGTTTATGCATGGCAATAAGTTGACAGTGGGATCCATCAGCTCCATTTCCTTGCTGCGAAAGTGGAACGGCTTTAGGGTTTTTTAGGTAAAATGAATATTGAATATACATGATTTTGATCATTTAAACTTATTATTTTCAAAGTTATCATTGCTACTTTGATATTAAAACCAGTCTGGGGGGAGTGGTTGGACTCGATGATCTTAGAGGGCTTTTCCAATCTTAATGATTCCATGATGCTGTGGAAAAAAACTTCTATTTTTTTAATCAGAACCCTGCCCAGCATTCCCATTTGTAGTCCAGTGTAGTTCCCTGTCACTAAAAGATGGAGAAGAATCCCTGGCCACACTTCTAATAGAAAATCATTTAATATTTCCTGTAATCTGAGGTTGAACTGCATTTGAACGAGAAGGTCTCCAAGGACACTTTACAAGTATGAGCAGTGTTTGAAGTTCTATTTTTTCCAAAGAACTGTACCCAGGTCAGCATCAAACCAGAACATTTTCAGCTGTTCCTGAACACTTCTGAGAATGCTCTGTGAGTTTGCAGCTGAGCCCTCAGAATTATTCTGTGATTATCACATTAGTGATGAGATTATAAAAGACGTGTCTAGAACAGCCCCAAAGAATACTTAAAGATAATTTTAATGCTTTGGGCTTAAATTTCCAAGGGCTTTGCTGGGTTTGCATGGAAGAATTTCAATAAATATGTATTGGCTGTATTAGTTCAAGTGGTTAGAAAAACACAGTGATGGGAAGGGATTGTAATCCTGTGCTTAACAAGAGGGGAAAGGTATTACAGGCTTAGTGCTTCCATTGCCACAAGCATTAGGCTGCTTTCCTAATGGGATACGTTCTTTCCCCAAAGTTGATGGACATACTGAATGTGGGGAATCCCTGTTTTTGGGGTATTTTTAAGGCATTTCAGCAGATCCATTCAAAATTTCTGCCCAGCTGCCATTTTCTCAAAGTTTTCCTCAATTAAAATAACAAAATGAGGTAATTTATATGTGGTCACAATGAAAATAGTTTTAGTACGGGATATTTACCCTCCAGAGTTCAGAGTGGGCTGCAGGGCTACTCTGCAATGCAAATGAATCCTGAAGTGTTTCCTGTTCCTCCAAGTGCTGATAGATCCATTCACTTTCCTTGGAAAGCAACAGATTGCCTGAATCAAAGTTTTTGTCCTCATTTAAAAGGTAATTCCTTCCTCTTCCCCATCTCTCTTTCGTGCCTTGCTTTTCTTGTATGGATTATGCTGCTTTATTACCAAATGAAAATTGGTGTTTACTTTCAGATAAACAATATACTTGCTGTTGATTAAAAGGAATTAAAGATTATAGGAGTATAAAGACAAATAAAAATCCCGAGGATGTCTTAGCAATGAGTGTTTCTGCATCACAACAGTATTCTTTGACAGTTATTTACATATGAAATCTCACTGTTTTCTAAGTAGTTTTCATTTTGATGAAGAAATGAGCCATAAAAATGCACTTTCAGACCCATCTGTGCATTTTAGAAATGATATGGGAATGTTCTCCTTTTTCCAGGGTTCTGGTGATGTTGAGTCAAGCCCTTTGTGATTCAAAGCACCAGCGCTCTGGATTTTACAGCTGTTACATTTCAGGGTCTGTGATTTCGTAGAATCCCAGAATGTTTTGGGTTGGAAGGGACCTTAAAGCCCATCCAGTTCCACCCCCTGCCATGGGCAGGGACACCTTCCAGTAGCCCAGGTTGCTCCAAGCCCCGTCCAACCTGGCCTTGGACACTTCCAGGGATGGGGCAGCCACAGCTTCTCTGGGCAACCTGTGCCAGGGCCTGCCCACCCTCACAGCCAAGAATCCTTTATGATTAATGTTGTGTCTTTGAAATACTAATCCTTGCCTTTTGAGGGGTTATCTTAGAATTACTGAAGTGATAAATGTTGCTTGGAATAATCTATTTAATGAGATCAAATGCCAAGAGAACTAAACTGAAAATTAGCGATTTATCACTAAAAAACTGTTAGAACCAAGTGCCATGGACACACTTCTAGGAGAAGGTTCTAAGCTTCACTTCAGCAGGTCAGTGTGTGCATTGTACTGTTATTCAGTTTTCTGAGCCAACAGGATATAAATATCCAGGAAGGAAAACAGAAGCTCAAGTGTGAACCTCTCACATCAAAGGAGGCCATTCAGCATCTTCCAACCTTTGTTCTGCTCATCTCTGATGAGAAAAACTTATTTGTTTTTTCTTTCACAATGCAAGTAAACCAACAACAACAACAATGCCCTGACTTTACTGGGACTAGGAATAGTAAAAGGTGGGAGTTAGGAAATGTGTGGATGGAGTGTCAGGGATGCAGGGTTGGTACAGCCCAGGGGCAAGAGCAGTGACTGACACCAAATCCTTATGCCATATTTTCCCAGGAAGGGTTTTTAAGTAACATTTACAACCGTATTGAAGAACATAAGTGAGAATGTGCCATGTTTAAATGTGGGGTTTTTTTCCTGCAGATAATATTTCCAAGGAAACTCAAAATGTTATGACACTCCCAGAATTATAGCTGCAGCGGAAAGAGTTTATTTTCTAAATATAGTGGTGATATTTAATTTATAATCCTCTCCTCTTCTTTGGGGCAAGAAAAGCTCCCTCTCCTCGAGTTTCTGAGCTGGTGAATATGACTCCTGAGAGTGTGGGCAGCAGTGGAAGTAATTTGTAGCTTTAGATGCTGTTCTCCTACCCATCTAAAATTCTGTGGGATTCTGATGGAGCAGGGCCCAGCTTGCCAACAGCACCCAGGTGGAAGGGTGACTGGTGAAACCTGGTGATCTACCAGAGGCACCTGGACCAGCAGGAACCTGGTGAAACTCAGTGGGGATGCGCCAAATCCTGCTCCTGGGGAGGAATCCTGCCTGCAGGAATGCCACTGCATATTCAAATCTGCTTCAGGACCTGACTTGGGAAAGCTGCCCTTTTACTGCACTAACACAATCCATGTTTGTCCTACATTAGTGTTTTAAACCTAGTTTTTTAACAGAAGCTCTTGTAAAAGTGGTTGGCATTTAAGTTTGGCTGTGTGTATGCAAATGTTCGTGGTGGCTTAATGACTTTGCTCCTTTGGAAGAAATCAGTGGGTTTTCAGTGGTATTTAAAACCTGCAACGTGGTGTGTGATGCTTCTACATTTGAGCTGCTTTGAAGTAAAACCTTGTTGGGAAGGTGGGTGGTGATGACCTGCAAGGTCTCTGGTTGTGCAGGGGAAGCTTCTACATCTCTCAGACAAGCTTCTACATCCCTTTTGTGTTTTTTGATGTGTCTTGGGTTGAACAGCAAGCGCTGTAGGATGGCTGTCACACAAAGATGGGTTTAATGTTGTCTTTTATAAAAAAAACCCCATAGAACTTATGGATATTTATGGCACTCACTGAATTATAACTGCTGGAGAAACAGTTTATTTTCTATCTATAGTGGTGATATGGAATTTATCATCCTCTTCTTTGGGGCAAGAAAAGCTCACTCGTCTATATATAAACATACATATAAATATTTATATAGTCTATATATAAATATATAAAACTATGTATATGCAGTTTTATAATTCTATGAGCGTCATAAATGTCCATAATTTCTAAAGTTTGGCTTTGTTGTCAGTGCTTATGATGGCTCTTCCTGGCTTTCTTGTCAATAGATTGATGCATCTCAGATAATTTACACTCTTTGGCACAATTGGATGTTTGAATTTCGGAAACAGGCCTAAAATAGATGAAGCTCTTTTCTGGTTATCCAGAACATATCAGCCTGGTGAGGGTGGTGCAGTCTCATCTCACAGATTTATGAGAAGATCATGTGTCCCTGCCAAAGCTGTGTATGGTGGGACTTCCATAGCTGTGAGATCCCTGGCACCTAATCAGATCTACAAACACAACATTTGTGGCATAAATGTGTTGTTCTAAGCAGCAGTGAGTAAATGGATTATTAAATTCAGCCAGGAGAAGAGAAGGTTGTGTGGAGACCTCACAGCACCATCCAGTACCTGATGGCCTACAGGGAAGCCAGGGAGGGACTTTCATCAGGAGTTGTAGTGATAGGACAAGGGGGAATGGATTGAAACTGAAAAATGGGAAATTTAGGTGAGATATTGGGAAGAAATTCTTCCCTGTGAGGGTGAGGAGGCCCTGGCACAGGTTGCCCAGAGAAGCTGTGGCTGCCCCATCCCTGGAAGTGTCCAAGGCCAGATTGGACGGGGCTTGGAGCAACCTGAGCTAGTGGAAGGTGTCCCTGCCCATGGCAGGGGGTAAAATCAGATGGTCCTTAACGTCCCTTCCAATCCAAACCTCTCTATAATTCTATTTCCCTTCAGGGTTTCAAATCTCCAGTTGACCAGCAAACGAATTTGTGGCTTGAAGGTTGCTACTTTATATTTAGGTGTCATTGAAGAAAGAAAAATCCTGATGTAATTATTTAGCAAAGCCCTCAGAACTAAATAAATAATGTGCCCTTGGCTGCCTGATCTAATGATACATATTCTCTAAAGACAAGCAGCTCCACTGCAGAGAGATTCCTGTATTTTGGGTAAGTGGCACAGTTTTTGGAGAAGGCGGGGAAGTCATTGACCTAAATACATGTTTATCTCAGAACCCTTCCATGAAAGGGAGGCTTTTAGTCCTCTAAATCAGTAGGGGGTTTGGAGATATTTAAGGGGACAGGACCCAATAAATTTGCATGGATTTTTCTTGCTTTATTCTGTGTTTATTACACAGATTCAGTTTGTCATTGGTTTGCTTGGTTGTATATTTTACTGTGAACTCGGCGTGAAGGTGCAGAGCAGATCTCAAGTGCACTCTGTTGGACTGCACATCGTGCTTTTTGTTAATTTTTGTTTAATGTTTCAGTGATTTTTCTGGCTGTAACAGTTTAAATTTCCTTAATACTCAGAAACCCCACATGCAGAACCATTTCTCTTTACTCAGGCAATCCTGTCAATAATTTTTTACACACCACGAGCAGTGACTTTTCTTTTTGTTTTCTGATGTTCTCACACTTGTTAAGTGGCATCTCTAACGTGCTGAAGTGGCTGCAAATGTACTCTCTGGTGTGTATTTTAGTTTTCTTCCACTTGAACTCACTTGCTGCTTCCTGTCAGTCCCTCTCCCTGCTCTCACCTCCCCCCCCTCCCATAACCTGCCTGTCCCCAGAGAGCCCTGAGGCTGCTGCTTGTGGCTTGGAGAAGAATTGGTGATCAGGGAGGTGTAGCAGAGGCTAGAAAGGGAGGGTCAGAGCAACCATGGGTGTGTTTGCAAAGTCCTTGTTCCTTCTGCAAAGCTGCAGCACAAAAAAAAGTGGATTTCTAGTGGGGTTTCTGACGTGCCCTGCTCCCTTCCCTGAGCTGAAGAGCCATTTGTTGTACAGGGCATGGCTATAGGATGTTGTTAGTCAAGTATTTGTGGGGATGAAAATCAGATTAAATAGTAATTTCAGCAAATTGTGCTGCCTGTGGAGAATTTTCCAGAAATCAAGGATGAAGAGAAGGTTTATCTTGGAGGCAGAATAACTTCTTTTTTGTTTAAGAGTGATCTGAGTGTCAAGGAGCAGAGGACTGGGTAAGGCAGCAACTTTGCCTGTCACAAGGCATCCTGTCATCCTGCAGATGTGTGGAGAAGAGGTGTATGTTTGGGGAGAGAAGTTTTGCCGTGTCACTTCAAGGAGAAAAAGGAAAAATAATGTTTTTAAGGAAAACTTTCTGTGGACTTTGCATTAGAAATCATGAGCTTGGGCTGTGCTCTGTGTGCATCCAAGGGCTGCCCACAGCTTCCAGCAGTCACAAACCTAGTTTTTGCAACTATAACAACTTGTTTTTTTACTACTCAGCTTTGTTTCTGATTAATTACTAATTGATTAAGTTCCTGCAGATCAGAGCCTGGGGCTGTTCTCATCGACAGTTGGGATGCTCAGATGGTGGTACCGGGTTTTCAGATGGGGAAAAAAACCACCCAGTTTAATAATGTTGCAGTAATGAAATTTATATTTTCATTCAAAAGGAAAGATTAGAAGCCATCCAACATAAGACAAAAGTTAGGGAAGAAGAATTATTTGTGTGCTTTTTGAAGCTTCAGCCTTTTCCTGCCTGAAGTGAGCAGCATTGGGGCAGTTTAATTAGAAAAGGCAAATGAGTTTTCCTGAGGTTTTCTGTATATTTGGGATTACAGTTGAGAATGAAAATGTTTTTTCTGATTGACAGAGTTTAACTTTTCCAATTTTCACTTTGATACTCAGTGTCCAGAGGCTCCTGATGAGCAGGGATATCATGGATGTGGAATTAAGGGATTTTGTTGGGCACACCGCTGTCAGAGAGCTCAACAAGCTTCAGGAAGTCCTTGGAGTCATAGAAAGACCTGGATGTGTCTGTCATATCTCTGTACCAAATGCAAGCACCAAAATGTAGAAAATGTGGTAGAAAAAAGGCAATTCTGCAGTGTTTTAGCAGCTCCTGACCAGTATCCAGCAACTCTTCCTCAGCCAGGGCAGGGGTGGACTTGGTGGTTAATGCAACAAAAATACAACTGGAAATCTTCAGTTTTGTTCTGAGCTGTTTCCTATCTCAGAAAAAACAAAATAATTGTGTGAAAGTGGAAGGATTATTTCTGAGAAAACTGCTGCTCTGGGAGGCCAGAGGCTTGGAGAGCACGGCTGGGGAGGTGGATCAGCAGCAGGACAAGGTTTGCATGGAGGGCTTGAGGAAGGGAAGGATCTGGACAGAGGGGAGTGGAGGGGAGTCAAGAATTACCACCAAGAAACTCAGTGGGGCAGTAAGAAACACTGACAGAGCAATTTCTTTCAGGTTTTGGGTTTTTTTTTGGTTAGGTCTTTTTTTGTCTCCTTTTGATGGTCTTTTAACATGTTTCTCAGACTTTCACTCTGTATATTGGACATTTTGCCATTATAATTGATTGTGTTTTTACAATGATTAGTTATGTGGTCCCAAAGTGTGGCCCAATCACCAAGAAAAAGGGAGCTGATTAATGGCTTGCTGGGTGTGTGTTATTTTAATGGGTTTTTTTATATTTATTTTGCTTTTTTTATCCCCCGTGTGAATTTTTACTGTTTGATCAGAGCATCTCCAGGCTGAGGCTTAATCCAGTTTCTCATGGGCTGTGCACACAAAATGGGACAGTGAGCAGAGAGCTGGGCATGGGAGATAATTTTCCTTCATCAGAATCACTGAATGGTTGGTTTGGGTTGGAAGAGACCTGAAAGCCCATCCAGTTCCACTCCTGCCATGGGCAGGGTCACCTTCCACTATCCCAGGTTGCTCCAAGCCCCGTCCAACCTGGCCTTGGACACTTCCAG
>JAWWES010000169.1:34294070-34314429 GCA_035583135.1 Lophotriccus pileatus
GGCCCTGGCACAGGTTGCCCAGAGAAGCTGTGGCTGCCCCTGGATCCCTGGAAGTGTCCAAGGCCAGGTTGGATGAGAGGCAAAATCTTAGTGTTGTTTTTGCTCAGTGGTTTCAAAACAAACAAATTACCGCTATAAATAAAGATTTAGCTAAGTGTAAATATGCTAATTAATTGGTCTGCTGAAGTGTTGTCAAGTAGCTGTCGGCCCCTGCTTCTTGTCTGGCACCTGGAGCAGCAGCAAAACAAGTTACTAATATTGGTCTGAATATGTAAGAATATGAGAATTGAGAAAGGGAAGTAACTTGTAAGTGGTGTGACTTCCCAGAATTTTAATGCCATGAGCATAAAGGGAGTTTTGCCATCGATGTTGTTCATCTTCAGAGCTTAATTCGAAATTGTGTTGAATTTAAGTGTGATAATGTGGGTAAGAGTAATCTAATCATCCACATTTTAATTAAATCTTAATTTCAGTGATACGATTTAGAAATGATTAGTATGACTAAACTGTTTTTCCTAAATATCAAAGCCTTCCTTGCTTTGCAGTGCGGAGCAAGGAAGGGTTTTGTCTGACAGACAAGTGCGCTCTGAAAAGACATTGCTGCAGAAAAAGTTCCAAGATAATAGGATTATCTAACACATTTGATAGCCATTGAACTAATATGGTATTTTTTTAATACAAAAATAAAGATTTTTGATTGAAGCATAAAGAAAACTCCATTTAAAAGACTCTGGAAAGAACTAAAGGTTCCTAAAAAAAGTCCAGCTCTCCTTTTGCATGGTAATGTGATGAGTGATCCCAAAAGATAAGATGCTTTTGATTCTGAAAGGAATAGTTATAATTCATTGCATGTCATTATTTTAGCTGACTTGGATTTTTTAAAAACATTTGCTGAATTAAAATGCCAGCTTTATTCTTATTTTAAACATGGTTGCCCAGTCTGGATGGCTCCATTTTTAGCACCGCTGCCATTTTGCTTCCTACAAGAGTACCATGAAATTGCCACCATGAAATTTCCCTTTCATAAAATGAGAATATTCTGGGGTTTATTGCACTGCCATTTAGTGGAGAAATTGCCCTGACATTTACTCAAATTATTCAGCTGCATTAAAAAAAAATATAAAGCAAAGAATCCCAGAATGGTTTGGGTTGGAAGGGACTTTAAAGATCATCTTGTTCCAACTTCCAAGCCAGTATTTATTTATTTGGATTTCTATAAATAAATATAAATATATATTTCAAGTTGATACAACTTTATCTCTCAAATACATGTTACAGACTGTTTATACCTGACACTGTCCATAGCATTCACACAACTGCTGGTAACTCAAATATTAATTGGTTCTCCAGTATTAATCATAGTCAGGATTGTTTTACTTCCTCTTGTATTTGTACTTATAAAGTAGTTTAAATGTGGAAGCAACCTGGGAATTGTAAAACTTTTTAAACCTTTCCAAACGTTGAAATTCCTTTAGTATTTACTCAGTGAGTGTTTCATGGGGTTTGTGCCCATCTTTACAATTGCTTTCTCAAACCAATGTGTGAACATGCAGAGGGAATGAATTTTATCAGGTGAGTTGGAGTTGGAAAGGCAGCAAATGGGGCAGCTTTGGGTGCCCTGTTTAATGCTGGTTTAAACTCTCAGGAAGTCAGTGGGTGTCTCTGAAGATGGGATTATTTACCCCTCTGCTCTGCTCTGATGAGACCCCACCTGCAGAGCTGCCTCCAGCTCTGGGGGCCAGCACAGCAAGGACCTGGAGCTGCTGGAGCCAGTCCAGAGGAGGCACCAAGAGGATCAGAGGGATGGAACAGCTCTGCTGTGGGGAAAGGCTGAGAGAGTTGGGATTGATCAGCCTGCAGAAGAGAAGCTTTAGTGTGACTAATTGTGGCATTCCAGGACCTGAAGGGGCTCCAGGAGAGCTGGAGAGGGACTTTGGGAAAGGGCCTGGAGTGACAGGACAAAGGGGAATGGTTTTAAATTGCCAGAGGGCACGGTTAAATGGGATATTGGGAAGAAATTCTTCCCTGTGAGGGTGGTGAGGCCCTGGCACAGGTTGCCCAGAGAAGCTGTGGCTGTCCCATCCCTGGAAGTGTCCAAGGCCAGGTTGGACAGGGCTTGGAGCAACCTGGGATGGTGGAAGGTGTCCCTGCCCATGGCAGGGGGGAAAATGAGATGGTCTTTAGGTCCCTTCCAACCCAAACCATTGTAGGAGTCTGTGATAGCCAGAATAGGACCCAGAGGTGGCACTTCCATACTGGACTTGTGGTGTTTGTTTCATGTCAAAAATGAGTCAGCATCAGAAAATGAAGTTTTGAAGGAGTCTGGCTCGTTTTCCTTGCTATTTAAATGCCAAAGGGATGCTTTACTGGTAGATACTCAATTTCAAGATTTAGTTTGAAAAGCAGAACTTCAAAAATAGGTGGTTTTGGATTGAGGTTTGGACTAGATGACTTTTAAATGTCCCTTACATCCCAGACTGTTCAGTGATTCTGTGACTGCAGTGGCAGGTGGGCTGTGCTTGCTTTGGCTGGGTGTGATTCAGCTCTGAGGTGTTAAACACAGGCACCATCACTGCATTTACTGCTGCTTGCCTTCTGTGTTCTGCATGCTCTGGGCACTGCTTTCCTTTCCCTACATGTCTTTTTCCTTTGCCCTTCCTTTATTTAATAGGTTTTTTTTCTAATTTAGGGTTTGTGTTTCCTCTGTGCCAAACACAGATCCTGGTTATCAGCTGCATATCAGCTGCTTCCTTTCTGCAGCCAAGGCATGGCAGGGTTGGGGTTTTCCCTTCCAAAAATAGCATGAGCGGGCTTAGTGTGGACTTTGTGATATCCCCTGTTTGATATGTTTGTGATATCTCTGTTTTTGGGGAAGAAGATCAGTCTGTGCATAAATAGAGCTGCTGTTGTGGGATTTCTCCTGTGCTCCGATAAACAAAATCTTGTCTGTTCTTTGTCAATCACCAGAAGAATTTCAGGTACCTGATGTGCTGGTGAGGGCAAACCACACACTTTGTCTTCCTTACTTGCTTTACAGGAAGGGGAAAAAGGTGTTTTAAACATGATTTTATTCATGGGACATTTTACCCTTCATGTCCTGCTTACAGAGGAAACAATCCAGGGATGAAGAGAATCCAAGTTTGGGAGGGAGGATCACGGGGCAGTTACTGCTGTGCACAGACTGCTGTTGGTTCCCTTTTTTCTTGGGGGTGGCTTTGGTTTTGACACATGTGGAAAGTGGGAACATCCTCACACTGAAGGAAATGCTGATACATTTCCAGGAAGAGCCCTGGGCCAGCAGCACCAGGAATGACATTGGGAAAGACCCGTGAGTCAGCCTGGGGGGTGGCAGGGGAAGCACAAGGGGTTGTCAGCACCCTCCTGGTGATAGTCCCCCTCTGTCTGAAGATGGAAGTCACAGTTTCATTTTATCTCTAAAAAAAAGTACCCTTAGGAGGATCTTTGTTGTGTGACTGTGAAGATAAATCCCTGTGGGTTCGGGCCACAACTCTTGGAGTGAGAGCAGTGGAAAAGTTTCCCTGGCAGAGGCTGCAGCAGAGATCTGGTTTGGAGGATCTGCCTCTTCTCGGTGCATTTATTCCCAGGCTTCAGTCATTAAATTTTGAAGCAGCACTAATCAAAAATTTATTTCAGGTCTGTGTTTCAGTCTCCCCTTAAATCCCACTTGGTCTGTAGGCAGTTGTGTTGACCAGAGATCTTTCAGCCTCTGAGTCCACAGTGGCCTAAGCCCCATTGGAACTTTCTCATACAATTTTTGGGCCACATTTCTATCAGTGCAGATATTAAAGAAAATACAGGTAATAAAGAAAGCTGTTTAAAACCACAGATGCAGGGGGTGAAGCTGTTGGTGAGCAACTGCGAGGCTTTGAGAACAGATGTGCCCGTGTACAAGAAAAAAGGGGCTTTTTGTGGGGTTTGACCTAATTTACTTGTGAAATGGTAGGAGGAGAGGTGAGATCTTGGGGCAGGGAATTGCCTCAATCATGGCAGGGGTTCTCTGTCCTCAGCTAAAGAAATGGAGGCAGTGATTTGACAGGAGGTTGAATGTCTCTTCTGCTGGGTTTGATTGAGGCTTTCAGTGTTTGTCTGGGAAGCAGCTTTCCAAAGACCCCCAAAATTGTGGTGTGAGGTACATCAGTTCTCCGAAAAGACCAGATGGGGTGATTTTTGTGTTGTGTAATGGACTGAGAGAATGTTTAAATCCCTCGTGATGCAAACTTGTTGTTTTTCCTCCGTCATGTCATGAATCTTGATATGGAGGCAAAGAGAACTAACACAAGCCCCCTAAATCCTGGAGGATTCCAGGATACTGAGTCTGAAATTTCTAAGCTCCAAAAGTGTCTCCATTTTGTCTGGGGGGGGACAAAAATATGTATTTCTTTGTTTGTTTCTCTGTCAGCCCTTGGTTTCCATGCGGAGTTGCTCAACACCCCACAGAATGTGTTCATCTGTCTCTGGTGATTCATGTTCATCCAGACACTCCTTCCAATAGTGATTTCCTGAAACCCTGCCAAGTCATGGTTTCTGATTACAATTTTGTCATGCCTGTCACTTTTATCTTTATACACCACTTAAATGTCAGGTTTCATGCATTTTATTGCCTTCCCTTTCTTTGTATTATTGTGTTGACTTAAGATATCTTTTTTCCTTGGATGTCCCTACTTCACCTGTGTCCCTAAAGGAATTTTTTCCATGCCCTAATACCCTCTTGGAGCTTCCAGAGAGTTCTCAGCTGCTCATGGGACACAAACTAACACATGGTTTTGCAGGGATGAATTTCAGACAGTTGGTCGATCCGTTTCCTTTCTAAAATTTTGTAGGTGTTATATACTCCTAAATATTTTATAGAATCATGGAATGGTTTGGGTTGGAAGGGACCTTAAAGATGATCTCATCCACCCCCTGCCATGGGCAGGGACACCTTCCACCAGCCCAGGTTGCTCCAACCTGGTCTTGGCCACTTCCAGGGATGGGGCAGCCACAGCTTCTCTGGGCAACCTGTGCCAGGGCCTCACCACCCTCACAGCCAACAATTTTCTTCTGATATTCCACCTGATTCTGTCTTCAGGCAGCTTTTAAACACTGTAGAAATGGTTAAAAAAAATCATTAGAAGTGTGTAAACACAGTTTAAAGGGGGAAAAAAATACACCACACCAGCAGCAACCGAAATTGCCTTAATTTTGGAATCGTGGTTGTAGGGTTGTGTTTTGCTTCCTGAAGGTTCAGGCTGAAAATTTTGCTTCCTTAAATAAAACATGGTGGGTTTTTAATGATTTTAATGTGTTATACATTGAATTATTCAGTAGAATTAAAAGTTTACAGAAGCATAATGAAAGTGAGAGAGTCACATACATAAAACACTGTTAACAGAAGGGTGAGACTCAGAGTTTATACCAGATACAGCAAAGATATATTTTTTAGTCTCCATTCTGAGTATTTCTTGAACATGCCATTACTCCTACTTGTTTTTATATGGAAGTGAATAAAATCTGTATGAAAGGTGACATTCTTGGGTGATTTCTCTCTGGCTGAGAAACAGCTGATGCACATAAGGGCACTGCAGCAAACCTTTAATAGGCTTCAAATTCATTTTAAAATCTTATACCTATTCAACTCTCTCTGAGGATAGGTAAATTCTTTGCTTAACTAATCATTTGAAAAAAAATATTCTTGATTTTTCTCAGCAGGAGATTATTCAGTTGTAAAAAAAAAAAAATGGGGGAGGAAAAAGAGGAAATGTTAAAAAAAATTTTGAACTTTCAAGCTGAGCTTGAAAAGTTGAAAGGGGGGGGGAAAGAAAAAGAGAAATTGTAAAAAAGAATATTGAACTTTCACGTTGAGCTTTGCCTATGTAAAATAATTTTGATTGTGGTGTAGAACCACAGATTTTTTTGATGCTCCAGGCACAGTTTTTGTACCAGCTGAGGAAGTCTGTCTCAATATTTCACGTTGTGTTCCATCCACAGACTCCACCGAAGAGAACAACTTGCACAAGGACCTGCTCACTTCTCTGCTGATTCTGGGCCTGGTTGTCATCATCTTCCTGGTGCTGGTTGGGTATTTTTTCAGGTAGGTGTGTGTGTGTGGGGCTGTGCAGGCAGACGTAGCTCAGCCCTGTTTCGATGTGACCTCACGAGGAAGCGAAAGACGCACGGGGAGAGGCAGAGCCTCCAGCGCAGACCACGGGCTGTGACCGCGGGGACGATGAACAGAAAGAGTTTCTCTAGAATTACATGGTTGGTGAAATAATGGTGTGGGGAGAGCTCTGGTTGCCTGCCAGCAGTGGTGCTCAGGTGACTTGCTGTCTGTGTTTCAGGTTCAGGAGACACCGGAAAGCTGTTGTGACCTCCGGGGACAAAAAGATGCCGAACGGGATCTTGGAAGAACAAGGTATGGAGAGATTTGCTTTCAGTTTGTTTGTGGGCACACCCCCTGGTTCTCTAGTTCAAAATTATTTGCTTATATTTGCTTATATTTACAGTTTAAAATAGTATAAAATAGTTAATAAAAGTTGAATCCCAGAATGGTTTGGGTTGGAAGGACCTTAAAGCTCATCTTCTTCCACCCCCCTGCCATGGGCAGGGACACCTTCCACTGGACCAGGTTGCTCCAAGCCCTGTCCAACCTGGCCTTGGAATGGAGATCCATATTTAAATATGTCTTAATATGTAATCTTAACTTTCAGTTTTTGGTTTTGAGTAATATTCACTTCAGGTTGTGATGCAGCACATGGTTCTTTGTAAATGTTTTTGGGGCTCTTTACAGATGTTTTAGCAGGATGCCAGCTGAGGTCCAGGTTTCTGACACTGGTACTTGTATTTAGAGAAAGAATTGCAGAATTTCTTCTTCAAATGGGGAAAAAAGAGGCCTTAACTCTTTGTGAAATTATTGGCTGGTCCCTGAATGTGTAGATAAAGCAAGAGGCTGAAATAGGGCAGTTTTTAAGCTAATGACACTAAAATAAAGCACTCTGAGAATTAAAAATTTTTTCCTCTGGCTTTTTAATAGTTCTGGGTGTGTTTCTGTGCCCAGGCAGTCCCGTGGGTGCATCACTCTGTGGGGCTCAGCTCAAACACAGAGGGGCTGGGCAAGTTATTTTAGCCATAACCAAGAGAAAAATGATAAATTTAATGATAAAAATAATCAATCTGTGCTTTGTGGAAGTTCCACTGGGCAATGTGCGACCTAACAAGTGGGTTAAACAGGGTGGCAGTCAGAGGGAAAGTCAGACCTCTAAATACACCCCTCAGCTTCCTGCTCTTCTGGGGCTTGAAAACAGGAGCAACAGCTATACGAGTCTTGGTGCAGAGTTTCTGGTGGCTGCCAAGTTAAAGATAAGGGTTTTTTTTAAATTATTTTTATTTCCCCTTCACAAGTGAAATTATCTCACAGCATCTTTTTGGTGATAGATGCCAAAAGCTGTCCCTGCAGTCCCTGCTCTCTGTCAGCAGAGTGAACTTTCTCCTTTTCTAGATAAACCTTGGTCACATTTTAATCCAGTGTAAATACACAAACCATTAATTTCACCAGGTTCTTCTCGACATTATTAAGTTCTCAAAGCACCTACTTGGCTTATGATTTGTTTTTTTTATTTCCTTTAAATCAACTTTATCACCAGCTGAAGCCTCGCGTGAGAAGTTTGTTTTGGCATCTCCCAGCCTGAAGATGAATCTGTAGTTGGAAATATCTTGGTCTCTGTTGCTCTGGATGTGCCTTTAACATGCCCTTCCCTTGTCCTGACAGAACAGCAACGGGTCATGTTGCTCAGCAGGTCTCCCTCAGGCCCAAAGAAGTATTTTCCTATTCCGGTGGAAAATCTAGAGGAGGAGATACGGATACGCTCGGCAGACGAGGGGAAGCTCTTCCGGGAGGAGTTTAATGTAAGTTCTCACACGTGGGTTAGACAGACTGATGGCCAAAAGCTGGGGAAGGGAACCAAAATGTCTGCAAATATTAGTATTTTTTGTAAGGGTTTGGTGGTGGTGTCTCAGAGCCTCGGCACTGAGAGAGTGTGGTACCGTGCACGGGGGCCCTGCCATGTGTGGTGACCCTTGATCTGGGCAAAATCTGGAGTTTAACTGCTTTATGATGCTAAATTGGTACTGTATGAACTGTTTGACACTTGGTAACATTTAAAGAAGGTGTTTAGTGTGTGCCTGAAAGCTGCAGGAGAGGAACATTGAGCATGAACCTCCAGCACTGATTTTCTTGATGGTGTTGGAGGGTTTTTTGGGTGAGTCTGAGTGTTTCACCTCTATGGGAAGTACTTAGGGAGAACACACAGTGGATGGCCTTTAATATCACCCTGCTGAGGTTTGACTTTTTTTCCCCCCTTGCTAATTTGACTTTTTGCTTTTTGTTATCACCCCATTGCTTCCCTCTTTGCAGCTCCTGTGCCCTAACACACAGTTTCTGTGAGGGAGCTCAAATTTTAGGGTTTGCCTTTAAACCATTGCCTTGGTCAGTATTTTCTACCCACAGCCTGAGTCTGTGGTGACCTGGGCCTGTTCCTATGGAGAAATACAATGGGATGAGTCTGCATTTGGGGCCTTTTCCATACTTTCCTGTTATTTCTTTTCACTGTTTCATCTCACTTCCCTCCACAGCAGAAGCAAGTTGTTCAGAGCAGTAGCTTAAATGTCAAGCAGAGATTTGTGAAAGCACATGTTGATTAGACAGGCTGTTGAGTTACCTCCTTAATTGGGAGCATATTTATATCTGCAATTTGTTTGATGATATCTTTAAAACACATAATTTTCCCTTATCAGAGAGGGAGCATTGTGGAGATATTTATCAAAGCTGACAAAATGAATGCGAAAACTATCTTGACAAGGTGTGCTGGTGGATTTTGACTCTGCTGATTAATTTGTTCTGCAGTTCAGAGGGAAACAAACCATCAATTTTAATATTTAAGCCCTGTTTTGCTTGGATCATTTTCTGCCCCGTGCTGTGAGTTTGTGGGATTCTGTCTGCACACACAAAAAACTGGGGTCTGCTCCTTATAAAAGCTTGGTGGTACATGAAGTTTTCTTGATGCTTGATGGGTTTTTTGTCTCCCTGCTGGAATGGATGTATGAGCTGTTTGCTCAAGCCTGAGAGGGGAAGGAAGGTGGAAAGACAGCTGGATATCAGAGTGATTGATGTTGTAGCATAAAGCAGGAAAACTGACACACAGAGCTTTGTTCTGCAGCACTGGAAGGAAAGGGGCTGATAAATCAAGACCCTTCAGCACAGACATGTGTGTGATGACCCCTCCTGTAGAGCATCCCCTAGCACACAGCACTCACACCCCTGGACTCAGCTCCATCCTCCCACTCACTGAGGTCACACCTGGATCTGCCCCATGAAGCCACAGCTGCCAAATCCTGCAGGTTTTCCAGTGTGTTCCACCTTGCACAAGCCTTTTGCTGGGAGCTGCTGAGCCGTGGTGGAGCCTGGCTGGCACAGGCTGCCCAGAGAAGCTCTGGCTGCTCCATCCCTGGAAATGTCCAAGGCCAGGTTGGATGGGGCTTGGACCAACCTGGGACAGTGCAAGGTGTCCCTGCCCATGGCAGGGGGTGGGACTGGGTGGATTTAAGGTCCCTTCCAACCCAAACCATTCTGGGATTCTGTGATCCTGTGCTAAGGAAACTCCAGGGATCTCTGCCCATGGTGGTTTTTGCTTCATAGAACCTGATCCAACACATCAAGGGGTCAGGCCTCTCTGGGAATACAGATACACGGTCTCCAGTGTGAATTTGAAGCATACTGACAAGTCCTGTGAGCCAGGGATGTGCACTAGCCAAAGAAGTTTGGTCCCAAGTGATTTCATTTTTTTTCTGTAAGAGTAAAGCAAGTGCTGATAGGTGAAGACATGCAGGAGGCAGAAAGGATTTTTGAGGACAGTTCCTGATTTTTGAGGACAGTTCTCTTAGATTTATGTAGCTAATGGTGTTCTTCAGTACCTTTGAATTTGTCCTTAAAGCCTAAATTACCCTTAAGAGGCACATTGCACTCCTTGTACACCAACCAAAATAGCAGAGGCTCCTTCTACTCTTCCTTTTTTGTTATGTGCTTCCTTTGTGCACACTGGGCACTGGGAAGAGTGTGTTCTTTCTTCACAAGAAAGAAAGGAAACAATTTAAAAAAACAACCAACTTATTTCTTTCTGTAAGGCCCCTATCTCTGTTTATCATCCCTAATGGAACATGGGCTGGATGTTGGAAGTTTGGGATGAGTGTATTATTGCCTTGATTTTCTGAGATTAGTTACTGGCAAGCTTCCTGTAAGAATTTGCTGTTGAAATTTTAATTTTGACTTGATTAAGAAATCCCTGTGGCTCATGTAGTGGGAAAATAAAGGAGAAAATTATTCTGGATTGAGGCCCTCAGAAGCTTCAGTGAGATTTTTCGGGTTCCTGGGAAGTGGGGGCAGATCACAGTGTGGTGCAGCAGATGACCCAGTGCCAGCAGGACTCAGCTCCTCGTGACTGGGGGGTGATGGAGAGGACATGGTGAGGTGCAGCCTGGATGAATCACATCCTGAACAAAGGGTGGGAGCTGGAACTGGGCTGTGCCCTGGAACTGGGGTTCACCACCCACCCTGGAGCTTCCAATGGAGATGCCAGGGCCTTGCAGGGGTCAGGAGAGATGACTTTGCCCAAGATAATTACTTCTCATCCATTTTTCACATGAAGATGCAGAACTTACTATGACGGTTTGTTGGGAATTTGTGACCCGACTTTATTTGAAGAAATCATGTTTAAAGAGATTAATTATTTCACAGAATCAGTGGTTTGGGTTGGAAGGGACCCTAAAGATCATCCAGTTCCAAACTCTTCTGTGGGCAGGGACACCTTCCACTACTTGTTTTCATGCAAAAATTAAGTTTATTTATTTTATAAATCATAAGTGTATTTTAATCAGCAAAATGGGCTAATTAAAAACTACAGTCTATTCAAACAAGGAATTAAGCCGTTTACTAAAAGCAGCTTTCTTTCTCGAGCCATTTTTAACCTTCTCTCCTCTTTCTGTCACAATTCACAGGTCTAAATGACATAAAAAAAAAACAACAACCCAACAACCCAAACCCACAAATGCATGTTGCTGTTTCCTCTGTGGTGGAGGAGTCCTCCCCACACCCCCTCTTATCCCATGTCACCCTGGAAACACCACTGCTGTTTTCAAGGGGGAATTCCAAGCCCTGCCCTCTGCCAGCCAAGCAGGGATGGTTTGAGCTGTACCATCTCTCACCACTTTTTTCCCTTGCCCTGTGTGACTCAAACTGGGTGGTGGGAGGTAGAAGGGCGGGAGAAGGTGGTTGTGCATTCCCAAACTGCTGGGATTTTACCTTGGTGGGATCCACGTGCTGACACTGGGGTTTTAGGAGTTCAGTAGAAGGATTTTAATGAAGTTGAGTTCTAGTTTGGTCCATCTGCAGTGGTGGCATCTCAGCAGCTCCACTTTGGGCATTTCCTTGTTTTCATCTTCACCTTCTACCTCTCCATTTTGTTTCTTTAGTTTGATTGCTCTCTGAGATTGTTTTTGTTGTGGGTTTTTTTTAAGCCTGACTAAGTTTATCTGCTCTCTTAAATCTTGCTGATGACTTGCAGAATTCAACTCTTGCTCCTGTAGCACACAAAAAAATCACAGTTTATTTTCTCTTCCTCCTTTTCTCCCAGAGTTGGGCCTTCACCTGTGGCCCTGAGCAAGATGTTTGATATTTAATGTTCCAAGCAGTGAATATTAACAATCAAACTCTATTTCTGTTATTGGACCAACTGTTGTTGTGGGTCGTGGTGCTGTGAGTCACTGTGGACAGATGGCAGCTTCAGGCAGCAGCTCAGAGCTGAACCATCTTCCGAAGAACTGTGATCTCTGGTGGAAAAAAATTGACTTATTTTTCCAAAACTGCTGAGCTCATTTTCTGTAGTGAAACCTGACAGGGTGCATTTTCCTGTTAGAGAGTATTTGAAGTTATTGGGGGGATAAAAAAGTTGAAATACTTTTAATTCTGTTGGATGCAAGAAAAAGTGTGAAACTGCAGATTTTCCCTACCCCACGTGCAGTCAAGAGTCAGTTGTTTTCTAACATGTTCACTTCTCTTTTTGTTTTTTTCAGTCATTAACATCTGGATATGTGCAGGGAACATTTGAAATGGCAAACAAGGAAGAAAACAGGGAGAAGAACAGATATCCCAACATCCTGCCATGTAAGACATTCCCTTTTCTTTTAAATCAGACAGTGAATTTGACACTGGGCAGGCTGCCTGTAGGGGGGTTTGCTAGAATATTCAATTAATAACAATTTCACTGATCACAAATGCTCTTCATACGTTGTTTGTGTCCAACCTGTCTGTTTTGTGACGTGGTTTAGGAGCTCTGTGCTTATCCAGGCCTCCTGCTTGCAAAGAAATAACATCTTTCCAAGTGATTAACCTGCTTGTTTTCTTTCAGATGATCATTCCAGAGTGATTTTGAGCCAGATTGATGGAGTTCCAGCTTCAGACTACATTAATGCATCATACATAGATGTAAGCTGACATTTGCCCCCTGCAAACTTTGTGAACTAAATAAGTATTTCTCTGCTAACACATGCTGCCATTCCATCTTTTAACTGATATTTATTTCCACAGGGTTATAAAGAAAAGAATAAATTCATAGCAGCACAAGGTATCTTATTCTCAATTCTCTATTCTGTGCATCTTAGAGCTGACCATGTTTAATTTTAGACATGTTTTAAAGGCTATTTTCAGCTGCAGAAAGTGGTCAAATATGAGGCTGGATTTAGAGGTCACAGTTGAAGTGTGTGTGTGAGGTGACCCAGTGCCTTTAGACCTGCAGATACTGCTCTGAGCAGAGGCTCATCTTTTCCCCCTTCCACCCCAAAATTAATGTCTTCTGATAATACATTCTGTCTAAGCAATCCTGCCACAGAAATAAGCATTTCCACAGGAATTCTTGTGCTGTACTTAATCATAAATGTGGGTAACTTTGTCACCACAGTCCCAGGCAGAAAACAAGAGCTGCCCCAGCCTCTCAAAATATTCCTGCACAATGAGCAGCTCCCAGACAGGGATTTGTTGTGCTCACAGGTAATGTGGACCTTGCCACAGGAAAGGCTGCAAGTAGAAATCCCAAATGCTGCTCCTGCCATTGTCTACTTAAAGGATTAAATAATATTTAAGACTGAATACTTGGAGCATCTTCCAGTGCCTAAAGGGGCTCCAAGAGAGCTGGACAGGGACTTGGGACAAGGGCCTGGAGTGACAGGACAAGGGGAAATGGCTTCCGAAAGAGCAGGGTTAGATGGGATATTGGGAAGGAATTCTTGGCTGTGAGGGTGGGCAGGCCCTGGCACAGGTTGCCCAGAGAAGCTGTGGCTGCCCCATCCCTGGAAGTGTCCAAGGCCAGGTTTTATGGAGCTTGGAGCAACCTGGGCGGGTGGCAAGTGTCCCTGCCCATGGCAGGGGGTGGGACTGGATGATCTTTAAGGTCCCTTCCAAACCATTCTCTGATTCCATGAGTAATGTTTCAAGGGAGGAGATATTTGCTAGAAATGTAGACTTGGGTGCATATGACTGTGTGAAATAAACTATGGGAGTTTTTAAGGAATGTGTGGTATGTTCAAAACCTAGGCAGGTGTAGCAAACACAGGTCTGGGTGGCCACCCAGAGTGGGGGTATTGTGAATTAAATAAGTAAATTTCTCTGATCCATGCCCCTCCTGAGGATTGCTGTGTTCTGTCTGCAGGACCTAAGCAAGAAACAGTCAATGACTTCTGGAGGATGATATGGGAGCAGAAATCAGCCATTATTGTCATGTTAACCAACCTGAAAGAAAGAAAAGAGGTAAAGAACTTTCAGTTTGCTCTTGGGTGTCCCTGTGTGCTCCAAAATAAGTTGTGGCTGCTCAGGCTCTGGCCAGTTGCATTTCTGCACATTGTGCTCTTCACGATGCTACTTTTGCTTTCTTTTCCTGCACTTTTACTGCTGCTTGATGAAGCTCAGACAGCAAAGGCAACCCATAAGGATCCTTCCCAGTGTGAGCAGCCAGAGCTGTTAAATCTGGCTGTTCCTCATGACTCCAAATGACTGCCCAGAGAAGCTGTGGCTGCCCCATCCCTGAAGTGTCCAAGGCCAGGTTGGACGGGGCTTGGAGCAGCCTGGGCTAGTGGAAGGTGCCCCTGCTCATGGCAGGGGATGGAATGAGATGATCATTAAGGTCCCTTCCAACCGAAAGCCTGTGCTTCAGTGGTTCTATGAAATAAGGTCTGCTCTGCATTTCTCACTGGCTGCACCTAAAGCTTGAAAATGCAGTCAAAACATCACAGTCCCCACATTTGGACACCCCCTCACAAAGCAGCCAAACTGAAACAAAAGCTGTGTAGGTCTGAATAGGTTAAAAAGCCAACTTCAAAGCTGTTCTCACCTTCTCTGCAGAACTTTAATCAGTAGCACCAGCAAGGTGTTAAAGCAGCCTTGTGCCAGGTGAGAAACTCTGATACTCATATTTATACACTGTGTTTTCAAATAACTCTTTTTTTTTTTTTTTAAGAGTAACCAGTAGTAAAAGCAAAGTCAGTGTTACAAAACTCACTGTGCTTTTGTGCAGGAAAAATGTTACCAGTATTGGCCTGACCAGGGGTGCTGGACTTATGGAAACATCCGTGTGTCCGTGGAGGATTGCATAGTGCTGGTGGACTACACCATCCGCAAGTTCTGCGTCCAGTCGGTGAGGAGCAGCCCTGCTCTGGGGGGGCTTCTTTTTAATCTTCAGAGAAAATGGGTACAGTTTCAAAGATTGCTGCAAAGAAATTCAGGAAATTGATTAAATATATGTATAAGTGCAGGAGGATGGGGTGCCTCTCCGAAGCAGGGTCTGCCTGTGTTACATCCGCAAGATTCGTGGATTGCAAGAGGTTCTGCTGGATTTCTGTGACCAAAGGCCATAGAAAGCCATGCCTTGTGACTGCCAGGAGGGAGCACAGCAGCAGGGACTTGATGTGGGTTTTTTTGGGATGAATTGCACAGATAAATAAATGAGGGAATGTGGGTATTTGGAGAAAGTATTAGTTGGCCAATGCCAGCCAGCATTGCAACTCGATTTTTGTTGTATCTGTGGTCTCTGGCACAGCTTAAAGCTTTAGATCCCAGGAGAGGTGGTGGGGATGGCTCTGCCCTTGTCCATGGTGTGTGGCCTCACTAGGGATCAGTTTAGGCAGCAGTTGGGGATTAAAGGTGCAGCACTTCTTTCATTTTTCACTACCTGATCTGGCCAAAGCTGGCATTTGTCATCTCACAGCCCCGCAAATCCCCAGTATTTAGACTGAGTTTTCTGAGTTTTCTGAGTTGTCTGAGGCTGCTAAAAAAAGTGTTATGAGGATTTTATAGGTGAAAAAGAACTTCACATTGGACCCATTACTAACATAAATTGTGATTCTTACTCTTGGGAGTCCTATCCTGGGATTATTCCAGTTTTCACTGCAAAGACGCATTAAAATATGTGGTAATTTTATTTAGTGTTTCTTTTTATATACACTGTAAACTTCTAATCCTCAAATCAGGCTTGAAGTGTTGCAAGAATTAAAATCATAAATAACCAGAGCAGTTTGTGTCTAAACCTTCGCATGAAAAATGAGGTGTCCAACAGTGTCTGTGTGTTCCTGCAGCTTCATGATGGTTGTAAAGCTCCAAGGCTTGTCACACAGCTTCACTTCACCAGCTGGCCAGATTTTGGGGTGCCTTTCACACCTATTGGGATGCTGAAATTCTTGAAAAAAGTCAAAGCATTGAATCCTGCCCATGCTGGACCGATTGTGGTTCACTGCAGGTATGTATGTGCTCCTCAAGGCATTCTCATAGCTTGGTCTGGAGTTAAATATATATATATTTTTTTTTTTTAATGTATAGATATATTTATTTGCATATTTATATCATTTATTTACATATTCATGTTAAGGGGTAATAATATGCTGAGCTTTTTGAGAGAAAAGGGTATAAACAACTTCAAAAGATCTGTCTTTGCTGTCACTTCCACACTCAAACAGAAGTTGTTGTTTTGTTGTTTGTGGGGCTTTTAAATCCCTGAGTGATATCCATTGTTTGGTATAAATATGTTCCTTGTCAGAAAAACAGACTCATAATACAAATTTGTGACCTTTGCCACTAAATGCTCCTCTGGGAATTCATCCCCCACTTCTCCCACAGTAAAATTGCAGTTCCCTGTGTAAATTAGCCATTGAATGCATAAAAAGTGTGGAATAAAGAGCTTCATTCAAGAGACTCAAATGCTGCAATTTTAAGAATGTGCTACATATGAATACAGAACATATTCCCACTCGTGGGTCACACACACAGGTCCTGCTGTCAAAGGCCTTGTGCTAAACTATTTAAATCTTGCCTTCATGAAACTAAACCCAAACTCCAAATCAGTTTGAAGACAATAATTGCAATCTCTATAGCAACTGTAAGCTCACAAATGAGCAAGAAGTATTTTTTCAGGAGCAATTATTGTAATGAGTTTAGAATGAAAAGAAAAGAAGAGCAGATTTGTCTTTCAGGGTCTTGTTTTTGAGGAAAAAAATGTGTTTGTCTTTTTTTTTCCCCATGTTTTTGTCAGACATGTAGAAATACTCCCTTGAAAGAGATGTTTGTCCTGACCAAGGCAGTGTTGATATTTGGTTTACATCCAGTTCTTGCCTTGCTGGGATTCAGCTTCTCTCTCAGGTGTCATAAATAAGAGGCTTGAAGAAAATCATTCAATGGAAAAAGCAGATTTTATTTGCTTCACAGTCTTTCCTTGGAGAAACCCACTGTATTTTTATAGCCCTTTACTCAATGTGTAATCTATGAGATGCATTTTGGGCTTGAGCTTTATTTGTCACTGGCAGGAAATGCTGTACTTGGCTTAATGAGCACGAGTAGTGACAAAATAAAGGAAAATACAAAATATCTTCATTAAAATCTGCAGTAATTTAAGTATAATGGGCCAAGAGAGCACAGTGTGACCTGTGTCAGTGCTGGGGCCTCAGCCTGTGTCAGAAATAAAGGAGGAGAGAGGTGACACTTAATTTCCGCTGGAGCTCAGGATGTGACACCATTGAATTGTTGGAAAAAGGAAAGGGAAGCCCATCAGGAGTGAGTAACCATCCATTTTTAGTGAGCTTTTAGAAAAATGTTACCCAGCCACTCTGACAAAACCAGCTTCATCAAAATCTCGTGGAACTTAATAAAGCTCTGATTTGGCATTCGCAAGGAAAGATGTGAAAACAACGGCAGGGGGTGGCAGGATTTTCTGTCAGTTCTTTTATTCCGTAAGTTTTTAGAAATACTTTTTTTTTTCCATGAGCAGATGAGGATTAGCTGAGTAAGGGATGCCCTGGAGGAGGTTAAGGATGGATAAAATCAGGGAAATTCCAAGAAAAATGTGAAGGTTGGTGAAATTCCCAGCTGGAGGAGGGATATTCAGGTGGATGGAATTCAGAGGTGGTCTGAAATAAGGAAACAAGGGGATGGAGCAAGGATGTGTAAAAAGGGATTGTGGCTGTAAAGGGAAGCGAAGTGATGGAGCTGAGTGTGGGGCTCAGGGGGTGAGAGCTCCTAGGAATGAGCAGTGAAGGAAACGTGTGAACTGGACATGGGTGACCCGTGCTCAGAGTGGTTCCCAGGATGTTTCAGGAAGAGGAAAAAGTCTATAAACTGGGAGTCAAATTGTAGGGCATGAGGGGGACTCGTCCTTGGTGTCAGAGGTCAAACATGAATGGAAGGAAGAGGCAGGGGTGGAGCCTTGGCCACTGTGGGGTGGTCCATGGCCAGTGGTTGGAGGGGCCAAGTGGGACCAGAGGGTGGGAGCACCGGATTGAGACTGGCAGGAGGGAGGACAGACTGATTAAATGACAGGATGATTAAATCCAAAGGAGTTTGGAGGCGGAAAGTTTTGTTGAAAATTCGGTGAAATTCCATGTCACTCCATAGATCCACTCGTGTCCATCATCCCTCCAGACCTCTGGAATAGCAAGGCTTGGGGGGCTTTGATTTCAGGTGGTGTTTACTGCTAAAAACGTGTGTGACAGAAGAACTCAGCTGTGTTATGAACACAGGATTTTTTTTCCTGGTGGTATTTAAAACCTAATGTTTCCTTGCTGGAAACTTCTCCTTATCTTTGAGCTGGGGATGAGGGTAGACGTTCTTATCTTGTTCCTGGAGGTGTTGGTGGCCATTCCAGCAAAATAAACCAAGCAAAGGTTAAAGGAGAGCGATTAATGCCTAGCACAGGATGCCATGCCCTTTTCCTCTGGAAGGAAGAGCCGAAAGTCGCCGGAGTTGTGTAATTTCTAATGATCGTGCTCCCTCTCGTGGCGGTGAAGGATATAAAACCCAAAAAGTGTTTCGGGATGGCAGCGGTGGGGAATGTGGAACTAAAAATTAAGAAAAAAAAAGCAAACAAATTAAATTTTCATCTTAGATTGAATTATTATAGATGATCAATCAGATTTCTCTTCCAAAGGTGTTTTTAAATATAATTCTGATGGCATCAACCCTGAGCTGGGAAGAGGAGGGTCTTTGAGTTTAAAAATTTTACCTTTTTTTTTTCAATTTTTATTTAATTTTATTTATATTTTTATTTAATTTTATTTATTTAATTTTAATTTTTATTTATATTTTATTGCTGTCATTGTTGAAATTAAAAGGGGGGTTATGAAATGAGGGGTTTAAATTGGGTATTAAGAAAAATGCCTTCATGGAAAGGGTTGTCCAGCCCTGGCGCAGCTGCCCAGGGCAGTGGTGGAGTCCCCATCCCTGCAGGGGTTTAAAAGCCATGTGGATGTGGCACTTGGAGACATGGGTTAGTGGTGGCCTTGGCAGTGCTGGAGGAATGGTCTGACTTGATGGTCTTTGAGGGCTTTTCCAACCTTAACCATTCCACGATTCTGTGAAATTTTACGTTCCCCAGTGACTATTTCCGTTTAGTCTAAGCTCGGGTTCCACCTGCAGAACCTGTTGCTGCAGCAGTTCCCTCAGACTGGTGGTTGCAGAGGTGTCTGTGTGCTCTGTCCCCCCAGCGCTGGCGTGGGTCGCACGGGCACCTTCATCGTCATCGACGCCATCATCGACATGATGCACGCGGAGCACAAGGTGGATGTGTTCGAGTTCGTGTCCAGGATCCGCAACCAGCGGCCACAGATGGTCCAGACTGACGTGAGTGGGCTTTAACGACAGCTTTCCGTGGTCAGAGAAGATGCTTCTGTATTTGTACTCCAGAATGTCCTGTGCTGTTGCACGCCTGGGTAAGGCCAGGTTGGACAGAGCTTGGAGGAAGGCGTCCTTGCCCATGGCAGGGGGTGGGACTGGATGGGCTTTAAGGTCCCTTCCAACCCAAACCATTCCATGGTTTTGTGAGTCTAAATGAGATAGGTAAGGCCCAGAATGCCTGCTTTCATCCCTGTGTCCTCACCTGCCTCTCTGTCCCTCCCAGATGCAATACTCCTTCATTTATCAAGCCTTACTCGAGTACTACCTCTACGGGGACACCGAGCTCGACGTGTCATCCCTAGAAAAACACCTCCAGGCTTCCCACAATGCGGCCCCAAATCTGGTCAAGCTGGGGCTGGAAGAAGAATTCAAAGTAAGTGTGGAAGTCCTTTGCCACAGGATTTCTAAGATTTAATCCAAAAAGATAAAAGTGTCACCTTAAAGGTCCATGAAAGGGAACAAGTTGTTCTTCTTGGGGTCGCTGTGAATGGTCCTGTGGAGTTGGTGAATGGGACCCTTGCTGAACATCCTGTTCAGGGAATGCTCATTCAGAGCTGTGTTGTTGTACAGGCCTCTTCCTATATGCTTTTTGTTTGTTTGGAAAGGAAAAGTGGAGTGATTCTCTGGGTCTGGTCTGGAGGCCAGATCAGATAATGCTGCCGGAGGAAACTGGATTACGTGTGTCTAATTTGCATCTCAGTGAGATTGTTAACTCAGAGGTGACTGACAGGGAGAATTGCAGGGAATTTTGCTGAATGTCCTGACTGTCAGGAAGGTAATTTAAAAAAAAAAAAAAAAGTCATTTGTGTTTAGTGGAGAACCCGAAGTGCAGAAAACAACCACACTGGCTGTGTCTGGTCATAGTTAAAATAGATTTTAGTGTCCTGAGGGAATAATTAGAACTTTTTTATGACTTGGGCCATCCTAAAATATTTATTCTCCATAGAGGTCTAAGGTATTAAATGCCAACTGGGTTTTAACTGGAATTAGCTCTTTCCTTTAAAGGATTATTTTAATCAGTGCCAGAGGACAGGGTTAGATGGGATATTGGGAAGGAATTCTTCCCTGTGAGGGTGGGGAGGCCCTGGCACAGGTTGCCCAGAGAAG
>JAWWES010000169.1:34318420-34337838 GCA_035583135.1 Lophotriccus pileatus
CAGGTTGGACGGGGCTTGGAGCAACCTGGGCTGGTGGAAGGTGTCCCTGCCCATGGCAGGGGGTGGAACCAGATGAGCTTTAAGGTCCCTCCAACCCAAACCATTTCATGATTCTATGACTATTATTCTTTCTTAATTTTTACAGACAAGACAATGAAGTGGCTTTTGTGAAAAGTCGTTGTCCCTTTGACTGTGTCACTGTTTTATACCCAATAAAGACTCTTTAAAGCCCTCTGAGTCCAGATATGGTGAGTGGGACCCACTTCTACTCCAAGGAGTTTTCATCCTGGTTTGCGTTTTTTTTCCAGAAGTTAACAAATGTTCGGATCATGAAAGAGAACATGAGAACTGGGAACCTTCCAGCAAATATGAAGAAAGCAAGAGTCATCCAGATCATCCCCTGTAAGAGGCCGACTTTTATATACAAAAACAAGTGCTGTAAATGCCTGGTTATCCCCAGGCTGTTGTGACTAAACACTATGTCTGTACGTTGGCAATTTATCTGAGCACAGCTGTCCTTATAAAATATATCCTTATATATCCTTATATAAAGTGAAATACTCTTATAAAGCACCTGCAAACAATTTAGTGAACTGATTTTTATTTCATTGATATAAAATCTGTTACAATCAGGTATTTTGGATTAAGTAATTCAGCACTTTCACCTTTTAAGCCAACCTCTTTTCTGTGGGATTCTTTGCCTTTTCTGTGTGAAACTCCAAAGTTCCAGCACTGCAATGTCTGAGCCTGCAGAATTAAAATTTCAGAGGAAAGATATTGCAGGTTTTTCTTTCATATGCAGTTGGCAAAAGTAAGACTAGACCTGTCTTTTTCTTTTTTTTCCCAGATGATTTTAACAGAGTGATTCTGTCAATGAAAAGAGGGCAAGAATATACAGACTACATCAATGCTTCCTTCATAGATGTATGTATAAACCATTTCTGTGTATTTAAATTTTGAATCTGGTCTTTTTCTGTTACCGATAAGTCCTTTTAGAGACATAATCAACTTGGCTGATGAAGAAAATGAACTTTTTTGGTTGGGTTGGGCTTGCAGGAGTTTCCAAGTCCATTTCTCATCTAGTGTTTTCAATTTCATTTTAAATGATTGTGTGATTTAAACATTCTCCTTGTTGTTAGATTTATAAATGAAAGCTTTTATTAAATGCTGACAAACAGGTAATGAAACAAATTAGCTACACAACTGACATCCAACTGTTCCAACTGCTTCAGGTTAACAGGTGTTGTAAATATTTGCTCTTCTGAGAAACAGAAAAGTCTGTATTTAGCACAGGGAAAGGCTGTCACAGTGTTTGGGAGCCAGGGTTTACCTGGGCAGGGCTGGATTAATTCCAGGCTTTCTTCCCAGCTGCCTGTTGGAACCTGGGCAACCCAGGATTGTGTCTTGTTTTTATTTCAGTATGGGAATTAGTCATGTGTTTGAGCAGTAAAAGCCCATTAGCAGCTGAGGATTGTGGATGATCCCATTGGCGTGGAAATAAGGAAGGACTGGCTGTGGCACTCAGTGCCATGGTCTGGTTGACATGGTGGTGTTGGGTCATAGGTTGGACTCGATGATCTGAGGTCTTGTCCAACCTAATTGATTCTGTGATTTTGATTTTCATTGTGAAATGAAACTGTACCTTAAAATTGAAAAGTTAATTCTATAGAAAAGCCTGACAGCTGCTGTTGTTACAGTGTCATTGTGAAACCTTCTCAGTTCCCTGTTCTTGCAGAATTTCATCCCTTCAGCCATGACTGTAAAAATTCACCGCAGGATTGTGAATTTAGGGGAGTTTTTAGAATCACTCATCATTTAGGTTGCAAAAGCCCTCTGAGATCATCAAATCCAACCATTCCCCAGCACTGCCAAGGCCACCACTGACCCATGTCCCCAAGTGCCACATCCACATGGCTTTTAAATCCCTCCAGGGTGGAGGCCCCACCCGTGCCCTGGCCAGTGACAATCCTTTCTTGTGGGGAAATTTTCCCAGATCTCCAATCTAAACCTCCCCTGGCACAACTGGAGGGTGTTTCCTCTCAGCCTGTCCCTTGTTCCCTGGGAGAAGCCCCCATTTAAGTGGTGATCTCCTTCTGCCCATCAGCTCTGTCCCTCCTCCCTTGTCCTGCCCATGCCAAAATGTGATCTCGGTCTCTCCCCGCAGGGCTATCGCCAGAAGGATTATTTCATTGCCACCCAGGGCCCTCTTCCACACACAGTGGAGGATTTCTGGAGGATGGTGTGGGAGTGGAAGTGCCACACCATCGTGATGCTCACAGAGGTCCAGGAGAGGGAGCAGGTACGTGTCCCTGCTTTTGCTTGAATTTTTAGAAAACCCACCAAAACTAGCAAATATTACAGTTTTTAAAAGCTTCAAGTTCACGTTAAAGGATGCCTGATACGGAATAGCGGTTTGGGATTTGGGAAGAAGCTGGACAAAGCTTTTGTATAAACTTTCCTGCCAGTTGTGCCAGTATAAGCTCCAGTGGCTCATCATTAATTAATGAAGAGATTCCTGCATATCTCCATGCGAATTAAAGATTCTGGGTTCATCGCTGCACCCAGGGTGCTCTAGTGCTGGGAAATCCCTTTACTTGGTGATTTTATGAGGTTTTTAACAACACTGCATTGCTTTCAGGAGTTACATGTGTTTTAAAGCAACATTTGCCATCTCTGCCTCCTAAGCCCTTTTCATCCTAACGGTTTATATTACAGAAACATTTTATTACTTACTAATCGTTATTAGTTCTTGCAATACAAACTGTTTAGGGCAGTGCTGGATGTCACCTCCTATATCAGAGATTCATGACAATGTAGAGAGCTGGGAAGAAATTCAAGGAATGTTCACAATGCTCTGGATTTTGCAGGAGAAATGCTGCCAGTACTGGCCATCGGAGGGCTCTGTGACTCACGGAGAGATCACCGTGGAAATCAAGAGTGACAACCTGTTGGATGCCATCAGTGTGAGGGACTTCCTAGTCACGTACAGTCAGGTAATCCTTTAAAATTTCCAGGGGGTTGTTTTTCCGTTTTCAAGGTATTTACAAATGGGATTTTGTATCTTTAATTTGGGGATTTTTCTCTAAACTTAAATGTGGTTAATCTGACATTAAGAGGAAGCTTAAATGAAACATTTTTGCTTAGCAAAATCAAAAATTCTTGTCAGTAAAGCAGGTGGTTGATCAAACTGGCATGTGAGTTTAGGGAGGGCTTTAATTGTTTTGTTGTGGCTGCTATTCCTACTGTTTCCCATATATAGGTAAAGGAAAACTTAATTCAAGATTTTTCATGAAATCACAGACTGGTTTGAGTTGGAAGGGACCTTGAAACTCATTCCATGGGCAGAGACACCTTCCACTAGCCGAAGTTGCTCCAAACGCCATCCAACTTGGTCTTGGACACTTCCAGGGATGGGGCAGCCACAGCTTCTCTGGGCAGCCTGTGTGTCCTTTTATTGTGCTTTTAATCAAGACAAGCCAATAGCTGTGAAATTTCAAAGTGTTGTGCAAAGCTGAGCCCATGATTTGGGTCGTTTCAGCAGCCCTTTGGATTTGGCCTGTGCATAAGGAAAGTTTTCAACTGTTCCCACTCAGGATGAACAATCTCTCAGTTGAAGCAGATGAAACAGCTCTGCAAATACAAAGGAAAATTTTAGAGGGGATTTATGAGCAGAGTGGTTGGGGGATTTAAAAACAGGCCTGTCAGGTCTGCACAACCTGTATAGAACCGTGGAACATTAAGGCTGGAAATAAGATTATCAAGTCCTTCAAGGTCGATGATATATCACAGATCAGATTGTAAATATCGTAGCAGTGCAGAATTTATGCTACAGAAGATGGAGTGTGTTTATTTTGTGGTAAAAAGTAACTAAAGGTGGTGTTTTCCTGCCCACAGGGTAACCAGGAGAAGCAGAGCAGGCTGGTCCGGCAGTTCCACTTCCATGGGTGGCCAGAAATCGGGATTCCTGCGGAAGGGAAGGGGATGATCGACCTCATTGCAGCCGTGCAGAAACAACAGCAGCAAACAGGGAACCACCCCATCACTGTGCACTGCAGGTGAGTCCCCTCTGGGCTTTGGGGTTTGGACTTGAACCTGGGTTTGGTAAACTCTGAGACTGTGCTCAAATGTTCTGTGCAGGGCAAAACGCTGCTGGATTTTACAAACTGTCCGGAGAATAAAATATATCCCTGATCTAAGCTCACGTTCCTGTCCTTGAGAGCAGAGAGAAAACAATATTTTAATAATAATGAATGGTAATATCAATTAATGCTGATTGGAAGCTTGATTATTGCCTGGGACATCATAACTCAAATATGTGTTTGTCCTATGTCAGATTGTCACTTTTTGATTTTTGGGGTTTTTTTAGTTGTATACTTTTAATGCACCATTTTTTGCTTTTCTTTTTGAAAGTTATAACTTGTGCTTTTCCTCTGTTTTTTTTTCAAATGGTATTTTCAGAGCATGGGGTTATTATCAGTCTTTAAATTTGTCTTTGCTCTTTCTGGAGTAGATCTGCTGATTTAGAAACAAAAAATAGCAGTAA
Organism: Lophotriccus pileatus; assembly: GCA_035583135.1. Classification (NCBI taxonomy): domain Eukaryota; kingdom Metazoa; phylum Chordata; class Aves; order Passeriformes; family Tyrannidae; genus Lophotriccus; species Lophotriccus pileatus. Next base: position 34,322,964 of record JAWWES010000169.1, read on the forward strand.
AACTGGTATTCTGCCTTTTCCTCATTTAGAAATCATACTTTGCTTTTAATTTTTTTCTTTTAATTTTATAAATCAATAAAGCTTTTTCTGCTTTCTGGTAAAGACAAAGTCAAGTTGACAGTACACAGGGACAGGCTCAATGGGGTTTGAGAGCCCTAAAGATCGTGACACAAAACCCCCTTGTTTTGTCTCTAATTGCCCCAAAAATAGATTATTTAATTTATTCTAAATTCTGGCCTTTTAAATCTTTTCCTCTTGGGCATGTTGTACAAGATAAACTGACTTTCCTGGACCATTAATCATCTTCTAGCAATATGTGGATGTCAATATATATAAATAATTTTATATTTAAAAACATTTGTTATATGAATTGTGTGGTATTTCCTCCACCTGTCTGTGATCCCACTGAGAAATGCTTGGCAGCATTAACTGTCTTTTATTTTGCTCTGATTTGAGTTTCCAAGGTGCTCTCTCAGTCTCTGGTTTATGTTTGACTGTCTGAAGTCACCTGTATTTTCAAATACAGCAAAGAAGTCCCGGGAGCTTGAGCCATGACTTGGATTTATTGTTTTTTTGGGATGTGATCTTATAAAACCACATATTAATTGCCAAAACTTTCTGCTCCTTAGCTTGGAAGTGTTTTGCTCCCTTGGGATCTGAGGGTTCCCCCACACTGGTGATGGTATTTTGGGTTTGAGTCTGCAATTTGATGAATTTTAACACTTGTTTTGAAATACTGGATTATAATTACAGTGGGTAAAATATCAAGGAGTTCTTACCAGTAATGTAAGAGATTAAAAACTAATGTCTTTGACTTGCATAAATTAGTTGTGTGAGAATTAGCTGTCCTATTTATGGCTTCTACTTTTACAAGCTTTTAGACGTGAGTTTAATACTTAGCATGCATTTTTTTCTAAATTTTTTTTTAAAAATCTGCTTCAATCCTTTTAAAATGGATTAAAAAGAAAACAAAACCCAACCCACACAATATATTCAGGATTTTTAATGTTGAAAATTCTCTCCTCTCCCTGCTGGAACAGCCTGTACCTCCCAGCTTTTGAGTTACCTGAATTTCTCTGTGAAATCACATTTGAGTCTTCAAATATAAATGAATGTAACATTATGAATAATTAAACACATTTCAAGTCTCAGTCTGATTTTTTTCCAGAGTGGTCACATGAACTTGTGAAAATTCTATTCGTTTTTCCAGCTATTTAAGAACAGTTTAAGGACCTGCTAAAAATGATCATTTTTAAATAGAATCAAGACATAACCCTAAATAGTTTAGAAGTTTTGCTGAGTTGCCAACAGAGTTTAAAGTCAGTCTGTTCTCAGTCCTCGCCCCCTTCTCTTCTAATGTTTGTCTGCAGCTGCCTCGAATGAACTATAAAAGGTTTCTGTGTTATTTAGAAGCCACTTAATTCTGGGTTTTGCCCAGTCTTTGCCCATTCTGAGTGTCCTTCGCCTTTCAACTTTCTGTCTCAGGAAATGAAATTTCAATAAAATGAAAACTTACCTCTCTTAACTTCTTTTATTTTAAAGGGAGTTGCAGGAAGAGAAGTGAGTGTGCAAAGAGTAGTGCTGTGTCTCCAAGAGACAATGAGTATTTTCTCCTGCATTTCAAATGCCTCCACAGTAAAACTTCTTAAATTAATTAGAATACCTCAATTTGTAGGGGCTGTAAGGATTTGCTAAAAGCCTGTTTTCAGAGGAAAGAAGGAAAGTGAGCCAAGCACAAGGAGATGCATCTCTTTTACGCAGGCAGATACAGACAGGACAAGGGGGGATGGTTTTAAACTAATAATGGAGAGATTTAGATGGGATATTAGGAAGAAAGTCTTCCCTGTGAGGGTCGTGAGGGGCTGGAATAGAGTTCCCAGAGAAGCTGTGGCTGCCCCATCCCTGGAAGTATCCAAGGCCAGGTTGGATGAGGCTTGGTGCAACCTGGGCTAGTGGAAGGTGACCCTGCCCATGGCAGGGGGTGGAATGAGATGATCTTCAAGGTTCCTTCCAACCCAAACTGTTTCATGAGTCATTAAAATCATTACAGCTGGATAGGATATTTCCCATGAAATTGCTTTGGACTAATGATAACAAAAAGCAATAATAATAATTCTTGTCCATACAGGAATATAAATCCTAACCTAACAGGTGTATTTGGCTATTCTGTGTCCCTATTATTCCTCTTTCACTGTTTTTATCCCAGTTTATGCCATGCAAACCTGTTTTCCTTGCAGTGCTGGTGCAGGGAGAACAGGGACCTTCATAGCACTGAGCAACATCCTGGAAAGAGTGAAGGCTGAAGGACTCCTGGATGTGTTTCAAGCTGTGAAGAGCTTAAGACTGCAAAGGCCACACATGGTGCAAACACTGGTAGGATGTTTAACAACCCAGATATCTGTTTATAAATATTCTTGGGGGAGGAGAACAAAAGGGGGTTATCTTGCAGGTTGCTGTAAATTATGCATGATGGCTGTGTGTGTACAAGGTATTATCAGAAATCTGGGCTTCTGCAGGGGTTTTTTAATAGCAGTTATGAAAATACAACTTGGCTAAATGTTCTGTGTGTTCTAAAACTTCAGGCAGATGATAAAATATGTAATGAAATAAATGTCTTTTAAGCTATTTACCAGTTGTTCTTTCTTACCTTAATGTGTTTGGTCATAAATTGGCTCCAAGTTGGTCAGTGGAAGAAAAAACATGGAATCATGGAATGGTTTGGGTTGGAAGGGACCTTTAGAATTACCCAGTTTCACACCCTTGCCATGGGCATGGGACACCTTCAACTAGACCAAGTTGCTCCAAGCCCCATCCAACCTGGCCTTGGACACTCCAGGGATGGAAACGTCTCTGACTTGTTTAAAATCTTGTTAAAGTCTTCCTTAAAGTCATCTATAACTAATATGTGTAGCTTAATGCAGATACTTTTCCCTATTGAATAAACATTAAAAAGTTTTTTCTAGACTTTTATTTTTTAAACATATAAAATAATGAAATTTTATATTTTCATGGCAGCTTCCAGTCAGCACTTTGAAACTTCTTTAGAAACAATTATCTCAAGCCCCCTTTTCCAGCTGGATGTTTTCTCTGTCCTACAGATGGGAAGGAAGGGGAATTCGATTACCCACAGTCATGCTGAGATGGGGATGAAATGCTTTTTTTTTGGATCTTGGTCTGGGATTTAATAATGTCAGTTGAGGATGTAATTGCCACAGATATTCCCAGCTGAGCCTGGGAGGGCTCCTCCTGAACTCAGCTTTCCAGCATGAGGGAGTTCAGATGCCACTTCTGTTTGTTATCAGTGTTGTTACAGATTTTGTAATCCAGCAAATCATGTTGAGGGCATATCAGCATGCCTGGAAAATCAGGATGTGTCCCTCTTTAGGATGGAGAGGGCCAGCCAGCTGGATAACACGCTGGGAGAGCTGGGGATGTTCACCTGGAGAAGAAAAGGCACCAGGGAGATCTTAGAGCCCCGTCCAGTGCCTAAAGGGGCTCCAGGAGAGCTGCAGAGGGACTTGGGACAAGGGCCTGGAGGGGGGAGGACAAGGGGGAATGGCTTCCCACTGCCAGAGGGCAGGGCTAGATGGGATATTGGGAAAGAATCCTTGGCTGTGAGGGTGGGGAGGCCCTGGCACAGGTTGCCCAGAGAAGCTGTGGCTGCCCCATCCCTGGATGTGTCCAAGGCCAGGTTGGACGGGGCTTGGAGCAACCTGGGCTAGTGGAAGGTGTCCCTGCCCATGGCAGGGGGTGGGACTGGATGGGCTTTAAGGTCCTTCCAAACCATTCCAGGATTCTGATTCCATGGTTCTCCCTGGGGAATGCTCAAGAGGAGTTTCCTGCTGTAACAGGAGACCAGTGAGAGCAGGGACTGTGAGCTGCTGGATTTGAATAAGAACCAGGTCTAAGAATGGATTCAGTTTAAGGAGCATCACCTAAAAAACTTAAAGAATTCATTTTAACTGAAGAGCATCGTCCCTGTATTTGACTAAAAAGCAAGATAACATTTTTTTTATTCACAGTAATAAATACATAACTAGAAATCAGAACAGACCAGTCCTCAGCTACTATTCCCAGCTAGAATATGTTACATTTATGAGTGGCATTTGCAGAAGTCTGAATGTAATTAGACAACACAATCCAAGCATGTTTTGATGTGTGTTTCTTGTTTTTCAGGAACAGTATGAATTCTGCTACAGAGTGGTACAAGATTTCATCGACATCTTTTCTGATTATGCTAATTTTAAATGAGAATTCTGCCTTATTTTTTAATTTGTCTGTACAAAGAGTTATATATTCTGTTAATTTATTCCATGTCATTTTGGTTGCTGAGTTTACTGTAAATACAATGTTGTGTTTGCTCTTGAAGTTGCATTTGCTGTACAGAGTTCTTTCTTAAAAAATATCTTCTAAAGGGAAGTATAATGTTCCTATACTGTATAGATCTGTAAGATGGGATAGAAATCTTTATTCTAAATAACAGCAAATTAATTCTTGAGGGTCTATTTCTTGAGTTTTGCCACTTGTATATATTTATCAATAATGTTATCTCCCAGTTCTTGAAGTTTTTGACAGGTGATTTACAGTTCATACTAAACAAAAAAAGCCAGTTGTGGTACCTATGTTTAAATATATTTTGGCCATAAATTTCTCTTCACCGTGGAAATAGTTATTTATTTTTAAAGGCTGTTTTTAAGAGCCTCCAGGTTGATGGCAGTTTGATTTTGAGTCTTGCTGTCCATAAAGTATAAACATAGATTTGAATTTTTGAGTTATTATACCTTTCAAAGTCAAGTTATTTTGTTCTTTCCTAAATTTCACACTTTTAAATCGATTTAAAAAGACAATAATGTGAGTTTACCACTGTTTTGAGAATATTTGACATATGTGAAGAGTTTATTTTGCAGCACCTGAACTTGTTCACTCAAAGAGCAAGGCAAAAAATGTAGTTAAAGCTTCTCTTCTCTATTTACATGTGCAGAATGTCCCACTTCTTTCAGCCAAGGCAAAAGAGATCAACTCTTATTGCTTGATGTGATTAAGAATATTAGTAAAATTTTGAGAACACGTTACTGGCAGTTTAATGCCAGAAACATTAAGTGTTGAAGCAAAAAGCTCCTCTAAGTTCTTACCCTCCCATATATATTATAAAAAAGGACTGTTTTATTTCTCTAAAGGGGGTGTGTGATTGTGTACAGAGATATATTTTTAATGGAAGTACTACTGATAACAGAATTGGTGAAATAACATTTCAAAGTCTTTATTAGAGCCCCGAACAGGAGGTTTGGGGGTTAGAAAATCCAAAAATCACAGGGCATCCGAATGTTGAATAATTCAAAAGTGGATCTTTTCCACCCTTTACAAGGCACCCATGACTTAATGAGCACAAAGGAGGTGAATCTGTACTTTAATTACATAATTAATATGCAATTCTGTCTTGTCCAGTTGGGCTTTTTTGATGCAAACATAAAAACTATTTAAAATAAGCAGCTTCCACTGAGCATTTCCCTGCTGCTCTTGCACTATATTATCCCTTTTCTGATATAAATCCCGTTGTACCAGTGCCGGGGAACGGGAAGGTGTCCACACCTCTCCTTCCTTGTCATGCTGGATGGAAAAGCTGCAGGTTAGGAATTCCTAAGCTATTCCCACACTGCTTCTTGTCTTCCCATCGATGCACTTCTGTATTTATTTGTACAGTGAATTATGCACTTAAAAAAAGAAAAAAAAGATTGTTGAAAGACTAAACCTTTGTTGTGAGTCTCTATGAGAAGATACACTCAAGCCACAGTGTTGAGTAATGGAAGTGAGCTCTGAGGAAGTTTCCATTTACTGCTGCATGCTGAAATTCCATCAAAATTTACAAAAGCCATCAAATCAATTCAGTGTGGACACAGTGGGGGTTTCAGAATGATCGTTTGTAGCACGGGGAGACACAGAGAGGTTAAATGAGGACAGAGAGTAATGCAAAGAAATTCCCATTTTCTGATCCTGATGTCAGGATCTTTCCAGGCATTTAGTTTGGTTAATAATTTCTCTGTTGGACAGATTTGGGGGTCCCTTGAGTAAAAACTTGGATTGGAAGTTGCCTCAGTGCAACGGTGAGTTGGTGTGATATTATTGGGGTCTCTCAACCCCCACAGCAGCAGGAGCTGCAGCACAACTCCAGCTGCCCACAGGGTTTGCTACAAGGGCACTTGGTGGAGTTAAGCTGAAACATTAAATACTCAGCAGGTACTCAGATTTTAGTTGATAGCTGTATTCAGATTTCTAGGAGGAGAGAGAAATACCTAAAATCTATTTCAGGAGTCACAACTAAAGCTCCATAATGAGTTTTTTATCATTTGGAAAGCTTTGCTTCCCAGTCCTTGTGTCCAGCCTGGTCCCTGGGGAGCTGTGTCCTGGTGGAGATGAATTTTCCTTTAAATTCCCTTACATTGCATGGAATGGCTTTCAGAGGCCAAATAGTTGGATTGGAAGTTGTACATTCTGATCTGTCTGTGGTTTTGGTCACTGTGTGACTTGACTGTTGATGTGTTCAGACTGGTTCCAGTTCACCTCAGCATTTAAGCTTTACAACACCTTTATTCCACAATCCATGGGGGTTCCATGGGTTCCATGTTCCTGGAGCAATCCCTTAAGTGCTTTGCTGAATTGGGCCTTAATGAAGAATGCATATTGTAATTACAGTGTTTTTTAGGCTATTTTTATGTATCAGTTTTTTAAACTTTTCAAACAAGCCTGACCACCCATGTTCAGTATTTTTAAATGTTTTCCTTTCCCTCATCCCATTTTTCCATGTAAAGTTATGGAAACTTTTTCTGTATAACCAAAATGTATTTAATTTGTCAAATCTTTATAATATATGGATGTATTATACAGTTTCAGCTCTTATTATTTCCCTTTATTACATTTCTAATTTGATCTCGCTGTGTTTTTAATGCCGGTGAATGTTGCTGAATTATTTGTACATGCAAATCACAGGATCTAATACATTCTGATGCAAGAACAAAGCTTCCTCTTTATTCTCAATCTGCATTACTTCCTTTAAATCTTTGAATTTCATTCCTGTGCTGTGGGTTCATTTGAATTAAGTATCTAAAAGAGTTGAAATCCATTATGTAGATAAGTATTTTCAGTGCTTATCTGCAGCTGGTTGTGGGGAATATTCTGGTTCATGTTTTTTGTTATAAAGTGTAGAAACTCATGGCAGCAGCTGAAATCCAGGTCTTTCCAAACTCTGTGGATAAGTAGGATCTGACAACACAGAGCTTTGACATGTCTTTTAAATATAGTGAAGTAATACACTGATAAATTACGGTGTTATACCAAGATAAAAATAGTAGCTGAACTTTCAGGTGTGTTGAAAGTTCACTGTAGTTAACAGCAATTTTTAAATTCATTTCCACAAGCTTTATATTGGACATCTACCTAAAGAGAATCAAAAAGGCCCCGCTGCTGTAACAAGAAGGGAGGTTTGACTAAACCAGGAGTAACCATGCTCAGAGCTTACAATCCTGATGTCAAACTTAATTTGTCAAGTAGGGTTTATTTCTGCTGGGCCCCTCTGACCCTGTACACCCAACACCTCCCATCTGGGAGGCACCTTTTCACTGTAGGTGATTTTAGGATTATTGTTTCCACAGTTGTTTGGAAGAACTTGTACTCTGCACGTCCCTCCTGTGCACTGTTCTAACGTGAGAGGAAATGGCCTCAAATTGTGCCAGGGGATGTTTAAATTGGAGATCAGGGAAAATATTTTCATGGAAATGGTTGGAAAGCATTGGAATGGGCTGCCCAGGGAGTCACTATCCCTGGAAGCGTCAGAACACGTGTGGATGTGGTGCTTGAGGACATGGGTTAGTGGTGAACTGGCTGGTGGTGCTGGTTGACAGTTGGACTTGATGATCTTGGAGGTCTTTTCCAAACTTAACAAATCTATGATTTGAATTTTCCATTACAGGTAAAAGCTATCCTATTTAATGTTTTAAATAATTCCAGGTGAGCTGGTGATAAAATGTTTTGTGTGATTGCATCACGTACTTTTAGCAGCTCCCAAGATAAACAGCTTGAAGTTAACTTGCCATGAGGACAGACAGATGCCTTGGTGGGGTTTCAGAAAAGAGAAGACTCTCAAGTATTGATCAGTTATTAATTAATAATTTTTAATAGACATAAATATTGATAATTGTAATTATTGATTACTACAGCTCTGCACAATTTCTACAGTGAACATATGGATGTTCTTGTACTGCACTGATGGTAAAGTGTTTTGTTTTGGTTTGTTTTACTTCTAATCATTACAAAGAAATAGCCTGAAGACCTTGTACTTCTTTATCTTGTGATGAAGATGATTCTGGTTTTAGAAACTCAGCTTTTAGGAAAAAAAAACACACTTGAATTATAAGCTGTTCATGAAATATATTTATTTCAGTGGGTTATTTAAACAATATAAATTAAGGCAGATCAAAGACATGTTTGTTCTGTTTAGGGCATATATATCAACTCCAAGCAATGCTTTGCCTAATACAGAAATTATTCAATGCAGAAATTGTTCAATTGAGAATTTTTCAAGCAATTGAACTTCACTGTGAGTGTTCTTCATCTGAGGTATTAAAGGATTAGGTTGTAATTTAGATCCTTTCATAAGAGCTTTGTTCTAATGACTTCTATACATTTTCTGTGCTACTTTGCACAGAGTAGGGGAATTACTGAGTTATTAATCGAGTTGAGACTTTGCCAAGGAAGTTCTTTCCATAAATAATCATTTTCTTCTTTCACCTGTTTCCACTGCATGAAAAACTGTTCCAGTGTTTCCCTGGATGTCACAGTCAAACTGTCCATAAACTCTGAACAAAGACCTAAGCTGTGACTTCTTTCCAGTTGGGTGGACACAAAGAAAGGAAAACTCTCCCAGTCTGGAAGATCTTGAGAAGGAATTATTGAGCACAGGATTTTCTAGTTGAGATTTTTATAGTAACCTTGTCCTCCCAAAACCTGAAGGAAGCCTGACAGGAAAGATGGAGAGAGACTATTTGCAGGAGCCTGGAGGGACAGGACAAGGGGGAATGGCTTCAAAGTGACGGAGGGCAGGGTTAGATGGGACGTTGGGAAAGAACTGTTGGCTGTGAGGGTGGGGAGGCCCTGGCACAGGTTGCCCAGAAAAGCTGTGGCTGCCCCATCCCTGGAAGTGTCCAGGGGCAGGTTGGAGCAACCTGGGATAGTGGAAAATGTCCCTGCCATCCCAAACCAGTCTGTGATTCTTTCCCTGTGTAACCAGCCTGGGGTCTGATCCCTCCTCACTGTCCTAAGGACCTTGAATTCCACTATTGCCCTTTTTCTCCATCCCTTCCTGCAGCAGTGTCTGTCAGAGAAAAAGGCCCCTCAGTGTTTTGTGGTGCCTGTTCTCGTGGTGCCTTTTGATCCCTTGGCTATTTGTGGAAGCCTCTGTAGGAGCTGCATCTGTTCTTGAAGGGAGGAGTAGCTGTGCCTTTCTGCACTCTGGTGTCTTTTCTGTCTGTAGCTGAGAAATAATTTGGGATTTTAACCAAATGATCATCTTTTCTCTTGATGTGATACAATCTGTTGAGGGGTGTGGTGGTACCTGGCACTTGCTGCAGGCTCTGTAAAGCCCAGGTCTGAGGGTTTTGGTGGAGGTGTAAATGGGACTAATGGAGGAACAAAGGTAAGGAACCTCCTGTGAGGCCACCTCAGCAGATGATGGAGCATTTGGGAATTATCACAGCCATTTTTTTCAGCGTCACTGATGGTTTAAAACCTGTCTCCTGTAACCAGTTTGGGAGGAAATAGCTGCCTTCTCGTTACCTGGTAATTTAGTGCCCATGCTTAAAGGCTTTTTGTTGCCTTCATGCACATCCAAGTACCTGTTGTGTTCACTGATGATGATAAAACCCCAAATAACCACCCCAAAATGAGCCAACTAAACCTGTGCATGCGTTGAATGTGGCTCAGAAGGAATCACATTTGGCCAGCTCAGATTTTTCCAAGTCAACCTGCAAAATTCTCCTGTGAGTCCAGTAACCTGCAAAACAATTGCCTTGTGATAAATGGATGTTTCTGAAAGGATATGGGAATGCTGACCTGTCTCTGAGATGGAGCAGGGAAGAGACCTCAGAGGTCGGTCAAGGATTGGACTTGATGATCTCAGGGGGCTTCTCCATCCCAGGTGAGTCTGTGATTCTCTAAGAGCACTATTTGGAAAATTGAGTGATGTAATCAAAGTGATTATATTTTTGACACGTTAGTGGAAATTATTTGTGGGAGCAGTTTAAACGAAAAATGAGTGTCTTGGCAAACAAAATGTTTGCCTTGCCTTGAAAGTAGAGTTTTTCAGGCCCCTTTGCTTGGTTTATTCACTGAGCTTAACACAGAGTTGAAAAGCTAAATGGATGCTTTGTTTTGCCCTCAGTGTAAACCAAACTCTTCTGGCTCTAATATATTGAAAGGCCCAGGGACAGTGAGCAGTTGAATCAATTATTTTCTAGCAGGTATTTGCCTTTTATGTTCAAACCGTGATGGGCTAAATGTGTTATGGAATATTGGAGTGATATTAACTGGGGGGGAAAAAAAAGAATTTTGATGTGTTTCAATACTATTTAACTCTTATCCAAATGCATCACAAGGAAAAAGATTATCTGGGAAGCAAATATTTTGTGAAATTAAATGTAAATAAGTTCTCGTTCCTCAGTGGGAGCTCTGGGTTGCGGAACCCCTTGCTTGCTTCTGGCTGCCTCCTGTGGAGCCTGGAAAAGGGAATTCAGCCTTCCAGTTGGGAAGGAAATCCTTACTCAGCTGTCCAGCACAATGGTGCATTTGTTTAATTGGAGTTCTTAGAAGGGAGGGTGGAACTTTTCTTTTCTTGTTGCCTGTCAGCGCGTCCTTTCTGCTGGAAAACCGGGATGGGTCTGCGCTGCCAGAGTGCCCAGAGCATGGTTTTCCAGGTCCCTTGGACTTGGGGCATGCCCAGGGTGATGCCAGCTGGTTTAGTTTCAGTGGGAAGCTGAGGGCTGCATCCTGGGATGTCTTGGAGTTTGACTTCTGAAGTATTTTTCTGAAGCCAAACACAAAATCCCGAGGTGAAAAATCCTGATGGTGATTAGAACCTGATAAAGGGGGCATGTTCTCCGAAAGTCTTTTCCTTCTCCTTGGGCATTTTTGCCCATGGCAGTTGCTTCCATTTTAATGCTTGGCTTGGGGGCTCATGGAGGAAAATCCATGCCTTGAGTGGCTGCCAGCATTCACTGGAGATGCCACCCAGCTATTCCAAGCTTCACAGGCTCATGGTGTTCTCTCAGCCAGACTTGTGTAGGTGTTCCCAACACACAGAAACCAGGCTTTGCTTTAAATCCAAAGCATGTTTGTCCAGAATGGAAAGGGTTGGGAAGAAATACCGGAGCAGGTTTGTGTTCAGCTGCACCAGGGGAAGGGGCAGGTTTGAAACCTGCTGAGGAGAAAATGTTCCTTCGCTTGGTCCCTTCTCTGCCCTGAGCTGGGATCACTCAAACCTCTGCACTGGTGACATTTGCACCACGAAAGTGCCATTTATCCTGCTAAGGGACTTTTTTGTAATGATTTCCTTCCAGAAGGAGCAAATCAGCAATGGCTGCAGGAAAAACCAAGCAAAGCCACTCCGGCATTTCTGTAATTAAAGCAGAGGCCAGTTCATTCCAGGCTTCCTGCCTGTGCCTCTGTCTGCGTCTGAGTTCCAGCCAGGTCATTCTCCCAGTGTTCCTGATCTGTGCCACACCAGGGGAAGGGGAATTACAGCTGGAGTAGATGTGAACTCAAAGGAGAGGGGCCCTGGGAGGGTGGCAAAGCTCCAAGCAGTGGCTGATGCCAGATTGACAAGATCCCTGTCACTCTGAGCTTCACCAAGGGGTGCAGGGAGTTGGAAAGAGAGAATTCCCGCTCAGGGTGGGAGTCTGGCCCTGCAGAGGCTCTGGAGCTGCCCAGGAACGGGCAGGCAGTTGGAGCAGTGGGAATGCAGGAGTGTTTCTCTGCAGCTTCCTTTGGTTTAATGGAGATGTTGCCTTTTCTGGGAGCAGGAAATATTCCCCCATTCCTGTTCTGCTGACACAGGAATGGCCGTGAGAGCCCTCCATGGCAGTGACAGGAGGATTTCATTGAATTATTTAATAATCTCAGACTGAAGGGATCTGAACTGGATGGGTGATGGAATCACCCAGTGAAGGAGGAAGTGGAGGGAACATTCCCTTTCCAAGGAAGTTCTGCCTCCTTTTAGGCTTTCCTGGACAGCAGTATCCATGTCTCTGTGCTGGAGCTTTGCTGCCTTCTTTGCCTCGTCTGCATTCCCTGGTTATTTTTTCCCTTCCCCTTGTTTGTTGCTGAAGCAGTTTTTTTTGGGGGGTTGTGTCCTTGGCTCTCTCGAAATGGCTGGGAAATCACTGTCCCTGCATAAAAATCAGGATGGCTTTACTGCTGCTGGTTGGGATAAAGCTGGAGGTGAATCCCTCAGCAGCTGGACACAGCTGGACTTTGGTGTCTCATTGCAAGGAAATCCTTCACTCTTTTATTTCCTGACCCTGGAATGCCATACAAAGGCTTGGTTTTCCAGTTCCTGTGGTCCCTTCTGAGCTTCCCAAGCTGCCTCTCGATATCAGTCCTTTATCTGCTCAAACCCTAATTATGTCCCTGTTCTCTCTGTGCTTCTGACTTCCCAGCTGAGTTATCTGTGGCCTTTTTCCCCCGAACACTCACCAGAGTGGCTTTTATCCACCATCCCACAATCCTGACTAGGATTCTCTTCCACTTTTTTTCCTATTTTTAGCTGCTCTTAAACCACAACGTGCCTTCCCCCCACCCTGCCCCCCGTGACACTGCATACACAGCAGGCAGATCAAACGCTGGTGTCCCACAAAATTGACCTCTTTATTTGGATGCTCCTAGTGCAGCAGGAGACTTGGAAAGGAGCTTTCCCAGGGGAAAAAGTAATTTAAAAAAACAGCTTTTCCAATCTTGTCTCACCTGCTGTTTTGGGGCTAAAATATTCCCCCCCCCCCCCCACTCTCAGGATACAAAGGGCTGAGAAGTTTCTCTCCGTAGGTTTGGTGGACTCTGGGCTGTCACAGTGAGAATAGAAATTCCTTGGCCTTGGGAATGCTAAAATTTCACTTGAAGTGGATGTTGTGGACTTGCACAGCTAAGAACCAGTCAAAGCTGTGAGATCTGGTTCTACATCCCAGGAAGAGCAAAGGCTTTCCAGCTTTTTTTGGGAAGTGGAGGAGGGGAAGAAATGTCCTACAGGAGATGTTTGTATGTTTTGTTCCTGTGCTTTTCCCTCGATTTGGTGCTTCTGAACTACCTCCTGAAACACCTACAACACAAGAACCAACGTGTGGTGCACTTAAAGCTGTTGGGTTTTTTAGGCAGGGCAGCCTGAAGATCCCAGATTATCTTCAGTGCACGTTTCTACAAGGAATTGCCCAAGTTGCAAACAAATCTTTTCTGTGTGTCTTAGGACATATTAGAGTTAAATAGGAACTTCACTGGTCCTCAGAGCCCTTACATGAAGGGGTTGTTCTAGAAAATACTGGAGGGGAATATTTATTTCAAGGTTCTGCTGGAGGAGAACACTTATTTCAAGCCACTGGATCCCAGCTGGGGTGTAGATAATTCCTCTCTAAAGAATCTTCTGCTCCAAACCCAATTTCTCATAGAAACACTTCCTTTTTTTTCCCCCATGCTTGAATCCCACAGTTCTTTCTGGAACAGCCTTTTTCTAGAAGAGACCAGAATAAAATAAACACCAACAAAACTTGTTGCATTTGCAATTTGGAACCAATTTTCCGTCTTTTAAAGACTTAACTTTTTAATTTGTTAAATTCTTCTTAATGAGTATCAAACCTGGGGTCTGCAGACCCTCTAGGCTCCATGGCCTCTTCCCAACATGTTTGGGAAGGGACAAGTTCATTGTCAGCTGGCTGAAATTCCCTAAAGAGTGGTCTGTGTCTCAATTAGGAAGTTCTTAGGGGGCTGTCCATTGAAAGGCTGGGAATTGTGCTGGATTAACATCCAATGAGCTTGGAGTTCTTAATTTGGGGTGCAAGGGGAGCAGGAGTGTCTGTGCCGGTGGCAGTTCCCAGGAGGAAAAGCTGGCACAGCTCAGGAGCAGAGTCCTGAAGGAGGAACAGGCAGTGTGGTGTCAGCATATTCCTCATATCCTTAACCTAAAGGATTTGTGGGATGTGTTGGCCACCTGTCTGAGGACTCCAGAGCTTCTCAAACCATGCTAGTCTCGTTTTCTACATGCTTTGCTTTCTGGTGATAAAAATACAGCTTGTGGTTGGTTTTATTTACTGCAACCCCGGGTTCTGTGCTGCCCTTGCCCACAGCCCTGATGTCTCCCTGTCCTCTGGTTTATCCTGCTGTTTTCCTGCCTGGTTGTGGGGTTCATCATAGGTGTGTCGATGTGCAGCTCCCTTATTTCCGCACCATTCCCAGGTGTGCTCCACACACGGCCCTGTCAGTTCGGATCACACATCCCTGCAGCTGAGCCCTGCTCAAGGAATCTACTCTGGGCACTTTTTTTCTCCTCACAAGCTGCCTTAAATCAGGACTGCTTTGGGATTTTCTGGCCTGTGTCTGCCTGGAGAAGGAGTTTGGAGGAGCTCTTGTGGAAGCTTCTCTGCACCTCCCGTGTGCAAGGAGCAGAGGTCAAGAGTCCTTCCTGCTCCTTCCCAGAACCTACCAGGTTCTGGGAATAAGATGGAATGACTGAGGAAGAAGCTGTATGGAGCTCCCTTTTGCCCCCCCCTTTTCCTTTTGCCCCCCCCTTTTCCTTTTGCCCCCCCCTTTTCCTTTTGCCCCCCCCTTTTCCTTTTGCCCCCCCCTTTTC
>JAWWES010000169.1:34337938-34360946 GCA_035583135.1 Lophotriccus pileatus
CTTTCTGTGCCTATTGAAAAGTTGCTTTTCAAGATGGATTTTGATTATTCGAAATAAGAGATTTTATTTAAAAATATTAGTGCTTCCCATAATGATCTTTCTCAGTTTCTTTCCCGTAGTAGTTTATTATGTTATTAAATGTGGACAGAAACCATTTTGGAAAATATGTCCTATTTGTTCATAACCTTCTGCAGATTCTTCCCACAATGAGGTTCTATCCATGAATCCAAGCATTCCAAAATCTTGGGTGCAATAATGTGTCAGTGCAATAAAGTCTCATTTTAAGATAGGAAATGTATTACAAAACTTTAAATTTTCAGGCGTTCATCACACAGTGACTAACCTCCAGATTTGCCTGAATATTTATTTATTTAATACCCATATACTTCATAAAAGCCCTAATTTAGTAAAAGCTTTAACTGGAGCTTGTGCTTTTTAATTATAAAACAGGGCTGTTACAAATCTGTGATAAATAAGCTTCATTTAGGGCTTGCCTAAACCACCAGTTCAGGATCTTCAGGAGGAATTAAGATGCTGATTTTAAAGGAGATTCAAGCACTGACTTAAAGTAGACCAGTTTTCTCCCAATTTTTTGACAGTTGACAATTTTACTTCAGCGTGGATTCAGGTGTACTTGTCAGCTTGTGCTCCTCCTAAATTAAATGTTCCCAAATGAACCGAACAGCAAATGTAAACCTTGAAGAAAATGCCTTTTATTTTTTCCTCTCCTGTAAACCTACTTTTGCAAATATTTGTACAGGTGCTATTTCAGAGAGGCAGATTTAAAGCCAGGCTTAAAGCCTGTATTATAATTTGTGTTTCCCTTCTAAGTAGTGCTGTGTTTGCAGGGACATTTCTCCCAAAGGCAGTGACAGTAAGTGCACCAATAAACAACTGTAAATTATGTCAGAATATACAATTATTGGCATTGGGGAGATTTATTTATTTATTTATTTTGTTTGATCACATGTGGGCTGGGAGAGACTGTAATAAATTCAGCTTTCAACGAGTTTTACTGGTATAAACTGTCTGGTTTAGATACAGCATTCAGGAATAACTTGTAAAGACCCCCAGGAAGGATCTGACTTTAATAACTGTTTATTAGCAATTATGCCCAATTAGTTATCCAATAGAATCCTGAATGTTTTATATCTGAATTAAAAGTTGTCCAGTAGAATAAAGCTATAGTGGAAAGCTGAAATAATAGCAAATTGTTATTGTTATTATTTCCTGACTTAATGTGCTGAACTAAATTAAAACCCCACCTAAGTTTATAAAATAGACTTCCAAGCAATTTAATTGAAAAGAAATACCATTTAAAAGGTTTTTTACATCTGGCTCTGTCCCATCCAAAGCCATCACACCACATGAAATAGTCTTTGAGGCAAGCTAGATAGTGAAATAAAATAGTAGTAATATCAAAAGTTCTGCTTTGGGAAACATCTGGGTAGGGGAATTTTATCCCCTGAAGCACTGTAAGTGCTGGATGACCTTCCTCCCCCTGTATCTTTCCCTCACACATGCACAGAACTTTAAGTTGGAATTAAGGTCACCAGATTCCATATCTCAATAACGTACAGTTTTATTATTGCTATTGTTGTTTTATTGTTATTTGTTTATTTATTTCTTTATATTTATTGTTATTGTTGTGCAGGTGCAGGTTTAGGTTAAGGTATGGGCAGAGGTTCAGATTGTATGTTTGTATGTATGTATGTTCAACATACAAACAAAGGTTTAGGCTTAGGTTCAGATTCAGGAACAGATACAAGCAGAGATGCAGGTACAGGTATGAGCACGGGTTCAGGTACAGATACAGCTACAGGGACAAGCACAGGTTCAGGTACAGGCATGGATAGAGGTACAGGTACAGGTTTAAGTTAAGGTACCAGTATAGGCACAGGCAAAGGTGCAGATTCAGATACAGGTACAGGTAGTGATATAGGTACAGGTTCAGGTAGAGAAACGTGTTTCAGTTACGAGTTCAGGTACAGGCACAGGTAGAGGTACAGATACAGGCAGAGGTTTAGGTGTAAGCACAGACACAGGTACAGGTTCATGCAGAGGCAAGCACATGTTCAGCTTCAAGTACAGGTTTATGTACAGGTACAGGCACAGGTAGAAGCACAGGTTCAGGCAGAGGTACAAGTGTAGGTTGAGGCTCTCGAACAGGTACAGGCTCAGGGACAAGTGCAGGTTTATGTGCAGGTTCAGGTCCGGCTCTGCCTCCCCCTCAGCGCTGAGGCGGGAGCGGCTCCCGGGGGGCGGAGCCTCCGTTTGAACTCAAACCGCCTCCGCCGCTGCCCATTGGCTCCGCCGCGCGGCGCGCGCCGCCTCTTCCACCAATCCGAGGCCACCGCGCTCCTTTTCAAAATCTCAACCGTCCCTAGCTGGGTTCCTTTCTCCTTCCGCCCAGCGGGAACCGGGCAAACCTAAAAGAGTCCCGGGGCCCGGTGCCGCCTGTCGCGGACGGGCGGGTTTGGCGCAGCCCCTCCGCCACGGCGGCCGCCGGCGGGTGAAAGCGGCGGCGGGGACTCCCGCTCCGGTCCGCCTGCGCGGCTACCGGAGGCTCCGTTTTGGTGCGCGGCGGAGGGATACACCGACAAAATCCGGTAGGGTGCGGGGGCACAGGGGCTGGGGCGCGCGCGGGAAGGGCTCAGTCGGGGCCGCGCCGTGACGGGAGAGGGGGGGAGGGGGAGGCTCCGCCACACGGGGCCCATCAGCGGCCGCCAGCGCTCCGAGGGAACCAGGTACGGCGGGGCCAGAGGGTGAGGGGCCGGGGGAGCCGGCTTTGGGGCGAGGGGGGCCGCGGGGAGGGGTTGGACCGCATGACACTCTCTGCTCGGTGGCTGCCCACCTCGCCATGGTGGCTATTGGCACCTCCTGGGGTTGTATTTCTCCCGTCCTCGGTGTTTATGTGCCACTCCGCCGGAGACCGTGCTCCTAAATTTCGGTTTGTGCAGCCCGTGCTGTGAACAGGGTGCTCTGAGTGCAGGACGCCGAATACTGTTGTTCCCCGCAAGGCACAGGCAAAGGGAACTGCTGAGGGCACTGTCAGGCTCTCCCCCAGCTGGGGCTTGTTGTCAACGGGTGTTTTATCCGAGCAAAAAATTCCGGAAGGGTCTCTCTTAATTGCATTTAATTCCCTTGCTGCTTTCAATATAGAGTATTTTTAGATAGGCTTCTTTGAGGATCTGTTGTGCTTCGTGACACTCTTGTCCATACGTGAAATAACGCAGGTTACATGAAAGTATATAAAAAGTGTATCTGTCTGTGCAAATGGGTTTAAATCAGTTAAAATCCTTACTCCTCCTGCTTCAAAGGCTCTGGTGTGTAGCAAATACTTCCTAAATAAGTGAAGGAGTCTGACTTTATATAAACACGTTCCCAGCTTTCTACCCAGGGAGACACGTGGAAACATCACTGGGGTTCTTCTGTCCGTTGGAATGTGTTGAACAAAAGTAACATAAAAACATACATCAATTTACTCTCTTTAAACATTATTGGGCTGAATAATCCGGGTGTTCTTTTCCAGGTAAGGTTAAGGTTCCCTACTTTCCAAGATGCCGCGCTACGGGAAAATTATTGTCATTAAAAGGAACGGGACTGATGGAATTGTTTTTCCGCTCACCTCGACTTCTTGTTTGTTTGGAAGGTGAGAATTTGTTGAGCGCTTGCACACACCGAAGCAATGAGTGATGTTTTCCTGCAGATTAGATCTTTTAGTACTTATTTGCAAAAATAAATGTTTATTTGTGAATGATGCACAGGGGAGGGAAGGTGATCCTGGGCTAATTGACTGTAGGACCAGAAAGCTGAACTTTTTTGTTACTGCTTCTTGTCCTTTCCTTGCCATAACTACTTTTATTTATCTATGTATCTGTTTATCCATCTATTTATTTTAAGTGTCTGGCCAAAGGAAATCTGGGGAAGGGATTAAAAATAATCCACTGTTGATAAACAGGTGATGAGATTTTCTTACCTGGAGACAGTTTCCAGGTAACTGATAAATGAAAATAAGGTTTATTTACCTTTTTGTACCTCAGAACCTTACTAACAGAAGATGCCAACCAAAACTAGAATTAATATTAAGAATTTATACCTCCTTCTCCAGTTTTGAAACTAACTTTGACTTACTTGAGTGATAGTGGATTTTGAGCTTGATGCAGACGTTTTACATTGAAAGATAAAGTTAATATACCCAAATAAGATGTATGAAGACTTGACTATATGATCTTACTGTAAATAGGCTGCAAGTTAAATATTTTGATTTATCTTAAACTAGGACTGTTCAATGTTTTAGTGACTGGTTATATTACCTTAAATAATTGTAATTATTCAGTTCAGAATCACATCCCATGGTGAAAGTCTCTGAGAAGCACTGCAGTGTCAGTGATGTTGTTCTTTGGCTGGAGCAGAGCTGCCCAGACAGGTGATAATTAATGGTGCAAACACTAATTTCAGGCAGGTACAAACTTCCGCAGGTACTAATTTCACCAGGTATTGTGCACAGCAGGTGTTATGTTTCCTGCCTAAGACCTACAGCACATCAAAAGCATCAGAGATTAGCTTAAAAAAAGGAAAGAAAAGGAAAGTCTGTAGACTTAGAAACATGTTTTCCTTCCCTCACAGCTTTTAAGGAGGTAAAAATACTTATCCAGGTGAGGCTAAAAGTTCCCAGACCAGTAACAAAGGGCTAAGAAAGAGCTTAAAAGCATGTGCTGATATTGTATAGAAATATTCCACAAGTCTTGGGGAAACTTGGGAAACAATCTCAAACCACCAGATGTCTGTTGTAGTCATGTCTCTGCTTGTTGTGATCTGCTTTTCTGAGAGTTTGGGTGTTTCACGTATTGTTTCTGACACAGATTCTCTGAAGTGTGAGCTGGGTTTTTTTGCCACACTTCAAAGACTTTAGCTAGTTAATTTTCTTCCAGTTTTAGAAATCGTCCCTCTGTGCAATTATTAACTAAAATATTGGAAAATCCCTTAATTCTAGAGCAGATTTTTCTGTGTCTTATGTGAACCTCAAACTGTCTTTGCCCCCAGGAAAACAGAGTGTGACATCCGCATGCGACTGCCCTGGGTCTCCAACGAGCACTGTAAAATCGAAATAAATGAGAACAAGGAGGTAAGATCTGCATGTTTTCATGCAATAAGCACTGCCACGTTGCACCTCAGCAGGCCACTGAAATATTTGTTCTCTTTTCAGGCAGTACTGACTAATTTGAGCGCAGTAAACCCCACACAGCTAAACGGGGTTTGCTTTGAGCAGCCCGTTCCTCTGAAGCACGGCGACGTCTTGACTATTATCGATCGTTCTTTCAGGTGGGTGCCAGTGCCAAACTGTTCCTTGATTGATCCAAGAATGTAACTTCATGTCGTTCACTTCATATTTCTTTACAAAGACCTTTGTCAGAAGACAGGATTGCTTGAAGATTCTGGGTTTTTTATCACTTATGTTAAGCTAAATCAATAAAGATAAAACTGTCTTCAAAGATTGTTTTGGTTTTGTTTCCAGCGTAGTCAGTTTTAGTGATAAATCAGAAGTATTTTTAAGTTGTTAAAGCCTTTAAAAGTGACTTGTGTATTGTTGAGAGGTCTTTTCTAGGTCTTTTATCTTAAGTAATAGGAATTTAGTCATCAACTCTTTGATGAAAAATGGGTGTATTTTAAAATATTTCTTTCAGATTTGAATATCCTCTCCAGTCAACTCCGAAGAAGAGGCGTTCCAGATCTCCAAAAGATGAAACTCTGCAGGTAATTTTGTGGCCGTGGGCTCTTCTGTTACAAGTACATTGGTATTAGTAGTGATGCAGTATTTCATGTCTTTGTTCTATCTTTGTTCTATTTTCTTATTAGGAACAACTTTTCAGCCCTAAACTACCTTTCTATCTGAAAATGCAAATAAACTCTTTCAGATAAATAGCTAAAAAAATTTAGTGATTTTAGGCTTGTCATTTTTTGCTAATAGATAATTAATAATCTGTGATGTTACTAATACAGATGAAGCTATAAATCTTCCTCTAAGTCTGTTAAGAAGGAGAGATTCAAATGTGCTGGTTTATATTGTTATGCTACGGCTGCTTTTAGAGCTGATAATGCTAAAACAAGACAAATTTCTGCTCTGTGGGGCCTTAAACATATTGGTCAATGTTCTTAAATATTGAAATATTCTGGGATTTCATTTTAATACTTTTTTAGGCCTGTGTAGTAAACAATGTATATGCTTTTATAAAGAGTTTTTTGCAATGTAGAGTTGAAAGCTACACTGTAAAATACTTGTTGCTGGGCTGTAATATTGTACAAATTTACAGGTTCTTCATGTTCAGCAGGTGGCAGAAGTGGAATTATTACACAAACAAACCTCAGGATCTAAAAGTCTTGGTGCTTCAGGTTGGTACCTGTTTATGGGGTTTGTTTTCTTGTGTCCCCTTAACTGCATTCATTCTTAGCATAAGAACAAAAACAAGGTTGAAAAGATAAGAAAAAAAAGGCATTTTAAGACTCCTGAATCTGACAACACCTTGCCATGGCAGTGACTATCTCATTATACCCACATGCTCTGATTTCCCAAATCTAAATCCTGCCAGGAGAAATCACTTCATTGCATCCTGACAAATGGGCAGGAACAGCCTGGAATAGGCAAAATTCATAGATATTGCTGTCAGTGATTTATGCACATTCTGTTTGGAAAGGAAGGTCAGTTCACCAGCTTTGCAAGTGCAATACAAATGTGAGTTGAAACTGGTATTTGAAACAATTGCCTGTTACATTTTACCTTGCAGAGACAGCAAACATTTAACACGTGGCACATTCACTTTTTTTATTAAAATTTACCTTGCAGTTCTCTGCTAGATCTCTTTTGAGCAAGTATTGCATTATCTCCTGTATTCTTTCCTAATAAGAAATTGAAATAACTATAATTTTGGGGATATATATTGAAGTAATTGTTTGCAGTAACTGCTTCATGAAGAAGCAGAAAAATTTAGAGCTTCCAAGCCTGGTAGTTATAGCCCATGAACTGGTTAAATGCCAGGACTTTACCTTCCCGTCCTTCTTGTCTTAAATAACTTTGTCAAGATACAAAGTTTTTTAGGGGGAGGCTTTTTATCTACAGATGGGTTTGATTTTTATGACAAATATTCCAGTTTTAAAAGCCCAGGCTGTTTCCAAGTGTTCTATTCCAGTGGACCCTTGTTGACTGTCTTGGGAGAGGAATGGAAGGAATTTTTAATCTGTATTTATGGAACTTATATTTGTAGTTCAGCAATTTTTAAGTAACTTTCTGTATTACTTTTTGTTTTGCTTTGCCTCCTTTATAGATAATGCTGAGTGTGAAGAAAAAATTGCCAATGAAAATAAACAAACCACAGAGGGAAATATATCTAAAGCTTTACTTGTCAAAGCAAAAACACCCAAAGCTTCACACAGAATACATCAAGTTATTAAAAAGCAAAATGAGATGTCTCCCTTTACTAATCTCTATGAAAAGCTGAAACATGAGATGCAAATGGGAAAATCTCTGCACAAGGGAAATGACTCCCAACAAGCTACAAGAGAAGGTGGGGAGAGTGTTGTGCCAGAACCAAGTGCTCAGGTTTCATCAGCAGGTGGTGATCTGGGCAGCCTGAATAAAGGAAAAGAAGGAGGCAGAAGTGGAGATATGGAAGAGTGTGTGATTGTAAGGAATGAAGTGAACCGCTCGGGGTTTCAGCAGCTGGCAGCTGGAGGAAGTGCTCCCAGGAGGAGTATTCCCAGGAAAAGTTTTCCCAGAAATCTTCAAACTGCTCTTTCTCAGGAGGTGTCAGGAGATACCAGTCAGAGTCACTTGCAGGATCCTGAGGAACTGAGTACCCCAGGCAGACCTAGAGGTGCCAAGGTTACTCCCAGCAGGGAGAATGGTGGGAGTTCCCTGTTTTCACTGCAGCAGTGCTCCATAGAACGCCTGAATTCCTCTGTTATGGAGAAAACACACATCTCTACGACTCACACACCAAAGGTTTCTGAAGCAGATGTCCTGTCCACACCAAGGCCCAGAAGGAAGAGCCCTCGGTCTCTTTTCATGTCTCCTTCCGAGGAAACTGCTGGAATGAATCCCGTGAATGCTGATACTCCAACCACCCGCCGGCGTGTGTCACTGAAACCCAAGCGTCTGTCAGGAATTCCAGCTGAAACTCCACGGGAAGGTTCAGACATCACACAACTGCCCTTCCCAGAAAACAAATCTGTAAAGCAAAGACAAAATAGCAAAGAACACAAATCAGGAACACCTCCACAAGAAGTGCTGAAGGAAATCAGTGGTCAGGCAAACTTTGTTAACTCAGAGGTGAGACTTCCTGAAAGTCCAGCTTCTTTCTTCAATTCCAAGAGTCCCAGAAGAAATAGCAGGCAAAGTAAAGAATTCTTGGACAAAAGTGTCCATTCAGAGACACTGGCTTCAGAAGAGTTAATGGCATCTCCTGCTGGTCAGACACCTGGCTCTGGGAGGAAAAGGGGAAGGCCAAGGAGCTCTGAGAGGAAAAGGGGGAGGCCAAGGAGCTCTGGAATGCTGACTGAAACAGCACTGGAGACAAACACTGTGCAAGAAGATCCTGGTAAGACTAGAGACAGAAAAGAGAGTGGAACTCCAGCAGAGCTGGCCATGGAGGGGCATCACCAGAAAGAAGACCTGGAAGATGCTGGTGATATCAGACCATGTGGACTGTCAGCAAAGAAAGGTTCTGGAAGTGCTCCTGTGCTGGAAGACAACAAGGCTGTTCCAGAAACAAATACTGCAGGCCTGCTGGATGGAGAAGACTCAGGTAAAATAGCATTTCATTCACTGCTTTGTTTTTATATTTCTCAAATATTTAAAACACCTTTCTGAGAGTTTTAACACCTACATATAATACAGAACCAATTGCTGACATTAGTTCTAAAATACATAGTTATATATGATCATAACAATACTCAATAATATGTATTTATTTCTCTTTAAGGTAAGTTCTCATCTGGTTCATTTCCAACTTCAACATGCACAAGGGAACACTGTTTTCCATGTGGGTTAAAATGTTGACTTGGATTCTTAGATACGTAGAAATATGTTCAATTGTACTTTTTAGGCAAGAGAAGATCACCTCAGAAGAGGAAAAGTGGTGATTTGCTCCTTCAGACTTCAGGAAAAAGAAAGAGAGTGTCTTTTGGTGGCCATCTGAGTCCAGAACTTTTTGACAAAAGTTTGCCTCCCAACTCTCCCCTTAAAAGAGGAGCTCTCCCTGCCAGGCTGAGCTTGCCCTATGGAACCTCACCTCGTGCTGTGCTGAAAAAGGCTCAGGGATTGAAGCTCTTCACAGACCAGGTAAACTTTAGGACTGATCAAGTTGCTAAGGCCATTACTGTGAACAGAATTTATAAATTCTTTTTTTTTTTATTCTATTATATATTAATTCCAAATTAGTAGCAAACCTTGTTTGATGGGGGTTAGTGTCACAAGTGAGTGTTTTAGGACACTCAAAGATTATCACCAGCAAAGGCATTGGCAAAAGCAGGTTTATTATGAAGTGCAAGTGCAACAAAGTTCATGGGCAAGGTCACTCTGCAATTTACTAGATGGTTATAGCACACAGAGAAAAATTAGATTAAAATCAATCTATCAAACTAAAATCTATGTAAAATGATCCAAGTGGAGGCTGGGCATGGAAAAGGAGTAAGGATGGGAAAGGCTAAGAATAAAGGACTAAAAAGACCCTCCCACTGAGTCACAATGCTGTTAAAGCAGAAGCTGGGGCTTTACTTTGGATAGGGTCATAAGTGAAGTTCACTAGATGCCACCAAGATGGAAATTCTCGTTCAGATCTGTTGGCATTATCCCAGATTACCTTAAGAATTGCAGTGGACAAGGGACCTTCACAGCCTTCCCTTAGAATGCCTGAAATTGTATCTACAACTGAGCCTGGATGCAGCTCAGAGCATGAGAGGGGTTGGTTTGGGAGGCACCTGGACCGTCCCCCGTGAGCTGGTGACCCTTTCCATCAGTTCTGTTCCAGTGAGGGAATAGATCTGGTAGGAGCCATCGAGTAGTTCCTTAGCAGTGGATGTTGCAATTGGTACTGAGTTTATTTTGTTTGCTGGACAGACTAATGGGACATCCGTGCTACTTAATCCTCCTAATCCAGTCCCCAGGATACCAGTCCCATCTCTCCCTGAACCTTTTGGAGAGCTGAGGGTCCCTCCATAGGACTCTTCAGAGGATGGAGACAGGAATGCTGATCAGGCAGGTTCAATTATTAATATTCATTGATAATTCCAGTGGTTTGAGGGACCATGAAGGATTAAACAGCACCTATTTCTGTGGATTTGATGATACAGGATCCAATCTTAGGAATCTGTGGAGAGGAGCTTTCCCCAGTCCTGTCAGGAGCCTGGGAGGTAGTGGGATGTGTTGTGAGGGTTACCTTAGTTATGGCTATGCCAATACATGTTGTTCAATTATACTCCTTCCCTTTCCATACTTTGTTTCAGTGTTTAAGTGCAGGTATGAGTTCCCACAGAGATTGTTACAGATGAAAGAAGTGAGTGTTTCAACCCTCAGTGGGTTGAGCTTGTTGATGTCTGTGCCCAATTTGGTTCATTCTGGCTCTGGTTGCTTTGATGAGAAGGATAAGCATTGCTTCAGTGGACAGCTTGATCTTCAGTGGAGATGTGCTGAAAAACTACTCCATTAAAAAGAAGAAAAACTCCCCAAATCCATCACATGCTAATTTCTATGTTGGGTTTGTTTTGTTTTTGGGTTTTTTTTACCAGGAAGCACAAATGTCACGAAGAAGTTTTCCAGCCCAGAAGTCGACAGCTGCCTCCTCCCCTTCCTCAGGGAAGGCAACACCTCAAATTCCTTCAGGCTCTCCAGTCCCTTCCAGGAAAGGGCGTTTCTCCATTTCCCAGCTCCCCGTGCCACTCCCAATCCCAGAGGAGAAGGATTCTGGTGCCCAGGATGTGAATGCAAAGGAGAAAAGTGGTGTGATAGTGAAAACACCTCAGTCTTCCCCCATTAACCAAGATGACAAAACCTTTGCAACAGCTACACCTGCCAAACTAACCAGAAGTGCCCAAGTGGGTTTGAAGGGCACTTCCACGAAGAGGAGGACCGGGGCTGTGGGAGTTCTCCATGCAAAGAGAAGAAGTGGTGCCTCCAGTGCCAATTTATTAGGTTTGTTTCAGCAGCTGATTTGAAATATTCATTTCAATGCTTTAAAATACAGAAACAAAACTGATGTAGGCTTGTTTTGTTATGCAGAGGCCACTAAGAGATTGGTGTATTTTCTGACAACTGTTGGGCTTGTTGGAAGCAACTGGGAAGTGCAAAACATTGCATTTTCTCGTATGCACACAGCAAATTTACTGAAACATCTATTAACCTACGTTTAGAACACAAACCTTTATGTTCAGAAGCTGAAAAACTGTAAAATTAGCATCCTCTTTGCAAGGTTAGTTTCCAGGGCTTTTTCAGGTAATTTCCTGGATGCCTTTTTTTCCCTGCATCCAGAATGCCTTTGCAATGACAGCTTTTCAAAGTTCTTTTCCTTTACAGACTTACACAGCAATTCTGACAGAAATACCCTGTAGTAATACCGTTTTCTTTAGGAACAGCATTCCCCTTTTTATTTCTACTCTAAAAACTGATTTCTTTTGTACGATCCCTGTCTTCTCCCAGCTTTTTGTTCTCAATTAAGAGGCAGATATACTACAAACTTCCAGCTTCATTTATTACACAGCTATAACTAATTCCCTGATCCCTCTGCTGTGTACAGAATCGTGCTGGGATAAAGGTAACCTTGCTCTGGGAATTTTTGGAATGTGTCATAAGGAGAAGGTGATAGAAGAAAAATCATGAAAACTATAGATTTAAATGCTTTAAGCAGTATAAGTAGAGTTTCCTGCCTATGAGATTCCTCTGGAAGGTGGTGAAAGAAACACTGGATATGCTTTACTTCTAAACCATTTCTCTGATGTTAAATCTCACCAGAGGAAAGCTCATGGATCAGTGAGTCTGAAAAACTCATGACAAGTTTTTTTGGGAAAAATTCTCTCCTTACAAAAAGAGTGAGAATGAAATTGGATCAGTGTTCAGTTCCAGGATCTCTCATCTCTTTGACACCGTGTGGAGCTCATTGTTTTGTTGTGGAAAGTCATCCTGGGGAAACTTGGCCACTTGTTAAATTGGGGTTTTCCAACTGGAAGCGTTTCGGAGAGCACTTTTGGTGTTGTCAGATGATACAACAACCACTTTCCTGTGCCTGACAGCATTGGAAAATCATAAAGAAAATCAATTGGAATCATGAAGAAATAATTGTGAACTTCCACTCAAACAGCTGAGAGTTAAAGTGGTTATTTCTCTCTTGCTTTCTAGTTGCAAAATCTTGGGCAGAAGTGGTAAAATTGGGTGTTGCAAGACCACAGTCAAAGACCACTAAGAAAAGTGTCCGAAGAGGAAGACCCCCAAAGAGGGTAAACCAGCCACCAAAGGTATTCTTTTCCTTTTTCATGTTCACTTTGTGTTCTTGCATAACCACCAAACAGCTTGGACAGATTTTGCTACAGAAGCTGGAGGCTTCTCAGTTCTCGGTGTCATATAAAATGGGTGTTGATGCCTTTGTCATGGCATGTAAGGAATGTAGGTTTTGTTTAAAAGGAATCATAGAATCATTACAGTTGAAAAAGACCTCCAGGATCACTGTGTCCAATATTTGAGCAATAAGGTACTCCCTGAGCCTCCTTCTCTCCAGGCAGAGCACCCCCAGCTCCCTCAGCTGCTCCTGGTGCTTCAGACCCTTTCCCAGCTCTGTTCCCTTCCCTGGGCATGCTCCAGCCTCTCAATGTC
Organism: Lophotriccus pileatus; assembly: GCA_035583135.1. Taxonomy (NCBI): domain Eukaryota; kingdom Metazoa; phylum Chordata; class Aves; order Passeriformes; family Tyrannidae; genus Lophotriccus; species Lophotriccus pileatus. Next base: position 34,350,795 of record JAWWES010000169.1, read on the forward strand.
CTTCCTGAACTGAGGGGCCCAGAACTGGCCACAGCACTCGAGGGGCCTCAGCAGTGCCAGCACAGGGGCAGTCACTGCCCTGCTCCTGCTGCCACACCATTTGTGCTCCAGCCCAGGTGCCACCTTGTCCACCTGGACTTGTGTTCAGCCATGGTCACCAGCACCCTTTTCCACCCAGCAGCTTTCCAAACCTTTAGCCTGGAGCAGTGCATGATGCTGTTGCAACTCAGGGCAGAACCTGGCATTTGGCTTTATTGAGAATTTCCTGCAGTTCCCTCAGCCCATGGATCCAACCTTTCCAGATCCCTCTGCAGATCCACCCTCTTGCCCAACTCAGTGTCACCCATGGGTGACTGATTAAAGGTGCCCTTGACCTTCAGTAAAGACCTTAAACAGGATTGTACCCAAAACTGATCCTTGGGGATCCCCATTAGTGACCAGCCACCAAATGGAGATGGCACCATTCCCCACTCTGGGCCCAGCTGTTCCACCAGTTCTTAACCCAGTGAGGAGCAAACCTGTCCAAACCATGGGATGCAGCTTTTCCAGGGGAATGCTGTAGGAGATTGTTTTGAAGGCTTCGCTGAGATCCAGGTAGATAAATCCACAGCCCTTCCTTTATCCACTGGGCAGGTCACCTGGTCATAGAAGGTTGGGTTGGTCAGGCAGGACCTGCTTTTTCTAAGCCCCAGCTGGCTGAGCCTGCTCCCTGGTAGTCCTGTACGTACCACTTGATCACACTGAAGCTGATCTGTTCCAGAACCTTCCTGAGCACCAGGATGAGGCTGACAGGCCTGTAATTCCCTGTGTTGTCCTTCCAACCCTTGTAGCTGGCACTAGACAACCTCCAGTCATGTGGGACCTCCCTGGTTAACTAGGACTGATGATGAATGATGGAGAGCAGCTTGGCCACCTTTTCTGCCAAGAAGAATCTTTATTTAATAACTCTTATTTCTCTGTTTCCTATTGCCTCTGCAGACTCCAGAGAGGAAACTAAAAGGTCACTTCAGCACAGGTCATGCTGAGTCACCTGCTACAATAGTTGTGGGTAGAGCTTACTCCACCACACTCAGGTCAGCTGGACATGTCCCTAAAGTGGTAAAAAATCCCATCCTGAAGCTCAACATGAATATGGATGAAAGCTTCACAGGTGAGACTTCAGTCTGTTGGTCACTCTGCCACCTCTGTAGTTCTTGTGTCCAAAACATGTGCTTATTTCTCCAAATACAATTTCTAGGGCTGACTGAGATGTTTCAAACTCCAGAAAACAAGAGTGGAAAAACATTGCCTTTGGCTGCTGCTCAGAGTGCTGATTTTACGCCAACCTGTGCTGCAGGGGACATTTCTGACTTGCACACCCCTGAAGAATCTGGTATGTTTGTTATCTGAAAAAAGGGATATTTAGAGGTAATATGTGGTAGCTGTGGTCTCAGCCTGGGCAGACTTAAAGTATTGAGATTGGCACGTGAAAAGAGGCAGAAAAGATGAATTTTCAGTCTAACCTGTATTAAGTTATTTTTTTGTCTGTCAGCATCCTCTGGGAGATTAAAGGCTTTTAAAGTCCAAAACAGTCTGTTAACCTCTCACCTAATGAGACCCTTTGCTTGACAGATTAACCAAGACAGAAAAGGCATTTGATACCTATTTATGTAAGGGCTGCATTGAATAGGAGTATGAGAACCCCTCAGCAGGTTTCTCCTGTGAGTTATTTCACTGTTGGTGAAACTGTCAGCACCTAAAAACGGACTCACTTGAACAGTTCACAAAATAACACCTTTATTAATACAAATTTTTGACAGTTTCTGGGGTTGGCTGTGTCTGGAATAGGGTCTGACTGCAACAAAAGTGCATTTGAACTGTGTAGTAATAACAGTTCAAAGCATAGGCACACATGCTAAAGCAAGAGCAACTTACATCAAAGTAATAAGTAAAAATGTTAAAGTGCTGTGGAGCAGAAGTAGAAATAGTGTATATGTGTGAAGCAATTGCTCAGCCCACAGGGTACTGAGAAGGTGGAGGGAGGAAAGGCAGAGCCCGTTGGTTCCTCTGCAGCGCTGATGGAATTTCTCCATGATTTTTGCTTATTGTCCAATCTCTATACCTTTTTCTTTAGGCAGTTTGAGTGTCTATAGTCAATAAACTAATTTTTGGGGTGATAGACAGATGAAATAGGCCCAAGGGTCCACTTCCCGAGTTCCTGGCAGCCAGGATGTTTGGATAAAAGGCTGTGTTACCTCCATATCGCTCCTTTCTTCGTTTTAATCCTTTTATCAGGAGCCTTTTCCTTTCTTTTGTGTGGCCCCATCTATCACCTTACAGAGATGAAGCATCCATAACCCATAAAAGGAACTATTAATATTAATCACGTATCAAAAGAAAATTTTGTAGTTCCAGTTAATTTCTGTGTAGGTGATTTTCTTATTCATTATATTGGTATGAAATTTAACTGTTGAACTATTGTCTATAACATAAATCTACTACTTATTTCAGGAGAGATGATGGTGTCACCCTTAAACAGTTCAGATGCTTCAGAACAGAAACAAGAGAGTCCAGGCATTTGTCACTTGCTGAGAGAGAAGTCATCTCTAAGCTCTGTGTTTGATGAAATATCCACAAAAACTCCTGAAAAAAGAAAAGATGATGTTAATGTGGACAGTTTATCAATAATTTCAGAAAAACAAGCATCTCCAGTGAAATCAGGAAGGAAAAGGAGGACTCCAAAACAGAAGTTGGAGCCAGTTGAGGTCATGTCAGGCATCAAGCAGCTTTTAAGGACCCCAGAGCAAGGGTCAGAGGCAGTAGAGTTCTTGTCAGGCATCAAGCAGCTCCTGGGGACCCCAAAGCAGAAAGCTGAGCCTACAGAGGTTCTGTCAGGCATCAAGCAGCTCCTGAGGACCCCAAAACAGAAAGTTGAGCCTACAGAGGTTCTGTCAGGCGTCAAGCAGCTCTTGAAGACCCCAAAACAGAACACAGAGCCTGCAGAGGCTTTGTCAGGCATCAAGCGCCTCATGAAAACCCCAAAACAGAAGCCTGAGCCTGCAGAGGCTTTGTCAGGTATCAGGAGGCTCATGAGGACCCCGAAGCAGAAACTGGAGCCTGCAGAGGCTTTGTCAGGTATCAGGAGGCTCATGAGGACCCCAAAACAGAAACTGGAGCCTACAGAGGCTTTGTCAGGTATCAGGAGGCTCATGAGGACCCCGCGGCGGAAGGCAGAGCCACTGGAGGACCTGTCTGGCATTAGGCAGCTCATGAGAACCCCACAGCAGGAGCCAGAACCAGTTATAGATGAAATTGCCCTTAAAAGGTTGCTGAAGACTCCAGTACAGAAGAGGAGAGCAGTAAAAGGCACAGGAGGTGTTAATTCGGTCAAGAAAACCCCAAAACTGAAATACCCACCAGTTGAAGACATGGTTGGGATCAGCCGCATTTTCAAGACACCAAAGGAAAAGGTTCAACCCGTAGAAAATATGTTTGGTATCAGCAGATTGGTGAGGTCTCCCAGACAGAAAAATGAACCAGTTGAGGATTTTGTGGGGCTGCAAAGGCTCATGGCAGAGCCCAGGCAGAAACTTTCTGATGGTGAAGTGAACTACGCTGGAATGACAGAAATGTTTGATACACCAGAGGAAATAGAGGTAAAATTCTTTCTTTACCTTTTGGAAGGGCTGTGTGGTTGAAATGAATTCTTAGGCCTCCTAGTATGACATCTTGTATCTTGGGGCATTTTACAGACAGCTGCCTGTCATGGATTTGTCTAGGTGACAATTTTTTTACCACACCCCCCATGATTGCTCTAAATTACTCTAAGTTGAGAGAAGGTTTGTGCAGACAAGGTCTTACCTGGGCCTTCTCGCTCTGGCGTAACACTCCTCTGCGTGGGCTACAGGCCAGCAAAAACTTCCACAGAGTTACCTCTTTTGCACCTATTCCAGCATGGGCTCCTTCATGAGCTGTAGACAGGGCTGTCTCTGCTCCCCAACAATCTTCCCACAGGTGGCAGGGATTTTCAGATTTCAGTCTTTTTCCCTGCTGAAGGGAGAGAGAGGGAGGGGGGAGAAGGAGCTGTCTCTCCCCCGCCTTTCACGGGTCTCTCTCCGGCTGCCATGGCTGCTGGGTTTGACCTTGAAGTCTCTGCTATCTCTCCAGCTGCAGTTTCTTTTGCAAAGTCCTTTAAGTTTTTTTTCTTCACTCCGTTACATGTCTCCATCAGGAGGGTTTCAGTGTTGCCTCTGCCCCCAGCCCAGGGCCAGGGGGAGGACTGAGGCCCCCTTGGGGCCTAACACCTCCTCTTACATGGCTCCTCAATTTCTTCTGCGCAGCTAATTCTTCTTTTCTGTTTTCTTAAAGATGTAATTGGCAAAAGGCGTTACCAAAACTTCTGATTGGTTTTGTCCTGGAAATTCACCTGGACAAACCACTTGAAGTCCCCAAGGGAGGGGGGAACCCTTGCAAACCCAGGACTAGTGCTTAGAACTACAATAAAACACTGTAGAACACTCCCTTTTGCTTCAATACCCCAAATTCTCTTTGAGCTCATTTAGACCCTGGTCAACCAATGGAATGAATGTTACTTTTTAACTCTTCAGTGTTTGTTGGCTTTCACTTTAAAAACTGCTACACCACCTTAGATGGCAAGAATTGTTTGCAACATTTGTGTCATGAATGGAGTTATAAAATTAGCCTGATTTCATTTTTAGGGAAAAGGATTTGCCAAGAATTTTTATAGGTATTACTATACGTTTTGTATTGGTTGGCTCCATAATTTCCTGTTCTGTCAGGCATTTATTGGTTGTTTATTCCCTTAGGTCAGATCAGTAATGGATTCTCAGCAAGAATCTGCACCTCCTTGTTCTAAATCCAGCCCTAAAAATGGTGAGTACACTTTGTTTAGAGGAATGATGAATATAAAAAGTAATGCACATTACCATGAAGTTCAAATCTTGTTTAAAGCTCACTGAGCTCTGCTAATTCCTGAGCTAAGATCCCTTTTTCCCTTGGAGACAGGTGAACATGTTAGTGTGAAAAACCTGATGTTAAGGTTTCCACTTCAGATTATCTTTGCAAATACTTTCAAGAGCATAATTGGTTAAAATATTTATTAATTTTTAAATTAAAATATTGTGTGATATGTTTGAGAAAGGTGACTGTTAGGAAAATGGAAACTCATACTTTGATCAGGCACAGTAGTGTCTAACTTTTCTTTGTGCTCTTTGCCCTGTTCTATAAAACAAAGGAAATGTTTCCCAAGGTGAAGATTCTCCACAAAAGGAATCAACTAATGCAGACCACTCTCTCCAGAGACCAAGAAGGGGCAGGCCAAGGAAGAATGTCCATCCTGCTGCAGCAAAGCAGAGTGAAAAGGATGTGAATGTAAAAGGACTGCAAAGTCTGCATACAACCAGCACCCAAGAGGAGATGGGAACAACCACACCCGAAAACAAAGGAAGAGGAAGGAGAGCAAAGCGTTGCCTACGAGAAGTTGTTTCAGAGCACCCTGATCAGGAACCACATGGAGCTACTCAAAGACCAGGAAGAGGTAAAAGGAAAGAACTCAAGGAGTTAAAACATCCAAGTGAGACTCTTGAGTCTTGTGTTGAAGGTTCTTCAGTGCTACAAGAAGAGCCTGCAAATATCAAACAGACTTTGCAGGAGTGTGGCGTTGGTGACATGTTAGAAACTGGAGATGATCCAGCCAAAAAGACGGGACCTGGGAACATTCAGAATGAAAATTGTCAGCTGCAAACAGGTGTAAATAAACCTGATAGCAAATCCAGTGACAGTGGTATAGAAGACAGTGAGGAAGTACTTCTGTCACCTAGGAAGAGGACCAGAGGGGTAGAAAACACAGAACTACTGATTCCACCTAAAAGAGGAAGAAGAGCTAGAAATGACCAAATTAAACAAGGTCCTTCAGCAGAACTTCATGAAACAACAAGGAGGCTTCGTAAAGACCCACCAGCAAAGGTCCTGCAAGGAGATGAACAGACTTTTGACAAGGATCCTGAGGCTGTCACAGCAGAAGAACCTGAAAAGGGAACAAAACTTGAAGTACAGGTAGCAGAGAAAAGAGTTAAGTCTTTAAGAAGTACTAGAAACAGAAAGCACTCAGCTGAAGGAAAAGCAGACACTTGTGGGGTCACACTTGATGAAAACACACAGAATGTTCAGAAAACTGAGGAAACATCAAGTCAAGCTGAAGCACAACCACACATCAAGAATGAGATGGAAGTATCTCAGGGTTCTGAAACAGAAATTACAACAGAGGCATCTCAAAGACTAAAGCCAGAGTCACCATCTCAGGAGACAAACACACTGCCAGTCGCTGCTGTGAACTTGGAAGCAAACAGAAGGGCAGCACAGGAAACAAACAGGACGAGGAGCAGGAGAGGCAAAAAGGACTCTTTGGAGCAAAAGACTGAGGAATTTACCAAAGATGGGAGCAACCTAAAACTAATTCCTTCCAAGTTTAGACCAGACACAGAAGTGGATGAATCTCTCAAAGATTCTTTGGGCTCTGTTTGTGTCAAGGACACATCCCAAGTCACAAAGGATCAGAACAGCCCAGCTGCCACGTCAGTACCTGCTGCAAACAGTGACAGTCTTGCTCCTGGCCATCAAAAGCGGACAAGAAACCAACAGGGAATACTTAAAGCAAAGGAAACTGAAATCCTGCAGGAGAACCCACCACAAAGAAGCAGAGCAGCGTTTAGAAGAGGTAAAAAAGTTAATTTTGAACTTGGAGAAGGCAGTTCCAAAGAGGTTGAAATAAAAAGCAGTTTACCTGGGGATGCTGAAGGAATGACTGACAACAGTCAACATGAGAATTTGGAAAATCCTTCACGAGTGAGGAGGGGCAGAAGAAAGCAGGTTGATTCCATTCCACAAACAGCCAGTCCTACCTTTATGGAAAAACAAACATTAACTGCAGATCATAGTAAAGATGAGGCTTTTGTGAAGGAGCAAGATGCAGCTTTGGAAGGTACTCCCTGTTCAGTAGAAGCCAATCCACTGAGACGAGGGAGAAGACGAGAGGTTGGTGCAGCATCACAGACATCGAGGTCTCCTTCTGTCAGAACGAGACGTGGGTTGCTGGAAGGAGGTGATAAGAAGATGACTGTGAGGGAAGATGAAAATCCAGCTTTGGGAAATCAGACCTCTCAGGCAAAAGCAAATGCATCAGCAAGGGACAGAAGGAGGAAGATTGATCTTGCAGCAGAGGCAAAAAGTTCAGCTCCTCTCCAGAGAACACGTGGCTTGTCAGAGACTGATGCTACAGATGGGGGAGCTAATGAAGAACAAAGTGTGCCTTTGGAAACAGTGTCCTGTGCAGAAGAGAAGCCATTAGGAAGGGGCAGAAGGAAAGAAACTGCACTGGCATCACACACAACAAATCCCATTCCTCTTAGAGGAAAACGTGGTTTGCCAGCGGATAATGGTAGGGAAGACACTCCCAAAACAGAGCAAAACATTCCCTTAAAAACTGGTGATTCATCTGTGAAGGAAAATCAACCGAGAAAAAGCAGGAGGAAAGAAATTGCCTTCAAAGAAGCCACAAGCCCTGATCAGGGAGAACAGGGCCCACTGAAACAAAATGGTAGGAAGAATAACTACAGGGAAGCAAAAAAAGTGAGTTTGGACAATTCTTCCCAAGAAAACGGGGATCTTTCAAAAGAGAACTCGAGGCAAATAAGCACTTCAGTGGTTGGTAGTTCCACCTCACTTCAAGGTTTGCCAGAAGATAAGAATGGATCTCCTGAAGAACAGCAGAGTAAACTTTTGGAAGGGGCAACATCTGCAAAAGAAAATCCATCAAGAGTGAGCAGAAAGAAAACAACTTCTTTCACATCTGAAGAAGCTCCTTCCACTTCTCTCAGGGAAAAACCCAACCTGCCCAGAGGTAGAGGGCAAAAGAGGATTCTTAAAGAAGATGAAGCTACACCTCCAGAAAATAATTCATGCCGAGGAAGAACGAGGCAAGTGAGGAACAACAGGAGGGAGGTACAATTCACATCAGAGGCAGCTGCTTCTGCTTCTCTCCATAAAAACAGTGAGTCACCTGAAAATGGAAGTGCTCTGAAAACAGAGATTTTGTGTGTGACATCCATTGGTTGTGAGGGCAGGAATCAGTCTGGAAAAGGAAAGGAGGGGAACCCTGTGCCAGAGGCACAGTCCTCTTCTCGCAGAAGGAAGTGTCAGCTGCCAGCAGATGACTCAGCACCCAAAAAACTAAAATCAGGTGAGTGAGAATTTGCTTTCTCTTTTCTGAGGGTTTCCAAGTTATGTACAGAGACAGCAATAATGTGTGTGAAGCTCTGTGGGCTGATGTGGATCACTGAATCAGAAACGTTCAGGTTGGAAAAGATCTCCAAGATCCCAGTTCCCTCAGCCCCTCCTGATGCTCCAGACCCTTCCCCAGCTCCCTTCCCTTCTCTGGACACGCTCCAGCCCCTCAGTATCTTGTTGTGAGGGGCTCAAAACACAATCACTTCCCTGCTCCTTTTGGCCATCTAAAGTATTCCCAGGAATTTTCAGCTTAACATGATATAACTTAAAAAACACCACAATGCAAATATTATCAAACAAACATTGAAATAGAAATGAGAGCGAGTCTTTGGAGCTCCATATTGAGGAATTTCCTGCCAAAGAACTTGGATTTTTATGTTTGCAGGACTTTGCTTGGGTGTTGGTGATGTTTTAGTTTTACATTTCAGTGGAAGAAATTTTACCTCAAATGGCAGCTAATTGGTTTTGGTGCTCTCATTAATGTTAACCTACTTTTGGAAATAGCTATGAATCCTCAGGGATGCAACTTAAAGGATATTGGATGTGCAGAAGGGTGGGATTTGTATCTGGTTTGTTGGATTTCAGAGGTGTAATCTTTGGAATGCTGTCAGTAGGGATGTTTCCCTTAAAAACAATGGAAGTGAAGATGAAAATTTCTGTGAATTGTTTGGTTGGTGATGCAAAATTTACAGTCAATTTTTCTGTGTATAAATAGGGAATGCTGAAAATGGATCGCTGGGAAAAGGAAAAAGGAACAAAATTAAGGAAGAACTTGGGAAAGAGAATGTAAGAGCAGCTCAGACTTCTGGAGTCATGGACAGGAGGACAAGATCCAGCACAAGAACAAGGAAATAGTTTTGAGAGTCCCAGAATCAGTTTTAAAATCAATTCAGTCGTTAAAATTCCAGTTGTTTTTTTTTTTTAAATGTGAATTGATTTGCACTCAGATTTTAAGCTCAGATTTTGTGATAATTCAGTCATTGCTTTACAAAATGTTTCTTACTGTGTTTTTTTAGCAGCTTTGTCTATGTGTGGTGGTTCCTGAACCAGGGGTGCTTGTGCAAAGCTGCAAACATAAAAATACATCTTGTTAGACCAGTATTTATCCAATTTTTCTGCTAATTAGTACAGCAATCAGGAAGCCATATTACTGCCAGGTGAAGTTATTTTCTGCTTGAATTTCCATATGCTTGAGTTTTATTTTTCATTAGAGCTCTGTAAATATTCTTTTAAAAAGACTATGGCTGTATTAGAACTATTATACTAAATTTTGATAATTTTTTAAAAAAAAAAATAAGTTCTTTTTTCGGAAAAGTGGAGATTTGTAAGTCATTAAACCTGTAAACAATTTGGGACTTGTGTGTTTTGTGTTCCTAAGAGTAGTTAATGTGTAATTACTACTGTCTTCTCCCAGGGTTATTTCAAAGATTCCTTCTCTCTGGTGTGGTTTGGAGATGATTTTTAGGATCTTTTATGGGTAACAGTTGTAATCATAGAATTGTTAAAGTTGGAAAAGATCTCTGAAGTCAAGTCCAACCGTTCCCCAGCACCACCACCATGTCCTCAAGTGCCACATTCACATGTTTTTTGAGCACTTCCAGGGATAGGGACTCCCCCTCTGCCCTGGACAGCCCTTTCCATGAAGAAATTTTCCCAATATCCAACCTCCCCTGGCACAACTTGAGGCACTTTCCCTCTCCTCATCTCCCTTGTTCCCTGGGACAAGAGCCCAATCTGCCCCGGCTCCCCCTTCCAATCAGGGAGTTGCAGAGAGTGAGAAGGTCCCCCCTGTGCCTCCTTTTCTCCAGGCTGAGCCCCCCCAGCTCCCTCAGCTGCTCCTGGTGCTCCAGACCCTTCCCCAGCTCCGTT
>JAWWES010000169.1:34401193-34418719 GCA_035583135.1 Lophotriccus pileatus
ACTCTCTACAACTACCTGAGAGGAGGTTGTAGCCAGGTGGGGGTTGGTCTCTTCTCCCAGGCAATCAGCAGTAGGACGAGAGGGTATGGCCTTAAGCTGTGCCAGGGGAGGTTTAGGTGGGACATTTACAGAGAGATTGACTGAGCATTGGAATGGGCTGCCCAGGGAGGTGGTGGAGTCACTGTCCCTGGAGGTGTTTAAGAAGAGGCTGGCTGTGGCACTCAGTGCTGTGGTCTGGTGACAAGGTGCTGTTGGGTCATGGGTTGGACTCGATGATCTCAGAGGTCTTTTCCAACCTTGTTGATTCTGTGATTCTGTAACTTGGGCTGCTGCTCTCCCCATGAACCTGCAGCAAGACCCAGCCTAAAAGCCATGCCTAAGTGAGAAAGTCAGGCCTGTCTGCTCTTGATTCTGTGCTGGCTGCCTCCATGCTGCTGATGTAAATCCTCCACCTTCTGAACTGCCTGTGATCACCCCCCTAATCGTTAACACCCACCTTCAATTCACTCCCTGTTCATGCCATTAACTCTGTGTGGAGCTGCACATCTGCAGACCAGGGAGTCATTAGGAGAGATAAGATGAGTCCCAGATGTTGAGGAGACATGGTAGCATTTTGTGGATTACCACTGGGACAAATAAACCCCAAAGTTTCAGCGTTTATTTGGCAGCGAGTTCGTTTTGTTACGTGGAGGTGGCGACAGATTTTAATTTAATTTATTTTTTTTCGAAGCCCATCTCTTGAAATTGTTTTCTCTTGGAATAATCTTGAAATAATTTTCATCTGGGGGAGGTTGAAGTCTAGCTGCAAAGTAAGAAACCCTGCCATTTTCTCCTCTCATCTTTTCTCCTGTCTCTCCTCGAGTCATCCCCTGTGCCTGGGCTGGTGCTACAAATTTTGGTACAATTATAGCACTTTCTCAGTTGTCAGTTATGGTGAAAGATGTGTTTTTCCTGGAAATTATAGAGCTTTGTCATCAGCTCTAGAGTAGGTTACAATTTTCTGTTGATCATTTTGATAATTTTTTGTCTGTTTTGATGTTGTGTAAGATTAGAAATAGCAAAATTTGGTGAATCCAGAAGTGCAGGAATATCTGGATGTTGTTTTTATTCAGAACAGACTTCTGCTTCCCTATATAATATCCAGATATGAATATACCTTCCTGGTTTGATCTGGCCCCAAGCCCTGGTTTCCCACCTTTCCAGTGGATGTGATCACTTCATACCCTCTAGTCCTCATCAGGAACCAAACACTAAGCCAAATCCTTCCAGGGAAGTTGATAGAGCTGAAATTTTCCATAATCTAAAGAAAAATCCCCGTGTATTATCCCTCCACTTTTGGCACCCTGCCCTGGGCTAATTCCTGATGCCAAAGGAAAAGCTCAACCCCATGTCCCATCCAAGTGATCCACCAGGTGACAACAACCCACCTTGGAAATGCCTCCACCTCTGCCAGGGATTAATCCATTACCATCTTCCTGCTGCAGGAAGGCACTTAAATGGGTGAAACATTGCTAAAATATTGATTGCTTGGCATGCTCAAAATCCCGGAGGAAGAAGCACTTTTGTCCTGGAACGCTCCCAGAGAAATTTTGCCCTGACAGGAATGTTTAATGGCATTACCATGAAAAAGAATTGCTGTTTGCTGAAAATGAAGATATGCTCTTATTCCATTCTCAACTTTGGCCTCCAGAGAACTAATTTGCCCAGACATCCTTTCTCTTGTATTTAAGAGTGCTGGAGCTCACACTTTCCATCCGAATCCTGATTTGTGGCGATGACGGCTCTGGTAAAATTTTCATCCCTGAATGTATTTTTCTGAGTGATCCAATTTTCTGTTCAGATTGTATTAGAATATCTAATATGAATAATAGTGGATTCCTGTTTGTTTCAAGCTACACAGGAGCTCCGGAAAAGTGGACTTGCTTGCTCTCTACCTCCAGCAGCAAGAGCTACTGGATGTGGTACATCCTAAGCACGGGCACCGGAGTTTGCTCTGACAAAGTGCTGGATTTTAGACCTAGAACTGAAAGGTTAATTGTCTTTAAAATGCTTTGCACACGGGCAGAGCTGCAAGCCCACGTGCTTATTTGACTTCCCTTTCAAGCTGGAGTGCGTGGAATATCAAAATACCTGAATTATTTGAGATTTGAGGCTGTAAATACCTTGTTACCAGTAGTTTCATGGAGGAAACACTCTTGGAGCAGGTTTAATTTACATCACAGAGAGTGGAAAAGCACTTGAGGATGTGTTTTTATGGTGGTTTTGGCAGTGCTGAGGAATTGGACTTGATGGTCTTGGAGGGCTTTTCCAACCTAAACCATTCCCTGGTTCTGTGAAGACCCCGATAAACATCCGTCACCGCTCTGAACTGTCCCCCCAGGGGACATGGGAAGAGAAGGGATATCTGACATTTCTTCCTGAGATGTCTCATGTGAGCCCTGACACTTCTCCCCACTGCTCTGCAACCTTGGGAGACATCCTGGAGGAGACTGGGAATGCCTCAAAATCTGTGAGAAATTAATTTTGCTGTATCAAGGCGAGGGCAGGAAATGTTTTGCCACCCACCCCTGGGCTCTGGGACAGCTTCTCCTGGCATGGGGTCATTTGTTGTGTCACTATTTAAGTTGAGCTCTGGGGAAACCGTGAAGGAGAAAATTATTCTTTATAAATTTGAATTTTAGTGTATATATTCTCAACTAGTGAACTGTTCAAACATCTCACTGTGAAATGTGCTGCAAGTTTATTGTTTGAAAAATGCTTTATTTTTTAACATTGAGGTTTTTGCATCATGGAAAGCAAGTTCTCAGCCTGTCCCAGCTGCCTCAGGGAGGCATTTTGGTTCAGCTCTGCTCTTGGGAGTTTCCATGATCATCTCCAGCCACTGAACCCAGTGATGCTTCAGGGTAGGGCTGATTTAGGGACTGTCACTGCCATGTGCTGAGCGTTCCTGCATGTCCCTGGACAGGCTTTTCCCTGTCCTCTCTCCTGTGTCTGGTACCTCCTCGGTGGCTCATCCACACTGGGCCTGGTTTGGAATTGAATCATGACCCTACAAATCTTAAATCACTGTGTTCCGTAGGAACAATGTGGAATGTTGGACCTTGGCTCCATCCTGATTGTTTGCAGATGTTGGGGTTGTCCTGAAGAAACAGTGTCTTGACTCATCCTAAAAAATGCTCACCCTCTGCACAAGCACTTTAAAACTGTGACCTGTGGCAGTTCTGTGGCACCACATGCCTCCCCCTCCCACTGATATTTGTTAACTTATTTATTCATGCCAATGTAGAGTGAGAATTAAGCTGTTTACTACCTGAAATTCTCCATTTTCCAGCCTGCAAAATGCATTCCTGCTTCTGCCAGTTGTGAAACTTCTCTGTTTATCAGTGTGTTGCTTCACCTTTTGTTCTGAGCAGTTGTTCCACTCACAGAATAGCTCCATTATGCTCACATTTGCCTGTTTGCTGTAATGAAGACAACTGGATTCCTAATAGTCTATTAAATGGTCTATTAAATAATGGAGCTGCTGGAGGTACCCTGGTAATACTGTACAGAGTGGCAGGGTAATAACTCTGTGATTCAGATGCTGCCTGGATTTCTCTCACAGCTGTTTGAAATGTTTTCTGGAGTGTTTTCATAAATCTTTCTACTTCTCAGCTGGCCTGTGGCCAGGAGGGGATCCACTTGTTTTACTAGAACCTGAGATATTCAGCAGATGGGGCAAGTTCCCAACTGCTGGAACTGTTAATCCAAGATGCAGAAGACAGGCTGGCAGGACTGGCCACCTGCCTGAAGCTAAACAATCACAGGAGGTATAAATCTGGATTAATTCAGTGAAAAAAAGGTGTGTATTTACATTTCTGGAGCAGAACTTCTCTAATGGTGCACTGATCTTGATCTGTGAATATGTGTGGGCAGCTGTTTATATTTTAGTTTCGACCCAAACTAGATCTCCATATTTCAGGTGCCTCCAAAGGCTTCTGACCATCTCAGTGCTTCTAAGGTTTTATCTTCAAACACAGAAGTGCTGAGGTTTTATAGGGTCTTAATTAATTCACAGACTGTGTAAATGACTTGCTCATTTTGAAGCAGGGCCTGAAAAATATGGTTCTTGAGTCAGACTCCAATATTTGAAGATCAAGACTTAACTTTCCTTGAAGAACTTTATCCCAAAGGCACAAGACTGGTCTTGCTGAGATCACAGTTTTAGGACTTTGCTGAATTGAGGATTAACTCCCTACCTTGCCATTGGCAGTGGTGCTTGCTGTTGGGCATCACTGCAGTCCTGATGTCTACTCCATTAAAATGATTTGAAACTTTTTCCTTTTTTATTTCCACAAAGAGAATAGTTTGTCTTTTCCCTCTGTTCTTCAATTTTTCTCCCCCAGCTCTGAAATATTGCACTTACATCCCAATGTGTGCATTATTACTCCAAATCTTTACCGTGGTACAGCACCATAGGAAGTCTGTGCAATGAAATGTCCCATCAAAGTATAAGTAGTTGTGCACTAAGAACACTTCAAATGGAACACAACCACCACAAAGGCAACTTTCCGTCCAGTGTTTGTGCTGGTAAGAGATTTTATTGGTGTGACTGTGGTTTATATCACTAACACTTAACCAATTGTTATGTTCTCTGCCCTTTGAACTGAGCAGGAGGGAGTGCTGCTGCTTTGGTCATATTTTGGTTCATTTAAAGCTCCACTGGATTCTGTCTTTCTGTCTTACAGACTTTTTGGACTCAGAGCTGCTCAGAAGCCCCCAGCACTCTCAGGGTAAGAGCTTGTTTCCATCCTGGTTTTGGCTTGCTGTGAGTGATTGTCCTCCTGAGGGCTGGAATGAGATGACCAATATCTCTTCCAACCCAAACTGTTCTATGATTCCAGGATTTTTCCATGATTCTGGGATTGTGGGGAGAAGGAATGACAGGGGTGTCTTTTCCATGGCTGGATGGCTTGACAGCACTGTTCCCTTTTGCCATCAGCTTTTATTCTGTGTATATTCTGTATGTTTTATTTTATATATTTATATTTCTCTTATATCCAACAGATAAGTTGATTCCAGGACAGACAAGACATTTCTTTTACAGTTGAACCACCTGTCAATGTTTGCACTCATGAGTCTTGTTTGTGTGGTTCTCCTCACCCAGGAACTCTGGTGGTGTTGGGTGACTGGATTAGCTAAGACCCTATGAGTGACCACTTTCCACTCTTTACATTTTTTACAGTCCTTATTCCTTCCTTCAGCATAATTTCCCTTGTTATCTGAAAATCAGTGTACCTTGCAAAACTTTTATGTTGCTTTCTTTTCCTTTCACTCTTCCTAAGAAATTACTAGATATTTCTCTGAGGTCTCTGCACATTGAGATTTTTGTTTGTGCTTTGTGTTGGTGTCTCAACACTTTGTTTTGGTGCTTTTGCTGTTCCATCTCGTGTATTCCATTTATTCTGCAGGATTTTTATTTTTTTTTTTTTGGACATTCAAAACTTCCTGGTGAACTTAAAATTCAAACTGCTGTGGACTCGAGGGATGAGAGACCTTCAAAAGCATTTTAGTTCTGGCCTGTCCTGGGAGTGCATTAAATTGCTAATGGAGATGAGTCTTGAGAGCACAGAGGCTCAAAAATGAAAATCTTGGAGTGATGTCTTCAGAGTTGAGGTCAACAGTTTTCTTGTTGACTGCACATAAACCCAGCACCGTCCCCTCCTCGGTGCTGTGGCTCACACTGAATTTTGGTTTGAAGTTGTGACATCACCCATCTGATGGCAACTTTACAATTATAGATTTTGGGTTCTGTGCTTGCAAAAAAGTGTAATCAGAGAATGAGGTGTGTTAGGAGCCAGGAGAGGATTTTGCTCTGTGGTTATTATCTAATGGCACTAAATTCTGAAAAAAAATCTTGTCTTTATTTATACTGGTTACCTGCAATTTGTTTGCAGCATTATTTCAGCTGGAAATCACGTTTCCCTGGGTTATCAACCGTATAAAGCCATCCTATGGATCTCAACTGCAGTTGTTCTGGTTCCTTCCTAGCTGGGAAAGAATTATTTGGCCTGATTGGATGCAGCTGGTGCAGCTCTAGGAAAGGGTGAAAAACTCTTTCGAAAGACTCTTCAAGATGGTTTTGATAAATTCAAAGTTTGAGAGTTTTTATTTGCTTTCCATTAAAAAGCTATAAAAGAGACAACTGTTCATATGTTGCAGGAGGAATGTCTTTACCCTGTTGAGAGATGGCAGATGGAAAGGCAGGGATTTTATGTTGCAGTGATAGCTGGCATGTTGTACATGTTAATGTCCTGCTTCCCATCTTCAACAAATCTCTAAATTTTGGGGTGAGACAGTGGGAAGATTACAACCTTTCATGATGTGTGTTTGTGGTTGCTCTGTGTGTGTGAGACAACGTTTCCCAGACTTGTCTGTGCATTATTTTTCCTCACAGTCTGGAGAGGAAAAAGCACTGGATTTCCAATTTATGGTTGTATTCCTGGTCACGGGTGGTGTTTTGAGCTGGTGGTGTCAGGGGCTCCTGGGTCCTCCAGTGCTTGGGGCTGTGTGGTGGGTGCTCAGAGAGCTCTGCTGGGGAGGTGTCTGTTTTTCCCCCCTCTCTGACCCACAGGAGCTGCTCGTGGCTGCTGGAGGGTTTTCTCTGCTGGTTGCTCTCGAGGCCAAAGGCAGTGGACACGCTGAAAATAACAGATGTTCTTGTTGCTTTTGCTGACATTCAAAATCTGCCTTTTCTGATGTAACAGATAATTTTTTGTGGCAGCTGAAGAGATGAGATCCTTATTTCCCTGAACATCTCAGATGGATATGAAAGCAATATTTTGCTTTGTCTGATTTATGGGTGTGTGTTGCCATTGCCAGTGGATTATCTGGATTTTTCCTTGACATTGTGGAGACTTGTTACAGATGTACATTTATTTCTTTCTCCTCTGTCCCTGCAGAAGATTTGTTCATTCTGGCAGACACCACAAGCTTTTGTTTTGGGTTGGGAAGAGAACAGAAAGGGTTTGTGCTACTGTTTGCATGAGCCACCAGAACTGCATCAGCTTTCCTTGGACATTCTCTCCTCCAGACCTTGGGATGGAACTTTTATTCCACTTCAGATCACGACACCAGATCACTCCTTCCCTTTCCAGTTTGTCTTGTTTGCACTGCCACCATTTAGTAAAGCTCTGTATGCACCTGGATGTTTTTTAACATCAGTTTTGGGTCATGTTTGGCATTAAACGTTGTCTAAGAGATGCCCTATAGTTTGTTTTTATTTATTTATTTGGGTCAGCCTTTCTTGTAAGTCTGTTTTTGGCTGCCTGCAAAGTCAGCACAGGGATATCCACCAAGGGAGTGGATCCATGTCAGGGGAGGGCTCTCCCATCCTCACCCCACCATCGTGTTCCTGCACCTCTTCCCACTTCTGTGAATTTCAAAAGCAATGAAACATGGTAGATTTACATCCCAGAGTTGTTTTTTAAGTCACACCACGTGACAGGAGCTGATGCTTCTCTTGCTGCAGACTCAGCAGGATTTGTGCATTCAAGAGATTCTGGTGAACCCTCAGGTATGGGGGGGTCCTGTGCAAAGCCAGTGGACATCTGAGCCTGGACTTGTGTTAGTGGGGGAGGAAAAGGGCTCAGGAGAAACCCAAAAACTGGATTTGCCACATGCTTTGGGTGTAGCAGCACCTGGGTGTGAGGGATTGGCTTCTGTTCAGAAAAGGTTCTGCAGGACCTTGTCCTGGGGATTCTGAGGGCTGGAGCACCTCTGCTGTGAGGAAAAGCTGAGAGATTTGAGGTTGTTCAGCCTGGAGAAGAGAAGGCTCCAGGGAGACCTTAGAGCCCCTTCCAGTGCCTAAAGGGGGTCCAGGAGAGCTGCAGAGGGACTGGGGACAAGGGCCTGGAGGGACAACACAAGGGGGGATGGCTTCCCACTGCCAGAGGGCAGGGATAGGCGGGATATTGGGAAGGAATTGCTGGGTGTGAGGGTGGGGAGGCCCTGGCACAGGTTGCCCAGAGAAGCTGTGGCTGCCCTTGGATCCCTGGAAGTGTCCAAGGCCAGGTTGGACGGGACTTGGAGCAACCTGGGCTAGTGGAAGTTGTCCCTGCCCATGGCAGGGGTGGTGTTCTGGATGGCCTTTAAAGTTCCCTTCCAATCCAAACAATTTATTATTTGTAAATCCAGTTATTATTTTATAACTCAAAACATTTATTATTTTGTAATTCCATTTATTATTTTATAATTCCATTCCAGCCAGATGCAAACCCAGGACATTATTATTTGGATGGGCAAACCTGTAAGTTGAGGACAATCCCATTCCTGCTGCAGGAGGAGATTTCTCCCCTGGCAGGGTGGTTGGAGGGGAGTTTTTTGGGATGTGCTGGTGCTCTCCACCCGCTCCTGCAGCGCAGTGGGAACGTGCAGCTTTCCCAGCCATCCACCCGATGGCAGCACAGCGATGGATGTCACACACCCGGCACAGCCACGGCCTCGCCTCCCATCACACGCTCCGGGATAACGAGCAGCAGCTTTTCCACAATCCCCCCAAAAAATCCACCTTTTATTTTTTAACCCTTCATGTTTTCCAACGCTTCTACTTGAACTCCTTTTTAAGAGATATATTTAGTAAATAACTCTTCCAGTTCAGGCTCAGGGGGAAACGCTGCAGCAAGTATAGAGCAGAGCTCAGAAATTCCCAGCATGTGGCCAAAATACCCATTTTCTGAGTGGCTGAAACTGGGGTTTCCACTTTATACTCGTGCCGTTGCAACTGCATTAAGTCATGAAAGAGGGTAATACAATGTACCATCATTTTCAAGTAATTTAATCACGAAAACTAAAAATTTGGAAGCAAACAGATATTTTACTTAATAGAAACCATCTGCACTGTACAGTAGGCAAATTGTATAAAAATGAATAAAACTGTCTCTGGAGGCAAATGACTCAGGCACCAGCTTATATAATGAAGATGTATATGTGCCTTTTAGCATTTGCATTGTCTATTAGACGAGGTAAATCGCAGCCCTGGTGTAAAGGAAACAGTTACAGATTTTATTACCATCATATGACTGATGACAAAGGCAGGAATAGAAATAACTCCTTCAGAGGGGGCTTGTTCCAGCCCCCAAACAGCTTTGGACTGGTCTGTGCAGAGAAAGCTTGGCTGATGGGGGGTTATTGGGATGTTTTTGGGCAGGTTGATTTTCCTGGGGGACTATTTTCCCTTGCTTGGGCTTTTCCCTGCTTGATTCAGGCCTGATTCGTTTGGAATTGTCAAGAGAGGATTTGCTACTGGACTTTTCTTTGGCAGAGCTGGGTGGATGAGCTTTAAAGGGGTCCTTTAAAACAGTCCATAAAACTAGTTCTTTAAACCGGTCCTTTGAACCAGATCTTGTTTGCCACAGAGATGCTGTTCCTCCTTGCTGAAGTCTCATCTCTCTTCCCCTGTTGTCGAAGGACAGATTTCATTACTTTTCAAAATATTTATTCCTTCTCATTCAGCAGCTTTCCTAAATGATGGCAAATAATATGAATTATTCAATTGCAGGGCTGGAATAACCCTCCTCTCCTCTGCTTTTAAATGAAGTTTACAAGAGCCACTTTCAGTGGCTGAGATTTAACACTCGAAATAAATGTGCCCTGCCTTGAAAGCTTTTACTCTTTCTCCCAAATCCACAATAATGATGAGAAGGGCAGGAATTTTCTGCCACAGCATGGAAAATCCCACCCTCCCAGTGACATTCCCGCTTATACTTCCTCAGCTGGCATTTTAAAGGGTAGGAGGGAAATCTGTGGGATGCAAAAGCAGGTTTATTTTTGGTTCAGGAGGAGTAAAAAAGGCAAAAGCAGAATCACTTCCCACTTGCATATTAAGCGTATTTGGCAACGAGAACATTTCGCATTAACAAATATGTAAAGTAAAAATACGTCCCAAAAGATTAAGACTTCTGTGAATTTAAAACAAATTAGATGCAGCTTCCTACCCTGCTATTCCCACTTTCTGTTTGGCTTGGTGTTATTGTGTGACACAGATCCACGTGTTTCACCTGCCCTGGTGCTGCTGTTTCACCTGTGGGGAACAAAAACACCCACCAGCATTTTGGCTAAAAAGCTCCTTATTTTTTTTCTGAGCACCCCCCCACCCGTGGTGTTTGAGTGCACAAGTTCTTTAAAAAAAAAGAAGGAAATCCTGGGGTATCCAGAGGCTGCACTTTAGCTGAGAATTCCAGTTTCGAGGCAGACAGGTCAGATTTGAGGCCGAATTGTTTAAAAATGGATATATCAGGGGAAGGTTCTCTGGGGGCTTGAAGCCACTCTGGTCAAGGCAGTGAGTCATTCCTGACTTCAACCACCTGGATTAAAAACGCCCTGACACAAAAATCACCCAGATATTTAGCCCAGACCTACTGCCCTGAATTAGGCCACCCAGTTCAGAGCAGTCCCATGCCCTGAAATACCTTGGTAACAGTATTTTATTAATTAACATCAGTTACTTTAATGAAAAGGAAAATATCTTTCTTTGTCCATGATAATTCAAATCTGAATATAAAAAAAAATGCCTTACCTGTTGTTTTTGGTTGTTGAGGTTTTTTTTGGTGAAAATGGAGCTCACTTTGGGAAATCTCAGTTGCCTCCTTTTTGTTTTGCTGAAAGACGTATGGAATTTAATCCTCACAGGCTTTTAATATTCGAAATATAATATTTTGTGTGTTGCTAAGCCACAGTTTATCTTTTTATTTTTAAATTTGGTGATTAATAGTGAGTAAAACATGAAACTCTGAAATGTAAAGAGCCCCAGAGTCCAAAAGCACAAAGGAAATGGCTTCAGAATGAAGACATTTATTTTCTTCTTGCTTCCTTGTACCGTGGTTTATTTAGTTTCATGTGATTCGTGCCAGGACAAAGTGTGTTCTATAAACAAAAAAAGGGAAAAGGTTAAACCAGTAATGAAGTGCAATGATAATAAAAAATAATGATGATAAAAAAGGATGATTAACAGAAAAAAAAAAAAAAAAGGATGAAGAATGTTGCAAGCACAGAGTGGGTGAGGCAGGGGGACACCAAAAACCAGATTTATTAGGAAATTAAAATAACTGTGTTTGGTGGGGGAAGAAGAGGGTTCAGAACCCCAACCCCACTCCCATCCCCGGTCCATGGAGTGGGAACACCAGTCCCTTCTCCACACGATGGCACTCTTAAGCTTTCAAACAATTTCATTTTCAACTCCCAGCGTTTAATCCAAACCCTGTTTTTTTTTTTATCCCTGCCAAAAGCCAAGGAGGACTTGGCGAGGGGGGGAACACAGAACACACACAACTTGGAGTCCCCCCTGAAATATGAAGGTGCCAGCTTGTCCCCAGCCCACCCCACTCCGTGACTTTTGAGGTGCATCCTAAGTGGATCCAGCCAGGATCAGTGGGCTCCATCCCTGGAGTGGCTGTAAGGGCAGTGGAGAGCAGCTGGAAATGCTGTTTCAGATGCACCAAAAAATCTGCTAAAAAGTCCTTCTGCACAGCAAGGAGGCCACAAACTCCACAGCCCGAGAGCCAGCTCGTGTTTGGACATTTATGGGGGAAAAAGAGCATATTTTTTGTTTTGTAGCTTTTTCTGCACAGCCCAAGCTATACAAAAGTCAGGAGCATGGGCTGGTTTCTTGAACAGTGTTGTGCTGTTAAGTGTGTTTTAAAACCAAGGATTCTTTGCTATCAATCTGTCAGCTTCTAGGGGGGCTAAATTTACTCCTTCTTAAAGTGTGTGTGAGAGGAGAAGGAGGCAGGGGGGTGGAGGGGGCAGACCCTGCCCTTCCCAGTGCAATTATTCCAACGGTGGTGTTGCCCTGTCCAGGAGGGATGTGTGTGCCTGTCAGAAAAGTCAGCAAATCACTGCACACCAGCACGGCCATGGAAGCAATTTCTGCTCCTTTCTCCCCTCTCCCTGCTGCCAGGTGGTTTTGGGGATTGTGCTCAGGGGGGCTGGAAGGATTTGCCAGGTCTGCAGCCTTCGTGGCACGTGGTGGTTGCCCTGGCAGCAGCTTGAACCCTGCTCACAACCCACCCACCTGGGTCTGTGCACAGGTTGCTGACCTGATATGTTTTCCTGGCAGGGGAAAAAACAAGCCCTTGCTCCTTTGTTCCCTTCTTCACCTGAAGGGATCACCTACCTATTGGATACAGATCTCCAAACTTTTCCATCAGGTCTTGACCGCTGGCATGTAAAGCCACTGTTCCTGCTGGTGAGTGATGCCAGCCTGTTTTTAGAGGGAAGAGAGACTCTCATCACCATTTCACTGCTGGAAAAAAAAAGGGGCATTTTATCCCCAGGCAAGGCAGCACCTGGACCAGGAGTGAAGCTCAGAGGGCTTTTGGCACGGCCCCCATGTCACCCATCCTCATATCAAGGAGCCCCCACGGCCACAGCTGGAATTAATCTTGCAAAACCGAGCACAACCCCTTATTAAAAACTCGGTAGCAAAGGGTCACTGCATCACCAGATCAAGGGCAGCACGTGTGGCAAACAGGACACATTTCTGAGTCTTTGCACATCACATGAGCCCTTTGTGAGGAGGCTTTGCAGGTGCCAGTGTAACCCACGTCCTAAAGGTACCAATACAATGCACATCCTAAAAGTACCAGCACATCAGGACAGGGGCTGCTACCAGTCTGGGGGCTCTGCAGGCAGAGGAGCTCCTCCCCTCTGGTGGGGTGTGCCCAGTATTGGGGAATATTGGGATAGTGGGGGGAGCTGGGCTGTGTGTGGGAAGCAAGGTGGATTGGGACAGGGTCAGGGCAGGAGCTGGGAGTGATGATTCCCAGCTCTTACCTGCCCTTGGATGTTTGTTGACTCTTTCTGCTGCTTTCTGGCTGTCTGTGGGCTGTGGGGTCCTGTCCTTCCTATGGCCCAGCACCCAGAGGGGCACTTCTGGGAGCGTCTGGGGGAGAGGTTTCTGAGCTGGGCTAGATTATATCCTTCAAAAATTGCCAAGCTGGGGTTAGAGGGCATTCTCAAGGGAGTGTCCAAAATCAACACGATTATCTTGATTATTAATATTTGCATTGGCAGAACTACTGCAGATTTGTGTGGAGAAACACAGTCCCTCCACTGCTTTATTGCTGTGTGGCTGCAGAGCCTGTTGGGCAGCAGCTCATTCATCTGCAGAGTGGACAATCTTATTTTTCTGAATTTTCATAAATGTCAAGAGAGTTTAATGTGCAATCTGTGTTAGTGGCTGGCTGAAATCATCTCTTTGGGGCCAAATCCTGCCGCTGTCCCCAGAATGAGGTGCAGTGAGCCCAGTGCAGATCAGCTGGATCTTCAAAGGACAAGCAGGACCTGCATTTTGGATGGGTAAGAGAAATTTGTGCATATTTGGCCAGCACTCCTTGGCATCACAGGCACCTTAATTCTTTATCTTTTCCACCCAAAACTGGTCAATTTTTGCTGAAACTCAGTCCTGTGTCACTTTTTAAGCAGCCCCATGACCTTTCCAAAAAACTCCCTGGCATTCCAGAGGTTAAAAATAATTCACTCATTGAATCAGTGCTTAATTAGACAAGAGATTATTTGTACAAACCAGGAAACAATAATTTGGGCAGAGTTCATTCTCCTGGTGTGTTTTGCCTTATTTTTCCTAAAGAAATTCTTTTGTTATGATTTTTGGAGCGTGAGCAGGTCAAGTGTCATCCCTGGCTCTTTTTTATTTTAGGAAGTGTTTTAATGCACTTAATAAAAATATGATGGAGAGACCTATTGCTACAAATATAATTTTCTACTGAAATTCAACTACTGAGTTAAGTTCATTAGTTACAAAACTCTGAGTTTTTAATTGCTGAATACAACCTCGCTATGTTTTCTTGTTAATTGAGGTAGGAAATTGGGGATTTTTGAGTAAATATGTAGCAGAGTTGTTGCAAGAAACAATAGATCTGTGCCTGGGAAGAACTTGGTGTTGTCTCAAGTTATTTACAGAGCTTTTCTCTGGAAGCTGGGAAGGGGAACGAGACAGGGACTCTTCACTGCAATTACAACCCATCTCTTGAGGTCACCTGCATTTTCAGTTACATGTGTTGCACAGGGAGCATAATTTATTCCAGTTAATTTTGGATTTGAGGAGCAAAAGCACCCAGTGATCCGTGTGTGGTGACTGCAGAAGGTTTGGGGTGTGTTGGTGTTTGTGGTGCTTTCAGTGTGGCCCAAGTGTGGCTCCAAGGGGGCACTTCCACCCCTGGTTTGGGGGGGCCAGAGCTGATCTTCCCCTTATCAAATGCAGATGCTCAATGAATGGCAAAAGTGCTTTTAAAAGGGGCTCGTGGAACACTTTGAAAATATTAATTAGTGTGTTGAAGCATTCTGCATAGCATATCATAGTAAAACTGCTCCAGGGGGTTGCTTGGAATGAATTATTAATATGAATCCCTCTCTCCCTTATGCTTCACACCCTGATTTTATGGGACTTGGCGTGGGTTGGGGTGTCTATTAGATTCACTTATTGCCTGTTTAGTGGGAGTACTTTGTAGACTGCAGCAAAAGGTCGCTATTTATTTTTTTTTCCTTCAGAATCCCAAATTTTAATCAGTGAAAGAGACCAGAATCCCCCAAACGTGAAAGGAGAGAGAGTGAAGGGAACAAAAAAATAAAATAAAAAGAAGCAAACTCACGACAAAGCCAGGATTGAAATCACATTGTTGTTATGCTGTGGGGAAGGGGGAACTTGTCCAGGCTGCTCCTGTGGCCCCAGGACCAAGCTGGTTTAGGAGCACCCCCCTTGCCATGTGCTGAACTGGATGTATGGAATATCCACATGCAAATCTCCCCTCCACCCTTGTCCAGACAACCCTGAGAAGAGCATTTCCACTAAAACACGGTTGTAACATGTTCACGCTCCTTTCACAGCCGTTTAGATGCCTTGTACCACAAGTGGAGAATTCATTAAATTCACAGAGCACAGAGTTCCTTTTCCCCTTTTGGCTTTACAATATCACAAAGTTGAACCTGTTAACCTAACACTGAAAGAGAAAAGCTGTGCTTAAAAAAAAAAAAAAAATGTTTTTCAGCTCTTGAGGTCTGTTTTGATGAAGTCCCCCGTGTGCAAATATAAATAAATCCATAAAGTAATTTGACTTTTAATTCATACTCGGATTATGGAAATATTTGTATTTGCATGGCTGCCAGACTGAATTACTGAGGATTTTGAGGGTCCAGTTTTCATTCTTATAAGAACAGAAATAGGAAATTGATGGTTTAGGAAACAGTGGCACCGGTGACACACAGATTGCCAAGGGATGAAGTATTGTGGCAAACCCCCATTTGTTATTAAAGAACCATGGAATGGTTTGGGTTGGAAGGGACCTTAAAGCCCAACCAGTTCCACCCCCTGCCATGGGCAGGGACACCTTCCACTAGCCCAGGTTGCTCCAACCTGACCTTGGACACTTCCAGGGATGGGGCAGCCACAGCTTCTCTGGGCAACCTGTGCCAGGGCCTGACCACCCTCACAGCCAAGAATTCCTTCTCAATATCCCATCTGACCCCCCTCTCTTTTGTCTTAAAGCCATTCCTCTTGTCCTGTTGTTATCTCTACCCCGTGAAGGTTGAAGGAGACTTGAATTTTGGGCTTGACGTGGTCTCATCCCACACCCAGAGCTTTCACTGTTTGCAGCACGAACAACAAACAAGTTTTCTGGGGGTGCTGAGGATGAAGGGAACATTTTTCCCATCATATTAAAAAAAAAAAAAAAAGACATGAATAAGGAGTTTATTTCTGCATCTGAAAATAGCTGCTTAAAAATAGATCTGTGTGTCATCTTTGAAAGTCTGAGGAGATGGTGTTTAAGCTTTCTCTGCAAGAAGCAAAAGGCAGGAAGAAAGGGAAAGCTGCTCACAAACAGCAGTGACATTCTGGCAGCATAAAGGTTTGAGTTTATTTATGGTGTTAAAAACTTCAGTCAGAGTCATCATTTTAAAAAGCAAATCACAGAGTGGTAAATGCCAAGGAGATTATTAATAATAGCTTTTTTTTCCTTTGTCTTTTTTTTTTTTTCCTCCTTTTAAATTAAAAAAAAAAAAAAGGTGAGAGACAGCATGTTCTGTTGGAGTCTAATAGAGAGAATAAATCTGCACCATCTGCAGAAGTTTGACACGGAAGATTTTCCCCTTTTGCTGTACTTCCCAAGAGTTCTGAGCTGCAATTCCTTGTTGATGACAGCTCCCTGCAATTATGACAGAAAGGAATCATCAGCATCAGCCGTTTCTTACTTTTGTTTAAAAAAAGAAAAAAAAAAAAAAAAGCAATGCTGAGAACTAACCCTGTTTTAGGAGTTTAACTGGTGATGGATTTTTCTAAGGAAAGGATCATCTTACATTTTCTCAACTTGTGAGTGTTATTGGCTCCATGTAATGTGTCTTTTTTTCTGCTTTTTTTTTTTTTTTTCTGTTCCAGAGGAGAAATGTTGCCAGCTGATTAATATTTGAAGCGTGTAGACAACCTGCAGACCTTGCTCTCCCACTCAGATTTCTCCCCTTTCCCTCCCGAAAAGCGGTTTCGTTGCTAAAAACGCCGCGTTGGAATTTCATACTCCCAGGTGAAACGTGATTATTTATTCGCTTTATGTCACCAAAATTAAGGACAACTAATACTGGAAAGAGTTCAGCAAAGAGTTAAAACAATATCACATGTAGTCTCTGTGGAGTTTGGGTAAGATTTCAGCTCCTTGCTTAAAATTATGTGGGTCAGCCTTATGATGTGGGCAATGAATAGGAAAATATGCTGCATTTCAGGAACTGAATTTTATATGTCTTTTAAGAAAATGCTAGTAATGCTCAGTGCAACGAAGTCTAAGATGCCAATTTAAAGGTTTGTGTGTGCACAAGGTACTGCAAAGCAAGTTGTAATGTGCTGTTGTAGGATCCCCTGGATAATTCATGGGGATTTGTTTTTATTTATTATTCAGATGAGGATTTAAATATTCCACATTCTCGTTTGAAAGTGTAAACTGAGAAACTGAGAGTTTTGGGGAGATGAGAGAGATAAAGGAGCTAAAGAGGGGCTTTCAGTGGCCTCTCTGTCCTGGCCAAGCCCCAAATCCATGATGGCTTTTCGTTGACCTCAGCCCTGGGTGTGATTTGGGGGTGCAAGGGGCTCCTCAGGGCTGTTCTGAAGGTTGGTGTGATGGTGTGGGCTCAAGTTACATCCCAGAGCTGCCTCCCTGAATGTCATGAACCAGATTTAGCACCTGCTTATGTGGCTGCAAATCCAAAGAGCTCCATCAACACCAGGGGAGCCACTCCAACATTGCACTGGGAAAGCTGGTGTTTAACCTGAGAAAAAACATCTTTTCTTTTTTTCTTTTTTCTTTTTTTCTTTTCTTTTTTTTCTTTTTTCTTTTCTTTTTCTTTTCTTTTTTCTTTTCTTTTTTCTCTTCTCTTTTCTTTTCTTTTTTCCCTTCTCTTTTCTTTTTTTCCCCTTCCTTTCCCTTCCTTTCCTTTCCTTTCCTTTCCTTTCCTTTCCTTTCCTTTCCTTTCCTTTCCTTTCCTTTCCTT
>JAWWES010000169.1:34424714-34450322 GCA_035583135.1 Lophotriccus pileatus
TCTGAGTGTTTTGCTGGGTTTTGATCTTTGTGAAAGCAAGTGCAAGGGCTTTGCCTCTCCAGGGATAGTGAAACTTCTAGGAGAACCCAGCATCCGAGAGTAGCCAACAGCAGTGGTTGTTGGGGCACGATTTGGAGCCTCATCGACCAGAGCAGGAGGAGCTGTGACAGCCAGGAAGGTCTGGTCTCTCTGGGTTAAGGGATCTGAGGCAGGAGTATGCGAAGGTCTCAGGGTTGTGTGGAAAGGTTTGGTGTGGATGGGCTCCGTCACACATGGGGAGGGTTGGGTGGGTAGAGATGTTTTGAATGACAGAGAGAGAAACCTGGTCTAGTGGAAGGTGTCAGAATTAGATGGTCTTCCAAACCATTATGTGATTTTATGATTCTGTGATGTGGGAACAGCACGGAGTGAGGGGTGCATTGTGGAGAGCAATTGCAGACGTTGGGTGGTGGAGAGAAGTTACAGTGGTCCTCACAAAAAGAGCATAGTTATATCTGCAGAGGTGGAGACCAAAGATCTCTAGACTTAATCTTCTTCTGAGAGTAGAGGTTAACATCTCCTTAAGTCATCAATAAAGCAGGACAAGTGCTGAGTTATTCTTCGCTTTTAGATTGGAGGAGTTTTTGAGATAAAAGTTCCATCTGTGCCATCTCGTGTAATAATTCTTGAATTTGTTTAACTGCTTTTGGAGTTCTTTTATATATGGCTCCACGATATCCATGACAAATGCTTGTGTGTGAGAAAGTATTTATTTTCCTCTGTCTAATCACTCAGTGCAGTTTTCCCCAAGGTCTCGTATAATGAGACCAATGAATAATTACCTTCTATTCACCTTTTCCATTAAGTTTATAAATGCATAGATCTGACTTGTCTTTTTCTTTTTTGTTTTTTTTTTCTCCTTTCTGCACAAAGCTCGATTTGAAAGGAACAATTTTCTTACCTTTGTTGCTCCTGTGTGTATTTTCTGCTGTTTGGTCCAGCTGTGGCATTGCAGGCAGAGGTTGCCCCCCACATCTGTCTGGTGTCATGGCAATGGTCTCTGCCTTGTTCTCTAAGCCTTTCAAAATAGTTCCTTCTGTTTGTGTCCTCGATCATTCCAGCTGTGCCTTTAGAGAACAACTCAAGGTGGCATGAGATTTCCTTCTTGAGTGCATTACCCATTTACCTTTCAATGGTTATAATAAAAAAATACGAAGACTTTTTATTTTCAGGGACCATTTATCTAGAAATTGCAACCTTTGGATATAACCTTTGGATGTATAAGATTAGGAGTGTGTTTCTGCTACATTCATCTCATAGTCCAAGGCTTTTCATGATCGTTAAGGCTTTATTCCTCTTCATACTTTGGTTTCATCTTTTCTCTGACTCTTTCTGGCTTGCTGTGATTTCTTGAGGAATCTCACTAAGAGATGTTTTATGGACTGTGGTTGTGCCTGTTGAGATTAAGTTCATCTGCTTAAGGAAGTTCAAGTCAACAGACTGAGGGTCAGTAAGAATTTTTTAACTTGTCAGAAGGATTAACAAGGTTTTTTTGGGACTGACTTGTCTGTTCTATATTTTGGAACTGCCTTGTTCCCTGTGACCCCTGTGGTCAAAAGGAGCAGGACAATGGGGATGGTTTTAAGCTGCCATGTTCTCTTCCTGCTCTAGGGTTTACTTGTAACTTTTGCACTAAGAATTTAGGCCAGAACTTAATTATAGGGTGGTTGGTTTTTTAAAAAATGTTTTATAATCCCTGAGGCAACTATTGCAGCTAACTGGTGGTCCAGTTCAATTTCAAGTTTTGAAGTTCTGCTAGGAATCAAAATGTTTTATACAATAAATTCTTAACAGTTCAGATAAATAAATTATGGAGAAATGAAATTATATTAACAACAGTTCAGATAAAATTTGAGCTGTAAGATCTGGCTTCTACTATCCCCTGTGCATTACTGCCCTTCACAGCCATTCTAAATAATCATTTCTCATGGGTTTTATTATTTTGTTTCTGTTGTGTCACTCTATTAATAAAAATGTCTCTATATGACTGAACTACATCATTCTATTTTTTTTTCAGTGGAAAACTGCCATTAAAAAAATAAATAATAGAAGCAGAGAAAGTCTGTTCTCTTGTTCTGACTGGGGAAAATAATTCCAGAATCACAGAATGGTTTGGATTGGAAGAGACCTTAAAGATTATCCAGTCCCACCCCCTGCCATGGGCAGGGACACCTTCCACTATCCCAGGTCGCTCCAAGCCCTGTCCAACCTGGCCTTGGACGCTTCCAGGGATGGGGCAGCCACAGCTTGACCCCTTGTTATATTTAAATGAGAGTCATGAAGGTACCAAAATATGAAGGGTTTATAATACACATTGTAAGAAAAATATGTTCCCTGATTCTATAGTGATGTATCTCTTTCTCCAGCAAATCCTAGTCCTGTGCACAGTTATACCTCATTCCTGATTATTTAGGTGCACACATCTGGCAAATCCCAGTGAAAACATTCAGACTGAATGGGGTAAAAAATTACAACATTGTCAGACAATCTTTATTTAAACAAGCATGTAAATCTGGTGTTGTTCAGCTTTTGCCCAGCACACGAAACTGAATTATTATGTTTGTTAAAATGCTTGTTTGCATTATTTCCAGATGGAAGTCAAAATCCAATATTCTATGCAGATAAAATATATTGGTTTGTCGGGAAATGGAAGAATTTTATATCATCCGTCTCTTGAGATAGTATTAATATTTATTATTTTAAAAAAGCCAGATTTTTAAAGATGCCTGCAGGTTTGGAGTAGCTTAGGTTAAATTCCTCTGATGCAAGGTACAGACCTTGTTCTCAGCTTTATGTACCTGATAAATCTTGTTCAGATTTTGTCAATGTCACAGGAGCCATTAACAGATCGCTTCAAAAAGTTCAGTCATTTAAAAATGAACTGAGCTTTCTTTATGGACATCCATTATTAAAAAGAAATATAACGGACTTGTCATGAATGACTTTCATCTCACATCACTTTCCCATCCCTGGAACTGTGTTGCCTTCAAGGGACCTGCTTCTAATCTCTAACCATTATAGATTCTGAAGTCAAAAGGGCCATTCTGATTATGTGTAATCTGACCTTTGGCATAACATCTGACATAAATTATGTCTGATGATTCAGCCAGTGCTACTCTGAAAGGTGATGAACAATGTATCTCACCTAACTTCACCCCAAAACCACTGTCATGTAGTCTCAGCTCTCTTAAGGAAGTGGAAAAAAGACATGCACCTTTCAAGAAAGAGTCATCCCATGTGTTCAGTTAGTTGTGTTCAGTGACAAACTGAGCTGCCACTGAGGATCTTGTCTGTCCCCGTTGCCTGAACTCTGGTTTAGACTGGCCTTGCATTTAAGCCAGCTCAAATTATCTATACAGAATCATAGAGTGGTTTGGGCTGAAAGGAACCTTCAAGTTCATCTCATTCCAACCCCTACCATGGGCAGGGACACCTTCCACTGCACCAGGTTACCCCAAGACCCATCCAGCCTGGCCTTGGACACTTCCAGGGATGGGGCAGCCACAGCTTCTCTGGGCAGCCTGTGCCAGGGCCTCACCACCCTCACAGGAAAGAATTCCTTCCCAATATCCCATCTAACCCTGCCCTGTGTCAGTTTTAAGCCATTCCCCCTGTCCTGTCCCTCCAGGCCCTTGTTCCAAATCCCTCTGCAGCTCTCTTGGAGCCCCTTTAGGCACTGGAAGGGGCTCTAAGGTCTCCCTGGAGCCTTTTCTCCTCCAGACTGGACAATCCCAATTCTCCCACTTGTCATCACCCAGATCCAGTGCAGAGATTTCCTCCACCACCACCACATACCTGTCTAGAGATAGAATCTCATGGCCAGTCTGTGAGACCATTGAGGACCATGTTTTAGAGAGTGACATCCAATGATTTGCAATACTGTGCATGATAATTGCCTTTATTGTGAACGTGGTAATTATTTCACACTTTACAGCTTGGTGTTCATACCCACTTAGAAGAGTCTTTGGAATGTTTCAGACTTTCAAGAAATTCAAAGAGCTTGGCTGGAGAAGGAGGGGTAATTCTGCCACCAACCTGGAGCTGCTAAAGGGCTAGAACTGTACTATTTGGAGAAAATCTTTTGCTTCAGGACAGAAAGTATCTGAAGAAAAAAAAATGCCTGAAGTAGCAAGATTGGGGTTGGAGTTGTACAAAAGGAAAAAAAAGTTGTGAAAAGAAAAATCCAAGCAAAAAGAAAAAAACACTCTGCATCGTCAAGTTAAAAGTGAGATTATTAATGTCAAGGAAAAGTTTTGTTTTGAGAACTCTACAGTGTAAAAAATAAAAATAAGAAAAATGTGACTTTCTTTCTGACTCCTCCTGAATAAAACAGGGCACTTTTGTGGAAGGTCAGTCACCAGGAACTGATCTGGGCTGATGGAGGAAGGGCTGCACAAATCATTTCAGTAACATTGGATATGACCAGTGGGAATGAGGCTGTCCCAGCTTCCATGATATTTCCATCACACCCATCGCTGCCATACCTGGGGTGTGAGATCTAATCAAGTGCATTGCATTCAAGCCAGGAAATAGGGGGAGTGGGGCATTCCCAGGCAATCAGAGCAGCCTGGCTGCTCTCACTGAGACTTATAAACTGCAAAGGAGGGGGGAAATGTCATTTTTGCCTTCCTAGGTAAAACTACACAACATTGTGCAGGTGGAGAAAGGAACAACAGCCAGAGCTTTTCCACCCACTCGGGGTAGGATTGCCGTGGACCATCTGCTCTAAAATATTCCCCCATCACTTCTCAAGGGGGATCTACTGGGTCTGCAAAAGGATTTTGAAGAGTTGATGCCTCCACACTGCACTAGACTGGTCAGCAAGCAGGTAACAACCTAGAGGGACTATGAGGAGGTGTAATTAGAAATGACTTCCAAGCTGCAGTTCTCTTTCTCTTTGAGGAGTGTGGAAGGGCTGCTTGGGCTGGGTTCTGTGGAAATGAGTATTCCAAAGGTTATGGAGAAATCTGTATAGATGATAGCATGGGAAGTAAGCAAAGAGTAAGGTGGGAAATGGATTTGAGTTGTCTGGCATGGAATGATCAGAAATAGTTGCAGCACCAGAAATAAGATCATGAAATCACAGGCTGGTTTGGGTTGGAGGGGACCTTAAAGACCATCCAGTTCCAACCCTCCCGCCACAGGCAGGGAAGATGACAGGTAAGTACAGAGGTTTGGACATCTGCTGATGCTGGTTAGAAAGAGAAAAAAGAAAAAAAATCAACACAAGCAAAATACATGACTCTCATTTTGAAATCAGACCAGTCCCAAAGTGCTTATTAACTCAGACTTCAAGTCCCCCGACCTGTCCTGAGAGTGGGAGGAAGGGCCTGCCCACGTTGTTTGGGACCATGGGAGCTGCAACTGTTTGCCAGGCCCATAGTGAGCACCTTGCCTGACATTAAGCAGAGGCAATAACTTTGTGATGACCTAAATTCATTTAAAAAAAAAGAGAATTACTGATGTATATATTCAGGTCAATAGCACTTTCCCCAGGTTTCAATAATCGGATCAATTATCTGAAGCCAATAAAATCTTATTAAAGAAATTCAGAATTATCTTTAGAATAGCTGGCCTTGTAGTCCCTGAGTAGGTTACAAAAACTGCTATGAAGAATTACTGTGACCTACTTTCTGGGTGGTACAGATATCATTATCATATCAGAGGTGCAGGCTGATCTACATGACTCCCATCTCTTATTGAAGAGAGTTTGGCAAAGAACTAGCACGAAACTTTAATCTAGGCCTCCAAATTATTTTTTATTTTCCTACATATCAGCTGAAATTTAAAAAATCAAAGCTTTGCATGTGAAGAAGCACCTATTGAATGAACTGCACGAGTTAAAGCCAACAGGGTGATGAACATTTAGAGCACATGGGGTGGGGGATTTATTGTTGTTGCCCAAATGTTGTGGGCAGCATCCACACTGACTAAGAGGCACTTTGCACCTACTTCTCAAGGTCAGTGAGGACTTGGAACCACAAGGCTGAGGAGGTGGGAACTGTTCCATTACAAGAGCTAATGGAAAACCTTCCAGCCCTCTCTCTGCCAGGTGAGATGTTTGGTTATTTCATTGTTTCTGAGACAATCACTTTGCTTACCTTTGGCTGGAAACTCTTCCTTGTGTTTGTAGGATGTTCTCTGACAGGGCAGCGGGTGCAGATCTGGGCTGGGAGATGAGACTGTGCTGGGCAGGACTGTCCCAAGGGTGACTCTGCAAGAGCAGAGCTTTGGTTTCTGATACCTCTGAAGCAAATCTGGCCTTAATGCTGGATGCATCTGAAAACAGTGTTTGCTTAATAAATACCAAGATTGAAGTTTGGAGCTGTGAAGGACAGCAGGTGTTTAACTGGGATTGCAGCAGAGTCAGGGTGGTCTCTACAGCAGCATGTTTCTGCCACAGTAGCTCTCTCTCTTGCAGAAGGGCCACTGAAGGAGTGGTAGCACTTACCTGGCTGGCTGGTTTTTCCTCTGTGTCCTGTGTACTTCAGGTTTCTGCCCGGTGCCCATCCAGCTGTAGGTGTAGGAAGATGCTGTGCTCCTGTGAAAAGCATCACTGTTCCCAGCAAAGTGATAAGGAGCTTCTCCAAGCTGTGCAAAAACAGAATCCCCCTTTTCCAACAGGCAAAGTGTGAGGTTACAAGAAGAAAGGTGATGCCAGCTCGTGGGGTTGGTACTGCTTTGTGCCATGAGGGAACCACAGAATCACAGATTCTGCTGAGTTGGAAGGGACCCACAAGGATCATCAAGTCCAACCCTCAGCCCTGCACAGGACCAATCCCAACAGTCCCACCCTGTGCCCCAGAGCATCATCCAAACACTCCTGGAGCTCTGTCAGCCTTGGTGTTGTGCCCGCTGTCCTGGGGAGCCTGTTCAGTGCCAACCACCCTCTGGGGGAAGAACCTTTTCCTGAGATCCAACCAAAACCTCCTCTGACACAGCTTCAGGCCATTCCCTGGGGTTCTGTCCCTGGTCCCAACAGAGCAGAGCTCAGTCCTGCCCCTCCTCTGCCCCTCCCCAGGAAATTGTAATTGCAATGATGTCTCCCCTCAGCCTACTCTTCTCCAGCTGAACCCACTAAGTGCCTTCAGCTGCTCCTCACACAGCTTCAAATCAAGGACCTTCATCATCTTCATTGCCCTCTGCTGGACACTCTCTAATGGCTTCATATCTTCCCTATGTTGTGGTGCCCAAAACTGACCCAACATTCCAGGTGAGGCCACCAGTAAATCCAGGCAGCCCTCACCCATCCAACATCACTTCAGGGGTGAACGTGGCACTGCAGGGATGTCGAAAAACGGGGAGTGGCGTCTGTGGGACCCCCACACTGCTGGACCCACCCAGGGTAGAAAGGGGGGACAGGGTGTTTCCATCAGTTAATTAGGAAGCCGCTCTTCCCACTTCGAGAGCAGAGCAATCCCGGTCCCAGCTGCCAAGCACGTCTCTGCTCCCTCAGACCAGCCAGACCCTCCTCCCTCCAACCCGAGGGCTTTGATCTCCCGGTATCAAACCAGTCCCGGGCTCAGTAGGGTGGTGGGAGCTGCTGGTGCCATGTGGCTCAGGGCAGGCACCTTCTCTCCGTGCTGTTCCCTCAGCCCCGGTCCGCGGCGCCACATCAAGGCAGGGCCGAGCGACGGGCGCCTTAATTAGGAGGCTGAAATTATAATATTGTGTTAAAGAACAAAGAGTCTCCGAAGAAAAAAAATATGTGCCGCATATCTGACAAAGATAAATTGGATTATTCAAAATATTCCTGATGAAATGTTACATTTTGCAACTAATTATCAATCTGTTTTATCTCCAGACCAGCTGGGCATTTTTGTGCATGCAAGACCTGCCTTACCAATGATCTTAAGATGTCACTGTAGCGTTTACATCTTTTATTTCAAGATTTAAATAACTAGGAAGTAGCTAATGTAATTCACTGCTGAGAAGAAAGGCCAGTTAGTTGAATGCTTTCCAAAGTGATCTTCTCCTAATGAACTTCTCTGGACTGTGAGTAATGAGGCTTTATTCAAATAATGTTTAAGGAAGGTTTTTATAATGTAATTTTTAAAGAAAGAAGAGCATTTAATACATTTAAAATATCTTTATTCATCCTATCCTGCCTCATGCAGCATTAAAGTGTTGGGAATATTTGGGTTTCTTCTTTCTGAATGCTACTTTTGTGATGAGCAGGTTGTAGTTGTGACTGAGCTATAGAAATTGGGCAATTATCTCGTAAATGTTCAGTGATATCTTACAAATTACAGCCTGACATGATTACAGAGCCATTTTGCTGTAAAAGCATGCATTGTTTAAGTATATTTATATATCATAGTGGTACATAACTCCCCTGGTCCCTACTCAGACACTACACCTACCTGCAAGCACCGAGCTTTGCTACCTGTTATAGTTTGTCATTTGGGACAGCTGTGCCTAAATTAACGTGCTGGAGGTGTCATAAAAATTTGCTTTTGAGTGTGATTTTGTTGCTGTTTTTCAACTGGAATGGGAGAAAATACCGCACAGGTTCCCTTCAGCAGCAGCGTGCTGCAACATTGGCGTCCTTGGTGACGTTATGAAGTTCTCCTGGAAGTGTTCTGGCAAATTTTGCTTTTATGGGTCTGCACCTACAGAGTGGCCAAAAAAACCTCAAAAATTTTAAAAAAATAAATTTTTGATGTAAGGTTTGCTTGGCCAATTTCTAGGAAGGCACAACGCTAAATGTGTTTGTGCAACTCTCTCCATTTTTGATTAATTAATGAAGTGTAATCATCAGGAATGGGCTGATTTCATTCTTCCAAAAGGTTGACTCCCAGTGCACATGGGAGCTGATATACCCTGTGATTACATCTTTCTGGAGCTGACTTTATTTACAGCAGAGAATTAGCTCAAAAAGGACTACTTAATTCTAGAACTTTAATTTTTCTGCTTTTATCTCCCAATAGTTAAATTTTGAACACTATATCCAGCTATATTCAAAGTTTTCCCAAAGTAGGGACTGAATTAGAAAACAGGATTTGACGTCTTGTGAAGGTTATTTTTTTCCCTCCAGATAATTCTTTCTGGTTATTGATGCAAGGGAAAATCCATGTGCTCTGACTTGTGTAAATAGTCCCTGCCCACCTGGTGTAGTGCGAGAGCAGATTTCTACCCATGAAAGAACAGGATAAGGGAGGATGGGGACAAGGGGGGAATGGCTTTAAGCTGGAAGAGGGTCCATTTAGATGGGATACTGGGAAGAAATCCTTCCCTGTGAGGGTGGTGAGGCCCTGGCACAGGTTGCCCAGAGAAGCTGTGGCTGCCCCATCCCTGGAAGTGTCCAAAGCCGGGTTGGACGGGGCTTGGAGCAACCTGGGCCATGAGCTGCTCTTCCAGTTGACTTATGCTGGAATACAAGCTCATTTCCTGGAGTCAGGTCCAAAAATGTGAAGAGTTCAGCCAGTGGCACATAGAACATAACCAAATGATGTGCTCAGCTCATAATTTTTCCTTTACGTTTCTACAGAGTAAATTATGTCCCAACTAATGATCATTTTAACTGTTCAGAGCAGCTTCCGCTCTGATGTACAAATAAAGTCTTTCTGCCTCTTTAATTGGGGTTTTCCCAAGGCTGATCATTGAACCTCCTGCCTTTGCAGGCGCTACCAAGACCTGATCCTGCAAAGAGTCTCCTCACAGGTGCTCAGCACACCCACCTTCTCCCAAAATTCCTGCCAGTTAAGAGCAGTCAGCACCCAGCAGGATTTGCCCCTTGCCTTGCCCAAAAACCTCGTTCAGTTTGAATGTTCCATAATGTATGTTTAAATAGTCACAGCCAGCGAAGAACTTTGATGAGGCAAAGGGGTAATTGGATTTTCTTGTTCTATAATTAAAAAGGTATATATTACATCCACATTAATACCAAAAGAGTTCATCATGATCAATGTTATTACAATGAATACCAAAGGATTTAACAGTGATTGGCCACTTAGTTTAAAGGGTACCTGAAATCATTAAATTGTTTGCTGGAGGGCTTATGAAGGCCTATTGGATCTCCTGCCACTCCATTTTTTTTTTTGCTTTACTCCTGGCCTGCAATGTGAGGTTTACTTTTACAAAATAGGTGCAACAGGGTGATCATTTTCTTTTATTATTCCCTTATTGACTTCCAGTTAATTTTAATCTTTGCATTAAGTGACCTCTATTAAGCATGCCAGGTATCTGATTACACCGCCAAGGTTGAGACCACAAAGCGACCTATTGCACCACATCAATTGTCCTTCACAGAAGCCCTCACTGTTAATCAAGAGAGGAAGATTAAAGGAGATCAGAACTATCAGCCTGAAGTGCATTTTGCATTTGAATACACCTTTTTACCACTGCATGTGTACTGCCCTAGAAGGAAACAAATATGAGCTGTTAGGAGCAGGTCCTGCTGAAACCTCTGCAGAGAAAAGTTCTCCAGTCAAGGTGATGCATGAAATACTCTGCCCTTATACACTTCAATATACTTCTAAAATCCTAAATCATATACATTTTAGTATGTCTGTAAAATCCCTAATTAATTTATCTCATATTGGGTTTGGACAAACAAAACTTATGTGTTTGGGTTTTTTTTTGTGCAATCTTAAAATGCTCACATTTAATTTTGTTTAATTAACTCTCACCATGGCTTAGAATCACAGAATCATTTAAGTTAGAAAAGATCTCTAAGATCATCAAGTCCAACCACTAAAGCCACTCACCTTGGGTTGTTGGGTAGGTTTCAGTTGAATCTTCATCAGCATATGGATGTTTATTCACATTTTAATCAGCTACTCAGGGGCTGTTGGGCTTTGTAGAACTCTCTTTGTAGAATTTGGGGTTCCAGAGAAATTTTTTTTGTCATGCAAAAGAACAGTATGAACCAAAAAAAAGGCAATATTTCTACCTCAGCTCACTGGGGTCACGCTCATATTGATAACCACAAGTGAAACTTTAAATAACACTGAATTTTGTCATATCTTCATTTGACTTCCTCCATTTCTTAGCTTTGCTGACTGTAAGTCCCCTTGCAAAAATATCTTTGCAGCGTGAAAGAATTTTACTAAAGGATGTTGCAGATGCAGTAAGAAAAACAGGGGGCAAATGCCTGAAAATGTATTTCTGTCAGTTTTAAAGTCTTCTCCACTGTGTCCCCAAGTGCCACATTGACAAAATTTTTGAACACTTCCAGGGCTGGAGACTGGGAGACTCCATCACTTCTCTGTTCCAGTGCTTGAAAACCCTCTCAGTGAAGAGATTTTTTCCTCATATCCAATCTGAAGACCTTCATTTGTTTTTAATTGACCTACAGTTATTGTTTTTTAGGACTTTTAAAAAAAAAAATCTAAACCTCATACAGAAATCCATGATTTTTAGCTCTTCTGAAAGTTGTTCTTCAGCTCTCTGGAAACACTTCCTAGATCACAAGGCACAACTTTCCCTGCCTTGGTTGCAGGTGAGAACATGACTTCCTGGGAAATCTTACTGAGCATTAGAACCCAGAGGGCTGATAAACAGACCTGTCAGTATTTAACACTAACCAAAGGCATTTGAGACCAGATTGAACTAATTTTACCAGTAGTTAGTGTAATTAAATATTTTCACCAGGATGGAAAGCCATGGGTTGATTTGGAAGTAATTTGCTTGACAAATATCAGATGTTAAAACAATTAAAGCTCAGCCATTTCTATTTAATCTCAAGTGGATCCATGAAAACAAGCCCCTGAATTATATCAGATTCACATATTAATTGACTCATGGATTTAAGACCAAGAGGGACTATTATGGTCATCAACTCTGGCCTTCTGTGTAAGCAGCCATGGAATTCCACCAAGTAATTTGTGCATTCAACCACTATTTTTGGAAGAAATCCATACAAATTGAAAAGTTGCAGGGACTTCATGGCTGTTCCATATCTTATTACATGGAAAATCCATAGAAATATGGGAGTTGCAGGTGAGCATGAGAAGGTTTGTACAGGTACAGCTCTTAGGGGGTTATTCCCCAAATATTTGCAGTCCTCTTGGAGTGATTTTTAATCCTGATAAAAGACAAAGAATCAAATTGACTAAATTTCACTGAATATTTTTACTAAATTCAAATTTGCAGTTATAAAATTAAGCAGTGTTAATTTATTCCTTTGATACCCACCCCTCCCTGTTTTTCATGGGGTAAATTCCAGGAATCCAGCTGGTTACATCATAAATTTCTTTGTACAGGTGCAACTTTGGCAAAAACATTAATTTTACATTTTGAAACTGTGCAAACAAAAAATTCTGAATTTTTTAGTGAAAAAAATTCTTAAATTAGTGCTGAAATATACTAATAGAATGCATATTATATATACTATTATATATAATAAATTAATATAAAACACATGTACGAATGTGTGCAAAAATAAATGTACTGATTTATCTCTGATTATAATTGGCATTATATATTAAGCTTCTATATTTTAAAAATATAATCTGCCCTAGTTAAACAATCTCCTGTACATTACTTCAGCTCTGATGATCTACAGATGTAAAAAACTTCTTAAAGTTAAAAAAGAAGATCGTTTGGGCTCAAAATCAGAGTTTTAGTACAATCAGCTCTTTGCTAAGTTAACTACTGCAGTCTAAAATGTTCTGAACTGGCTCTAAATAGATCAAATTAATAAAGATATTCTTAGGGAAAAAATAAATGTGAAAATAAACCTTTTTCTAGCTAAGGAATCCAGCAGCTGCTTTAGCAGCTGATCTTTTTTGGGAGACCTTCTTCAAAACCTGAAAATCCTCTGTTCTTTTTTTCCCAGTATCCCCAGCCTACAGAAAGCTTTGGACAGTTTGTTCAGCTTTCCTAGGAGTTTGTTGAGCTTAATTTCAGTGTAGGGGATCCCAAGAGCTTTTAGTTTTTATAATCAATTCTGCATGTACAGGCTTATTCTTAATATAAAAATGGCCAGTTGGCACATAATAATGTCAGTTTATTGGGATTCAGGTCAATAGCAGTGTTTGTTCTTTAGGTAGAAGAGTCACCTCCAAACCACTGTGACATTCAGTAATTTGATCATCGTGCTTTATTCATAACAAAACAGGCCTAACCCAACCCAGAAACGTTTCTGCTCTGTGGTTGAGTCCTGTTTTGAAACAATTTTATCATATAAAGGCTGCTATTTTCTCCACTTGAGATATAAAACTTGCCCAGAGCTCTTCAGATCTCTGAGGAAAATGGGGAATGATTTTTAGAAAATATGTGTTTATGCCTCTCTGTGACTTAAAACCACAGCGTATGTATTTATAGCTTTTAAGGCATCGAGCATCTGTTCCTCCTCTTCCAGGGTGTGTAAACAAGGATGCCTTGGCTTTCCCTAAAATATCCCTGATTTTTACAAGTCCGACAGATGCACTGTGGGCAATTACAAGGCATCTTGGAGTCAGTCAGCTGGGCTCGTCCTAATCAAGCTGGTGGATGAACTGGATCACCAAGGGATTGCCGGGAGTCGGGAACAGCGTTTAGCACTTTGCTGACCTTGAGTCCACCTTTTCAAAACTCCTTCTGGAACTCAGATTTTTTCCAGCCATTTTCAAGTGATTTCTTCCACTTCCTCCTGAGACCAAACCACTTGATTGACCCGTGATGTTAAATGAAATTCTTGCACTGGAAAAAAAGAAAAAATTGTTGGTAGTCCCAGACATGGAAATATTCATGGACTTGGGTTTTTGTTTGTTTGTTTGTTTGTTTTTTTAGTGGTTACAGTTAAAATCTTCAGAAGGTTTTCAACATATCTAACATCTGCCTTGAGGGTTTGACTACAGGCATTCTGGAATTTTTTTCATTGTGAAGGAAAATGAAGAAGCACGGATATAAACAGATATTTAATTCTAAATATATGATTTTAACTGTATTCTAACCTTGTAGGTACCACAATTCTATACCTGTGACAGCACTTTGCCTCATCTGAGAGTTGCTAATAACTGAGGAATGAAAACTGAGAACTTCTGAAATGACATCAAGTAGAAAATTAAGGGGTGTGAGAAGACTTTCTTAAGAACTAAAAGCTTTTATAGCTGAGAAGATGATGAATTCTTTCTCAGAATTCCTTAGAAAGAATAATGGAGCTGAAGTTTGTACTGTGGGTACAGTGTTACTGGATAAATCTCTGGCTAAAGGTACCTACAGGAAAACATGATTCCCCAAAGAGTTGTCATGATTTATGCTGAAGAAGTTAATGCAGGGAATAAGGTTTTTTTCATTATTATTATTTCTAACTCACAGTTATGCCTTATATTTTTGCTTAAACTTGGCATACTCTGTGCTGCATCAAAAATAGTAATGGTCTCCCTACTTCAGTTTCAGAACTAGTCCACGCTGGATCAACTGAGTGGTAGAAATGAGTCATGATTGACTTGTTTTCTAATGGTGAAATGAAAATTATCAATTTCCTGAGTCTTAAAAGATCAAGAAAAAGAAAAAAAAAGTTTTTTAAAAAGTATTCAAAAGTATTTTCCAAATGTTCAGAGTTTAACACTATTCTGATGAATTTACCTATTGTTTTTAAAATGACATCATCAATCTCTATAGAACTATGCCAAATAAGAAGTCCTACAACAGTAATTGTTTTTATATTTGCTCTTTGGGTAATCACATTTGATGTTACCCTGCTGATTTTTCTCTCTCAGTTCATCAGACAGTTTTTCTGTTGAAATGTACCAAAGCAACATCCAAAACAATGCAACTTAATCGCACTGAAGCACAATTTGCCACCCTGTTTTCTGAAACTCTGGATCTTGAAAGGTTGAACTCTGAAAATTTCCTCATTTTTCTCTTTATAATAATCCCCTGGCAGAGGATTGGCTCAGTTGGCTGGAGCCTGGTGCTAATACTGCCAAGGTTATGGGCTCAAGCCCTATATGGGCCATTCACTTCAGAGTTGGACTGCATGATGCTTGTGGATCCCTTCCAACTCAGAGTATTCTGTGATTTACCTTTTACTTGGTTTTCTGTGTTAAAAACAATGGGACCAAACACTGAATTAATCAAAGTTGAGGATGAACACTTGGAAAGTAGGTATGTAGGGCTTCACTTCTTTAAAAATCATAGAATCATAGAATCATAGGATATCCTGAGTTGGAAGGGACCAACAAGGATCATCCAGTCCAACTTCTGGCCCTGCAGAGGGCACCCCAACAGTACCACCCTGTCCCTGAGAGCGTTGTCCAAAAGCTTCTTGAACTCAGTTTTGGTGCTGTGCCCACTGCCTTGGGGAGACTGTTTAGTGTCCAACCACCCTCTGGGTAAAAAACCTTTCCCTGCTGTTTCCCAAACTTATATTTGGGACTTCATTTGTTTCTTCTGAGTTGTTATCTTGGCTGGATGACTTATTGCTCCCTAGGTATTCATCCCCCAAAACATCTAAACCCTATGGCTTGCCATTGGCCTCTGGGCACTTGTGAACTCTGGTGTTAATTTTATTGGTCCTTGGGATTTCCTTCTTCTGGTCACTCTTCCCTTGGAATAAACCCTGTAACACATAGGACCAGCCCAGCCCTCAACTGCAGTGACAAAGCCTCTTCTGCAGCACGTGAAATGGGCTATGGCATGTACAGTATATATAATTTAATTTTCCAGCCTGGGCAGTTATTCTCTAACCCCCTCACTCTGCTGTGTCAGAAAGCAGGACTTGATGGGTTGTCTGGGTTTCCATGTTACAGAGGTGACACTGGGTCAGCTAAAACAAAAACAACAGACGAAAAAAAAAAGAAGCTGTACAGTTTCACAATGGCTCTACACTAGAGGCAAATTCAGTGTGGCTGAGAGAAGGATGAGTTTTATAGCTTAGGAAAAAAATCCTATATGCACCCCAGCCATGGAATAGGATTCCATTTTATGAACATGTGCTCTAAAAAATTGTGCAGCCTTTGGTATCCTGTTTAATCTGGCTGCTCATCGATAAAATGAGAACATTGATTCTGATCCCTCACCATCTCTAGCAAGGTTTTTAAGGGTATGTATAAAGCACCTATAGATCTGTGTGCTCTGCAGAGATGCTTCACAAGTGCAAAGTCCTTTTAGATGCTGCAGTGATCGGCTGTGGTAAAGGGTTAATTCACCTCACTGTGATGCTTGGGGGCCACCAGCCTGCCTTGCCATGGAGCTGGCAGTGTCTGCTGGAAAACTGAGCTGGAAAAGTCAATTCAGCTCCTTCTCAGGTGAAAGGGAAGATTGCATTGTTACACCTTTCGTTGGAATTCTGAGGGCCACTCCAGTTCAATGCAGGCTGTATTAATGTGCATCAGTTATCCATACACTGAGCCAGTCAATGACTGCATTGATCCAGAGCTGTGTTTTCTTTCAGAGGATGCTACAATGAGGCAATAGAAATCATTAGGGCTTGTGATATTGAAATCCTCTTGGTGCTGCCAGACATGGAGCTCACATTTCACGTGCTGTTGCAGCAGCACAAGAGCAGTCATGCCTAGAATCTCGAGTGAAAGTTTCTGTTTGTATTTTTTATTGAGTGAGTCTGCACTGGTTTGTTCCTTTCTTTTATACTTAGGATATTTTACTGAGGTATGGCATGTGCACCTGGTAATCTGGACAGTGGAAGGTGCCTAAGGCAGGGAGTTGAAACAAGATGGTCTTTCAGGTCCCTTCCAACCCAAACCATTCTGTGATTTTATAATTCTATGACTTTATGTACGAGACATGTCATCCATTTTCTCATGTGTTGAATGTGATCCTGGGTATGACGTGGTTTGGGTTGGAAGGAGCCTTAAAGGTTATCCATTTCCATCCCCCTGCCATGGGCAGGGACACCTTCCACTAGACCAGCTCAGAGCTCTGGAGTTTCCTGATAGACCCCAAAGCCACAACTGAAGCTCTGACACCGCTGTTCCAAAAACGTAGGACCTCATGGTTATACAAGTTCCTTCCCTGGAGACTCTTCCCCCTTTTAGTTGTCATCACAACCATTTTAGAAAGAGCCCAAGTCTTTGAAACCTCACTTTTGTCCAAGAAACTTTTACACATGGCTGAGGGTCTGGACACTTTATAGTCTTTCAGAGTTGATATTTTTTTCATTAATAATAATAATTTGGCATCAGAAAAATGTTTATGAGCTCTTCTACCAAGGGCAATGCAGA
Source organism: Lophotriccus pileatus (assembly GCA_035583135.1). NCBI lineage: Eukaryota > Metazoa > Chordata > Aves > Passeriformes > Tyrannidae > Lophotriccus > Lophotriccus pileatus. The sequence continues at coordinate 34,441,865 of JAWWES010000169.1, forward strand.
CACATGGAACAGACAACAGTTCTAATTCCAATCTAAGCATAAAGAGTCTCTAACAAGTGAAAAAATACAAAGAAATTATGTGACAGTGGTTAGCAATATACAGGGGACTTCCAGCAATATGCAGCCTCGTTATTGTCAAGTTCTTTAGTATATTCATATAGGGAGAAGGTGAATAATAACCTAGAAATGAAGAGTTGGAGGCGTGAATAAAACAGCATTCAGAAAGCTGCGGGTTTAATTTGGCTTGGGAAGAAACAGCAGAAGTGAAAACAGGGGAAGAATTTAGAGAACAGTCACCCAAGCAACACCCCCCAATAAATACCCCCAGTAACATGTGCCGATAAATCTGTGCGCAGGAAGGGGAGTTGTCAACATGTCGTTCCAATTTTCAAATAAGGTTTGTCCTCGCAGGTTTTCTTCACACCTCTCCTGATGTGGCTGCAGGATTAGGACTATAAAAAAGGCAAGTCATAGAAACAAATTGGAAAATGCCAACCCTCCCTCTTCAAGTTTCCTTCAGAAAAATTGCTTGGAAAAAAAGTCTCCTAAGAAGACATCGTTGACTCGAGGGATGGAAGAATTAGAGTATGGAGGCTTTAGGAAATGTGTCAGGTTTTTGGGAGGTTATGAAGCTGATTCAGCTAATCTGGATGTATTAGGTGACATTCTCGCTGGTCTACACTGCCTGAAAATGTCAAATATTCCTTTCATTTCCTGCCGTGGATGTTAAGACGTTTTACAAGGTAGCTTTTTCTAAGTGATCCTGAGATAAAGAGAAACTTCATAAGAAAAGCTGTTCTTCGTGGTAACCCCGCTGCAAACCCAAAGACTTAGGATAAAGTTTTGTTAACACTCTGTTAAAGGAGCAAAATGTTATTGACGGTGTGGTGGTTCAGGTGAAACACTAACCCCAAATCTTGCCTGTTTGTTACTATTAAAGACCCCCTGGCACTTTTCACGAGAGCAGAGGTGTGAGCCCTGGTGTCCTGGCCAAATTCCAGCTTGGGTAATTAAATCCTGCTTCCCTAAAATCCCCCCTGTAGCTCCAGCCGAGTACAGGATTCTTCATTTCCTCTTGGAAAGCACTGCACAGAATTGCTTTGTGCTGGTAAACAGCTGCCACATCTCCCCCCAGAGGAATTGCTGCATTTCAGGACTGAACTCTCTCTTTCTCTCCCTCTCTCACGCACGTAGGACACGGTATTGCCCCGGAGCACCCATGAGCATCCCTCCTCCTCGCTGCATGCACCGAGTCTGCAAGGCACAGCTCTGTCTCTACAAAGCAGCCCCACACCACATTCCCCTCTCTCAGTCCGATATTAGCAAGCCCTGCTCGACTTTAGGAGCTCAGCCTAAAAATACCTTGCTGTTTCTGAAGAGCTGGGGAGCTGAAGTGTTGCGGGGGCTGCTCCCCTTGATTTCTAGATATTGGTCATACCTGGTAAATGGTTTCATTTTCTTTGCTGAGGAAGAAATCTTGAGTCCACTTCTACTGGGGCTTGTTAAGCTGTTGCCTTGGGGGCCAGTTGATCAGTTGTTAAGTAGTAAGCAGCTTTGGCAGTCAACAGGCGTAGGATCCCCTGCAGCTACTCCAGCCTGCCTGTCCTATCATTCTTTATAGAGGGAGCAGAGTATTGTCTTAGAAGTGCAATAATGATAAAATACCTACAGAACCTGCTCATTCCATTTTGCATGCACTGGTGTTTTAGAAAAGTGTGTGGCATCCATATGATTATATATATATGTGTGTGTGTATATATATATATCTATATCTATCTATCTATATATGTGTGTGTGTGTGTATTTATGTGCTTGTCAATAGAGGCTCTGAAAGTCCAGCTGAGAATTTTTTATAGATTTTTTTTTTTTTTATGATAAATCAGGGGCTCTCAGTGAAAAGACAACAGGCTGAGAATGGTGGGAGCTGTACCAAGAGCTGTTCGTCCTGGCTGTTATCAGCTTCAGTTCCTCAAGAAAAATTATGGGGGGTTATGACAGGTTTTTTCTGGGAACTCCAGCAAAAATCTCAGCCAGGCCACTGAGATCCACATGTGGTGCAGGGCAAACCTGCTACACTCCTGTCTGACAGCAAGGAAGTTCTTTAGTCATCATGTCATCTCTGAATTGTGATATCAAATAGTATATTTTTATTTCTCTCTCAAGTGTTGTGACAAACTTGCATGAAAGGTGTGATATATTCTAAGCACTGGGACAAAAAAAAGCCAGCTTTGCCATTTCTCTGTCTCAAAACCAGTTTCAGTGGCTGCAGAAATATCTGTTTTCTAATCTTTGTGCACATGGAGAAATCTCACCCACCTGATTTTTACTCAGCTAAGTACACTGGGAATGATTCAAAGCGGGCTCGACAGACTCCTGCTTTTCACGTGCCAGTAGGGTTTTTTAAAATGTATTTTATGCTGGGCTTATTTTGTTTGGTTTTTTGGTTGACTGAATTACCTATATTCCTTGAAATGGTGTTTAGTAATTCTCAGCGACTGCAGAGATTCCTACTGGGAAGTGGTCAACGGATCACAACAAACCCCACTGACTCTGGGCTCTCCTACTGCTTTAACTCAATTGCACTTTCTTATCCAAAGCCACATCTCTTAGGAAAATCCCAGAAACGCTGTTTGCCGTGAAGCATGGTTTTAATATTAGCACAGCTCTTTGAAAAGACAAAAGATTAGAAAGACTATTTGGGACTGAAGGAAGAAATAGTTCCTAGGGATGGATTTACCACAAACAAGCCTCACATTTGCTGCTAATGTTCACTTCATAGTCTGTCTTCAGCTAAATCATTTCCCCCTTGATGCTGAATGTAACTTCTATGGATATGAAAGGGGGTGGCCATTCTTCATCTGTGTCCTGATCTCCTACAGGCTGTAAATAATTACAGGCAAAATGATGGCTTGGGATTTTCTGATTTATTTATTTTTTGGCTTATATTGATAATGTATTGTTGGGATTCTAAGCTCGTTAAAAAAGTCAGAGGGGGAAGTGTAATTAAAAGGCAGGTGGATTTTGAAGAGAGCTGGATGCTGAAGTCAAAGCCCGTGGAGCAGATCCATAACAAAAGCACTTGCATCCTAGGAAGGACTGTGAACCTACTTATGGTTTTTGCAGCAAGAGATGGGATAGAACTTGGCCATTTATTCTGAACAGCTGATATTTGTCAGGACATGTGATAACAAATATATTGCTACCCATACTTGCCAAAAAGAGATCAGGCAAGAATTTCATCATGAAGTCCAGAGGAATGTTTGGTTAAGCCCATCACTCCATACAGAAACAGACAGGGCTTTATTGACAGGTGCCACCTGCAGCAGGATGGTAAATGCCCAAGGCTTCTGTCTGCACATTTGTGTGTATTTGCTGTTGGTTCCTCCAAAAATGACCTCTCCTCCTCCTCCTCATCTTCAGCTTCTCTAAAAAGGCACCTAAATCAGGCGGGTAGGAATGAGCTGCAGGTAGAAGATAGAAATGCCTTAATAAGAAGACTCTCCAGTTAAAATGGCTTTATGGCAGAGGTTTTAATTTCTAAATTAGGACTGTGCTTTGCAACTTTCTGCCTTCCTCTGCAGTGACTTTCTCCTGGAGCTGATTCTTCATGAGTGGGGTCACCCCAGCAGTTTGTTCCTTGCCCCATAGGAGACCTCCAGCAGATCTATTAATTTTCTGCAGCCAAATCACTCAGATGCTCTGTCTTAGGACAGCAAAGAGTCATGAAGTGGTTTGGGCTGGAAGGGCCCTTAAAGATCACCTCGTTCCGCCCACAGGAATTATGCATCTCCTTTCTTTGTCTCTTCCTCTGAGAAAAACATCTCCTTTTCATATTTAACACAAAATCAAGCAAAAAAGATTCTCTGGTTCTGTGGCTTTATCCCTCCTGATAGCAGGAATCACAGCCCAGAGAGCAGCATCCTCTGCAGGTTGGATCTTCGATACATCAAACGACAACGTTGCCATTGTTTTGAGAGGGTTAACTAAGATTAATGAGAAAAGAAACATGAAGCCATGGAGGATCAACATTACAAATCAATGACTGAATAAATTTAATGTGTATTCCAGCTGTACTTTACCTGGCATGAGACTGATTCTTAAGAGTGTATCTTTTATGCTTCTAAATAACCCAGTAGGACAGGAACACAGCTTCCACTTTAATAATGCTTTATTTAAGGTTTATACAGTAGTCAATGTATTGATTTAGGAGGAATTTGTAGAATAAAAAAAGAATGCTTAATAAGGTACAAATAAACTCCTCCAGCTTTGTCCATTCCTCATCCTTAACATTTGCAAGCTGTAACTCCAGTATTTTAATTCTGGAGAACAAAGCCATTAGAAAATAAAACCAGACTTGCTGGTAGTCAGTGTTGGTTTGAACCTTTAGACTTTGCATGGATGAATGAAATAACTTCCCTGAAAGGTGGACTCTAGATTATGGAGCTTTCTCTAACACCATTTAGCAAGTTTTGAAACCACCCCTTGTATGTGTTTTTTATTTATTCATATGTAATAATTTCTTAGAGATGGGAAATGTAACTAATTAACGCTCAGAGATGGGAAATGTGACGACAAAGTCTTTGCAACTTCGTCGTTAAACTTCCCCACGGAGTCGACTTGCTTTGCTCCTTTAATCTGAACACCGTCATCCTTAAACTGCCTCCTGAAATCGCCATTTGTGCGGCAAATCTGCCGCCACCCCGCTAATTACACGTATGAACCGGCGACAAAGGGAGCCCTTTCCCGAGCCTGAGCGCTCCCGCAGTCCAGCCTCCATAATCAGATTCCGGGAATTGAACTTGCAGAAAGTTTGCGCTCGCCTTGTGGATTTTCATTTCAGATGTTGTCAACTCAAGGGCATTTGGACCAATCAATATCTGTCTGTCTTCTCGCACAGAGAAAGTTGGCTATTAGAAAAGAGAGGCTTAGAGCAGGCTCAGCCAATACCATTAGCCCTAGCCTAAGGGCAGTTGTGTCCGTGTGCCGGGGTAGGCACCTGCCCCCTCCCCTCCCCCACCATTAAGAAGGCCACTGGGGATGTCATTTGGACATAGCGGGCAAAGAGCACTTCTTTATTCTTTCTCTTTTTTACACCCAGACTTCACCAAAAATCAATAAATCTGTTCTTTGCTTATTTTCAGAACTTTACTTCAATATAAGCAAGGACTTTCCTTCCAGCTACAAACTCCAGTAGCACCAAGTCAGGGTTTTTTTGTTTTTTATTTTGTGTGTGTGTATGTGTGTGTGTATTTTTTTATTTTCCTTTCTCTGTTCCAATTTGAGAAATAATTGGAAATAATATCCACTGTTTCTTCTTTTCCCTGCTAAAGATTTTTTAGAAGAAAGACCTTGATCTGCTGAGTCTTTTCATGATTCAGCACTTGATTTTTCTCTCCTTGCTGTCCTTTTATTGCTAATGGGTTTATATGATCAGGGAGTGAAATGATACATTTCTTTGTTTTCCAATCAACCATATTGAATAGGATTTTGCTATTTTCTGTGGCAAGGCACTATTAGTGGCACTGCTGCTGATAATTCTTTAAATATGAAACTACCACCCTTCGATTTTAGGCATGGGGGAACCAGGTCTATATTCTGGGAAGGCATCAAGCCCGTCCTTGAATGCTGTGAGATTATTTATTAAAGGCATATTTTTTAACCTACTCTTTATCTGAAATAAGAAAAATAAAGGGAAATTAAACATGGTTGAACTCAGCAATCCAATGACCAAACCAAGTGGTAGTGGGCATAAATATGGAGCCTTAAAAGCCTTAAGTATTAAGGGGATTAAGGATTAAGAGAGCTCCAAGAAATGCAGGTAAATTGTCACTGGAGGGATGTTCACTGAGAAAATGATGACAGAGGACCAAAGGAGAAGGCAAAAGCAAAAATGGAGTTAATGTGGATGGAGAGAAAAGCACTGTAGAGATGATCCAACAATAAAAAAACCCAAACAAAGAACCCCAGATGAGACAGTTTGGAAGGAAAAATTTAGGAATAAATCTTGAAGACTGAAAGTTGTTGGCCAAACCCAGTTGAGAGAGCCAGCGGTAATAACTTATTTAACAGATCTGTTAACAGATCTTATGATGAGCTTTAATGGATGTTCTATCTATTGTTCTTTTGACTATGGGAATCAAAATGGACAAAGTTGCTGGAAACAGGAGGATCTCATCCTCTACTAAAACATCTGGTCACATAATGCATTTTAAGGTTCAAGTCCTGGAATTCTTAGAGTTGAGATTTAATATTTTGACTTTCAGAAAGTAAATGAATAGTTGGGTAAATGCACCGCTTCTACTGTTGGATTATGTTGTTCTCAAGCAATTGAGCAGCTTTGTTTAGATAAGATGACTAAGATTTATCTCAAATGATTTACTGAAGTGTGTTGTGACCCACTGCAGACCTGGCCTGAAACCATCACCTTGCTCAATTCCTATAAATTTATATTTGGTCACTTAAGAAATACCACAGTGTGAAGGTGCAAAGAATTAGAAAGAAAGAGGATCAAGTCTTATAAAACCCATGAAGCCATGGACTGGAATGTGTTGTTTGGGTTGTGTTTCACTGTGAAATTTGGCATTTTTTTTCACTCTAATAGCAAGCAAAGAATGTTGTAATTAAACATTCTTCAAATGACCTGTGAGAACTTCTTAAGGTTCAAAGCTTTCCATCACCCAAAGATCTCACAGATAGCCTTGTGATGGGGGAGCATGCTGGAAGTTGAACTAAGCTCCTCTGGAGGTAAATGGCAGTTGAGTTTGAGTGGTTTAATTGGCATTTTACCTACTTAAAATCATCAGCAAGACGCTCCAAACAGGACACTTAGGACCAGGAAACTCTCCTCCCAGCATGGCTGACATGGATTGTGGGTGTATATCCAGGAGGGAAGTGTTTGGCTGGAATCCCCCAGGAAGATATCAGGATGCAGAGACAGGAGCCAGTGCTATCCAAGAGGAGTTCAATAATTAAATAGGAAAGGGGCTGTTTCCTGAAGAAGGGATTTCCATGTGGTTTGTAGGTATGAAACAGACTTTATAATAATACAGGCTAATTTCTAAAGTGGCTTTAAATTAACACAATTTTGAGGTTTGGAGGTGTTTTTCCCTTTTTTTCCCCCTCTAAAATGTACAAGGTTCAAGTTTTGGGTTCCTCTCCCAACCTGGCAAGACTCCTGCATTTCTGAATGCTTATGCTGCTTCACTGAAAATAATATTACTATGCTAAACAACATCATCTTGGGATCACTTATGGGATTTAGAGGTGTTTAAGTGTTGAAGACCAGGACACTCTAGAGTGAAAACCTCTAGTGCAAGGAAAATAAGGTGCATTTCTTATGAACCCCTGAAATAGCTGCATTTCATTCAAGTGGTTGAAATGCATAATTACACAAGAAAAGTTTTATGTAATGCATAAGTTATAATGACTAGGTAGAATTTTTTGAGGCTGATGGGTAAAGGGATAGATTTTGTTGCTTACTCTTATTCTCCAGAGCTGAAAATATTTCTTCACTTGCGTGAGGAAAGTTGTTTTGGCCCCAAGTGGTTATTCATTGTATGAATTATCATTTAGAGCTAGAGCAGGATTTTTGATATTTAAATGGAAAGAAAAAATAAATAGCATGTCCTTTTCAAAGCAAACATTTCAAAATGACTGGTCAATACCAACTATTAAGAAAAAAAAAATCATAAGTTCCTTGACTGGGCTCCCACATCATTAAAGTCTGAGGGGATTTGGTTGCAGACATTGCTGAGCAAGATCCCACCTTTATACACCTGTCACAGCAAGGGATCTAACCAAACCAATCACTTCTAAAACTATTTAAGTGTCATTATGATCACTGAGTTATTTGTTTTAGCTTTTTGGTAACGTGTAAGTTTGTCTATATTTACATTTTTGTATTTGCTTTGAAAGGGGAATTTTGGACTAATTAGATTTTGGAGTTAAGGCCCATGAAATGGGTAAATATAGCAAGGTCCCAGGTAAGCCCAGTGTGGACACAGTGTCCTGCCAGTGCTATGATGTGAATTTCCACTTTATTCTTCTGCAGGCTTTGATGGACACTCAAACCACAAATGGTGCTTATCTGAAATACCAAATGATTCAACAACACTTATTTCTTACCTGGATGTGACTTGCCAGCTGAACCAAAACAATGAAAGCTGATCTCACGTCCCAGACATTCATCTGTCCAAAGGTAGAGCATGAGGAACAACATGTATGATATCAGTTAAATAATGCATTAATAAACTGTGAAGTCTCCTTAAGAACAAAGTCATCAGGAAACAGTTCCTGCTCTACTATTCACATTATCCTTTCACAGAAACATTTCACCAAGATGTTTCAATTAGGCACATAGAAGTCTTTTTTAAAATATATTTTATCTATCTATCTATCTATCTATCTATCTATCTATCTATCTATCTATCATTTATCTATCTTTCTCTACTATGGAATT
>JAWWES010000169.1:34450422-34471334 GCA_035583135.1 Lophotriccus pileatus
TATCTATCTATCTATCTATCTATCTATCTATCTATCTATCTATCTATCATTTATCTATCTTTCTCTACTATGGAATTTGCTGCTATACAGACAGTAATTTGATTGTTACTTCTGTCATTAGAAGAACAAATGCATCTGAAATTTAATCTATGACGTCCTTAAGATCAAATGTGTCCAAACCTAAAATTTAGTGACAAAGAGTGTAGAAGAGGCTTGGAGGATTAGAAGAGTTCATGAATGAAAACAAGGTCCCACCTCTAAAACTTCTACATCCTTTGTGTTTCTGGGTATCCAATTTTACAAGGATAATGGAGCTCTTCAGGCTGAAATATCAACCAGAAAAAAGCACCTACTTAAATATCTTGACATAAAAAAATCCTTTGAAGAGGATGAGCACTCACTAGAAAAATGCTGTCCAGCTCTTTGTTTCATATTGAGCTGGGAGTCTTGGTTTTCCTCTGAAACTTTTAAATCCAGCCTTGACTTTGCCAATATCTCAGTGTCACTGTCACCTGGTGAGATTCTTGAGGTTCTCAGGGACAGGGTGTAACCCTTGGTGTTGGACCTGTGCAGGGCTTGGACTTGGAACATCCCCTCAACCTCAGGATGTTCTGTGTTTCTGTGACCATTTCTGCAGTCTCAGGGGACATGGTCATCTACTGCTCCTGTTTACAGCTCATAGTAACAGAATTTCTCACTAACTGTGTGAATTAGCCAGTCCACTCAAGCTGCTTATGAGCTCAAGTTTTAGAAAATAAATGCCATGAATTTGCCACAGAGTCTGCTCATAAGTTCGTGTTGTAAAGAAGCAGCTTAGCCTTGCATAAACCAGGTAGGATATCAAACTACAGTAGGAAATCATATGCTCACAGAATATGCTGAGTTGGAAGGGACCCACAAGCATCGTCGAGTCCAACCCATAGCCCTGAACAGGCCCATCCCCAAGAGTCACACCATGTGCCTGAGAGGATCATCCAAACACTCCCTGAGCTCTGGTAGCCCCTGGGAGCCTGTTCAGTGCCCAACCACCCTCTGGGGAAACAGTCCCTTCCTGATATCCAATCCAAACCTCCCTGACTCAGCTCCAACCATTCCCTCAGGTCCTGTCACTGGTCCCCACAGAGAAGAGATCAGTGCCTGTCCCTCCACTCCCCCTTGTGAGGATGCTTCTCAGGATGTACTTTAAAACAATATGGGTTATTTTTTTTTTTTTTTTGTTGGGATATTTGGGGATTTCAACACTAACAAAGCATGAGGAGAGGGGCAGATGCAGCGCTGGGGACACAAATTCCCTCTCTGTTGTGCCAGAGCAGTTCCCTTTCCAACCGTGCATGAACTACGGGCACGAACACATCTTTCTGTGGGTTCCCCAGTGTCAACCTTTGAGCACATTAGTGTCACTTGTGGCTGCACATCCCTGGTGCAGGGCCTGTCTAATGGACAGTGGTGGGAGCAGCAGACAGAAAACCCCTGAGCTGGAGCCCATCAGGCAGCGAGCGTCGGATGTGTCAACTCCTGCTTCTCTGCAGAAAATGTTTCTTAGCGTCTCCAGCTTCGTTGCTCCCAGTGAGTGTGCATGCCAGCTTTAGTGCCTGCTCCACTTATTTCAGGGATTTTCATGTCAGCAGCCCCATAACAGTCTAAAGCCTTTTTTTTTTTTTAGTTGGTTTTTTTTTTGCTGACAGGGGTAGGAAATATTCTTCTTCTTTAACCAAATTCTGACTTGCTTCCTTCTTGTTCAGGCAAAACTGGTTGGAAAAATCTCTGACTGGAACAAAGATTCAACCTTCTTGCATATTAACACTGCAGAAAAATTAGGACTGTGTGAAGATTTTTTTAACAATCTGACCCACCATCGGTCTCTAAGGAGCAAGAGGAATCCGTGTCTTAGAATTTTTAAAGACCTAATAAATAATTTGCCACAACCACAGGGTGCTATGGCATAATGGAGCTAAGGTAATATTTAATCTGCTTATTTACAACGTTAAGTAAAATATTCTGTTTCTTTTTTTTTCTTTTTTTTTTAATATATATTAGTGTTTACTGTGATAAATATTTGAAACCTCAGTGCTAGGTTCTCAGCTTCTTGGTGTGTTTGGGAGCCTCACACAGCGAGAATTATTCCATTACGCTATTAAAGCACGGAATGTGCAACATGCCTCACACCTCAAGGCGTTTCTGGGTTCATTTTTATCTTTTTGAATACCTGTAGCTTCCTTTCTGCACAAACATTTTACTGCGAGCGCTCTCTCGGATCTGCCAGTTAACTTCCCCTTGAAGCCCGGTGGCCTCCTCCGCTCTGGTGGTCACTCGTCTCGCCCCTCTCAGATCTCGGAAGGGGGTGGCAAGAAACACAGTGAATGAAATATCAAGCAAATTCACATCAAATGGCAGCGTGAGATACCCCCCCCCACCCCAGGTAACAAAGAGGCACCAGGTGTAAAAGCGCTCTGCCCCGTAACGTGTCACTCTCCGCGGCGTTCGTGGGTCCCTCGCGCCGGTGGCACCGTGTCCCTTGTGCGTGTCCCAGCCGGGATAAACCCGAGCAGCCCCAATCCTCCCCCCACTGCTGGTGTTACGATTCTTAATTAGAAATGCAACATGCCGGGTAGGTGGTGGCTGGGAGAGGGGAGAGGGGGAGGAAGGACCAGCACAGAGTAACTGTTTTATTGATGCCGGGAGTCTCGGCTAAAACACAGCTCCTGCTGCATCTCTTCCAGCAGCGCTGGCTGAATCTTTTCCCTCATTTGATACAGTGACCTCTCAAGTGCATCATTGCCCTGAGGGCTGAGGGCAGTCCGGCAACTGTTAAACCCCTTGGGTTGATAATCTTCTCCCACATTTGCCCTTAACACCAGACATACCACCATTAGCTACAGCTCCACTGGTGCTCATTAGAGCCGATCAATATAGACTAACATAAAGAATGCTGCTGCGCCTTCTGTTATTTTTCAGTTACTGCAAATTTACAGATTTTCACCTACAATACGAGGCTTTGCTGCTGGACTATGTAAAAAAAGAGGATTTGAGACCAAAAAAAAAAAACCCAAACAAAACCAAACCCAAAACAGACCCAGCAGTTTTTATTAGATGCCTAAGTGTTATTTATCTTGCTGCTGAAAATGCCTCGTTACTGGGAAGCGGGCGGGAGATGTTCTGTGCAAAATTCTCTTTGGATTAAGTTACTGTAAAATCACAACTTTTACAAATCGCAGCGGAGGTGTGGATAAACAAAAGCAGGCACATTTTAATAGGAGAGAGATTTTGAGCCTGAAAACCCTGTGCAAATGCTTTCATGAACTTGGCCTGATGTTTTTAAGCCCACTGACTGCATCAGTGCTCTTTTGGGTTGTGTGGCCAGTTGAAGGTCCATATGTTGAAGGCATATATGTAGAGTGGCTCCAGCACTGCATTCTACCACCAGCAGGTGTTGCCACAGATCATAGCAAGAACAGCAACAACAATTAACAAATATATCATTCTTTTCCCACATTTTAACCCAAAGAGTCTCTGAAATGATTCACATGCCGCTGATCGCAATGGGAAACAACAAACTCAACGTATAAAAAAAGGCACAAAAATCACCTCATTTGTATTAGGCATTTTTCAAGCAATAATAAACAAATGCTCAATTCATTGGGAATAATACATTTTTTTACCATTCATTTGTATTGGGTAAAAGGAAGGTCACAAAACTTCATTTGGTTTACCAAATGGTAATGTTATGTGAGTACAAAAGTTGGGATTTTTCATGCTTTGTTTAGTCTGTTTGATAGTTCAAACTTTCTATTCTGCTTGGGATAGAAAGCAAGGAAAATACAGCACCAAGGCAACTTCAGGAAAACATTAACAAAACAGAAAACACACATTTTTTTCAGTATGAAGACAGGTATTACTTCTCATGGGTAAACCCAGGGTGGTTAATTGGGCACATGAAGACCAAAAGTACTGGAAGCATGTTGAATTCCAAGGAATCAAAGGTAAAAAAGCCTCATCTACAACACATCTTTCCATATTCTAGGACTTCAGGCCTCCTTTATCTTACTCGAAATTCAATGTCAACTGCTGAATGGAAAGGGATTGTGAACTCTCCGTTTAAGCCGAAGGAGTAGCAAATAGCAAATTTTACCCGCTTTTTCATTCAACAGCTTCACTTTTGTCGTAGTTCTATGGTGCTGCAGGTGATTAAACACTTCTGTTGAATGACTTATTTATCCAGGACCTTTCTGGAGAGCTGGAAGGGTATGAGGATTTCAGTTGTGGAGCAAGGGATTTCTCGAAGTCCATTAAAGCGCCTTTGCTCGGAGAACGACACAACTTCTCCAGATGCGTCCTTTGCTTTAGTGGACCTATTTGCATCTTAGGTATTACTTAGCGTGAGTGATGTGGTAGGACTGAGCCCTTGATGATAGGCTGATTAATGAAATCCGTTCTGCTGGCTGAACATAATGGAAAATGGGATTCTGTTGGCTTCTAAAGGCTGAAATTCATCTCCATGCAAACGACACAGGTTTTATGTATGTCACGAGCCTCCCACTATCCTTCTGCTTAGATGGGGATTTCATCCAATGAATGGAAGGGTGGTTGTTACATCCACTAATGGCTCTAAAATGTGCCCAGTAAACCCATTGCTTATGACTTTGCCTCAAGTTTGAATCTTCCCTTCAAGAAAAACTTGGATAAACTTGAGGAAAACCAGCGAATGAAACCTAAAAAAAAAAAACCCTTTTAGTAACAGCACAATTTTATGGGGAACAAAAATTGATTTTAAGGCTTGTAGTGAAAGAAAACTGGCAAAATCACTTGGTATTTAAATTGATGAGTTAAATAATGGCAGGTAAGTTCTAATTTGCATCTTTCTCACTCAGCTTGCTGCTGTCAGTCCTTATTCATAGTCTGCTAAATTAATGGGCTGTATGATCCCAGCTCTCCTGTTTATTTTCCTGCAACTGTAAATCTTATCCTTAAACTTCTGGTCGATTGGCTTTGAGTTCCTTCCTTGTCCCAAGATGAAGACAGAAAAAGAGCCATATTTTCCAAATCACGCTTCGTTTCTGTAGTACTTTTGTGAATTCCCTCCAACTTTTCCAGCATTCACATTTCCAGGCATAGGATCCAGGGGGGAGCAAGTATCTCAGCACTGGGTTCACAAATCTTGCTGACAGCAGCAATAATTCCTCACCACGCCTCTGGACAGTCCATAATTTTCAATACTATCACAATCCAGAACTAACAGCCACTGTCCAATTGAGACTAATATATCCTATGTTTTGATCAACAAGGAAAGGTTCTTAGGAGTTTTCTCTGGGTATATATTCCAAACCTTAATTATTGACCAAATTGGCACTTCAAGCAACAATGTCTTTGGTTGTAAATTAGCTGGTTTTAATGGTCTGCAGCAAGGCTTTCAATATCCTCTTTAGTGCCAAGTTTGAATGATGGAACTTGCTATATATGCTGACACTTTTTATTCTTAAACACCTAACGTGCAATATGTTCCCGGGAGTTTTAAAGGGTAAGATAAAATGTCAAAATTGTTCAAAAGTATCATGTATATTTTTTACTCAGAAAGTTACATACTCAAAACTCTAATCAGTCCACCTGGATTTATGAAATCCCTTGTTATCGGAGCGGTGTGAAAACTGGACTAGAGATAAAGAAAATGGTATTTTTATAGAATGGTCCTTTGAGATGGGGCTGCTCCTCTGTTGTCAATGTAGGCCAAAGTGCCAGTGGGAAGTGCAGTACATGACCTTAGTCAATTAGCAGGGTCTCCTTAATCTCTTGGGATTACTTTGATCTGCAATATCAAGTCTAACACCTTAATGAAATTTTACAGATAGTCACAGAAGACATCCATGTAGTGAAAAAAACAATTTCATTTTATACCTAAACTCCTAACACATGCTTAATAAATCCCCAGAAGGGAAATAATAACTATAACCATATTCAACATAAATTTCTTTCTTTTTTTTTCACACACTGTTTATGGCTGAGAAAAACAAGATTATAACAGACAGGACTTTGCTTTTGAAAACTGGGAACAGATCAAGCTGCTGATTCACATTTTTTTTTGTGGAAAACATGTTATTTGTTGCTGTTGCATTTTCAGTCTCCTGAAATAAGGATGGTGAGCCAAATCTTAATTGTATTTTTTTTTTTTTTGTGAATATACTTCTGATATATTCACAGTTATATGAAATTTCTGATATATTCAGATATATGAAATTTCCACAGCAGAGCTCTGTCCTGATATGTTTATTCAACCCACTTGTTTTAAAATTTATGCTCATTCAAATCTTGTCACCGGTCTGAGCAGTTTTGGTGGAGTTAATTGGCCAATCTGTCCCCTTTCTGATACAATTTTTAAGTGATCGGGTGACAAAAAAAATTGTGATTTCTTTTTGCTTTTCTCTGCTTCCTCAGACCATTTCACCTGCAGGTCTTGCAGGAGCACTTTAGTGGGAATTTTATTTTTGGGGGAAAATGCTCCAGGATTCCCTGCCCAGAGGGGAAAACATTGCAGGGATTCACACTGTGTTAAGAAGGGAGGGAGCAAAGGATGGGGTTTAATTAGGCCACAGCTTTATTAACTGAATTATGCAGTGATAATTCACACTGGCCACTTCCCTCCTGGCTGGTGGTGGTGTGAGCCACCACCAAATCTGTGCTTCTGGGTGACCCTTGGGGTGGGTGGTGAATCCCAAAGTTTGACCTTCTCCTTTTTGCTCCTTCTTGCCTCTTCCAGCCTCGTTGGCCACGAAGGTCCCTCTGTGCTGTCCCCCATCATCTTCTCAGAGCATCCTCCTGGGGAGAAGTTCCTGCCTCCGCCCTCATCTCCAGCTTCCTTGCAAGATCCCAGTATCCAGCTGGGAATTACATGATCATTTTGGATACCTGGGGGTGGAAGAGCAGAGAAGAAACTACTCCAGGTGCTATGAGGCCCCTTGGCTGTGATTTAGGGAGGCAGCCAGCAGTGCTATGATGGGAGCGGGGGGGGGTGGCAGCTCTTCTCTGCCCTTTCCAGTGCCAACCTCTTCAGGAATGTTCCTGGACAGAAGGGATTTCTACACTCCCTGCTGTCATGCAGGGGCAGTGGGTCCATTGAAGCCAATTGGATGGCTCCTGTGAGGAAAAAAAGCAGATGAGGTCACTTCTGCTTCAGACACAACTTGAAAAGTGCAGCATTTTCTTGTCTGCTGGTGGTGCTCACAGGGCAATCCCTCTGCTTATACAAGGCAGTTCACCAAAATCACTTTATTTCTTGGGATCTGACCTGCAGTCCTGAGGCAAAACACAGGCTGGGTTTCAAGGGGAATTTTGGCTGAGTGAGGGCTCCAGCATTCACCAAGGCAGCTCAGGAACACATGGAATCATGGAATCACAGCGTGGCTTGGGTTGGAAGAGACCTTAAAGATCACCTAGTTCAACACTGTGCTGTGGGCAGGGAACCTTCCACTATCCTGGGTTGCTCCAAGCCCCTGGCCTTGAATCACACCATGTTTCTCCTGATGCTCCACACACAGAACAGCTCTATCCATAATTAGATACGATTAGAGGAGCCAGAGATCTTCAAGAGCACTCTTTTATAAATTGCGCTCTTTTATAAATTGCTTTTTGCAGTCAAATTAAGGTTTATTGCTGAGTGTCTTGTGGCTGAAGCTGACTCTGATTTGCAGAGTTTTCCCCATTATTTTTGCTCGTTGTGCTCCTATGGCCATATAGCAAAACTAAATCAGCTCTCCCCACAGGCCCAACAAGGGAGCTTTCCTGTGAGCAGAATTCAGTGGACAATCCCCAGAACGTGTTCTGGGGTTTAATGCATTCAGTAACTGTAAAAACCTCTTAAAATTGAACAAGGTTATAAAACTTGGCTCTGTACCGATTCCCCTAATTAACATATGACAGATCCATGCAGTCATTCCGCTGTGCTCTCCTCCAGTAACTGCTAAACAGAACCATAAAACAGCTTCCACGAGGTAGTGCAGGCACCAGCTTTGTCTTCACACACATCTGTTGCATTTTTTAAAGGAAAAAAATAAAGTTTTAATTTTTAAAATCTCAGTTTTAATAATGCATGGAAAAGTGGAGCAGTTCTGCTTTATTTCCATCCAGGTCTTATCTCATGTCTCTTTCAGTGCTGCCAAATGGTCCCAAAGTATTTTCCCTCTCCTATATCATTCCAACTGCAGCAATGTGCTCCTGGGTGACCAAGGTGAGCTGTGCCAAATCCTGGCACCAATCACAGAATCACTGACTAGTTTGGGTTGGAAGGGGCCTTAAAAACCACTCAGTTCCACCCCCTGCCATGGGCAGGGACACTTTCCACAATTCCAGGCTGGTCTTGGGCACTTCCAGGGATGGGGCAGCCACAGCTTCTCTGGGTAACCTGTTCCCCTTCACCATATGGTTGTACCTCCCTTCAAATATTTGAACTGTTGGGCAAACTCACAAACCCAGACATTTAATGTCAATAGAAGCTCCTCAAATATCAAAATCATGGAATTCCCTCACATACTGGGGATGGCAAACACAATCCTCATTTGGCTCCTAAGCAAACAAACCTTTCATTAACCATCATACAATACCTGGTTTCAGTTAATGACCCCTTTTTGAAATATGTTAAGTAAAGCACTTTTCACAAATATTCACAGGTCTTACTAAATGAATTAATTTTTAATCTTTTTTGGTCTTCATTTTCCACAGATATCCCTGAAGGAAACCTCTAAGAGGAAATCTCATCAGAATATGGATTTGAAATGGACATTCAGGAGTGTGTCAAAAAGTAAATAGCGAATATATCAGTAATAATTTTTCTTACAATAATAATTATTTTTAGCAAATCTAGCTATTACAGTTCGAAAATGTGAATTGTTTCACCAGTTGTGGGGTATGTGTAATCAGTTGCTTCATAAATCTCTCTTACTAATATTATTTGCCTTCTATTTCTAAGCTTCAGATGAGATCTCACCAACATGAAGACTGAGAAGGTTCTTCCTCTGCATTTTTACGTTTCAACAGGCTGTGTAGGGGAAGGGTGAGAGAGGGAGGAAATAACACCATCCCCATTTTACTGAGTGTTTTAAAGATGAATTCAGGCAAAAAAAAAAAAAAAATCACCCCAGATTTTTGAACCCTTGCTCATTGTTCTAACCTTAAGATTACACTTCAGAATGGATTTTGCTGATATATGAAAAATAGGAATATGGTTTTCCCCCTTCCCAGAGCTCTGCTGGAGCATCATTTCCTCTTCCAAGGTGCATGAGGCAGTGATGGGACCCAGATGGGAGATGGCAAAGCTCTCCTTAATGACCATGGATCTTTTCCTGCTCGGATCTTAATGGGAGCAGACAGCAAAGATTCTTATCTTACCCCGGGAATCCTGACAGCACAGCATTTCTCTTGATACCAGGGTTATTTTGCTATGGATTCCAAAAATTCCTCAGGTTCATCTGGTGTTTGCTTATGCCTCCCGTGCTCCTACACCCGGGACAGGTAAGTCCCATGTGCATTTTTAATTTCAAACTCTCCCCTAGAACAATAAGAAAGCTTTCAAATCTAAATATGTGAAATCTCTGCATATAGGATTAAAAAATCTATATTCATTGTGGAGTTCAAAAAAAAGAGAAAAGATTACAAAAGACCAAAAGCTCTGGGGTTCAAGCTAATTTTTCATCTTTTCCATGGGGAAAACCACTGGTAAATGTTAAGAAACACCCTTCAAGAACCTTTAATTTGTTTTTCACTCTCCAAGATATAGATTTTCTTCTTCCCATTTAAGTAAAAAAAAAATAAAAAAAATTTCCTGTGGGTTTTTAAAGCCATTTGAGAATATATATATATATTTGTATATTATTCCATGCTTTCTAGCATAGCTTTGATTATGCTGTCAGAGCAGACTGAACAGAATTTGACTTGTGGCCAGATCCACTAAGTTTCCTCATCTCCTCCTGAGGTTTTTCCTGGAGATCACACAAATCAACTGCAGGATCAGGTCCTTACTCCAATATCTTGGTTTCCTGGTGGTCAGTGGCAAGATCACCATTAACCCAGCACGGATCAGGATGTTGCCATGAATATCAACCCTTTTGAACTGACTGTGAAGGGGGTTAGGCTGGTTTATTTTTCTTTTAGCCTGTGATGTTGCAGTTCTGGGATTGGTTTTGCTGTTGGGCTGTCATTGAGTTCAGATACAGGTGGATCCAGCCCTGTTTGCCAGCAAAATGCAGGGAAAAATATTAGAATTAGAGCTGAATTTTGGTGTGGTCCTGTACTAATCAAGGTCTGAATATGCTTTTACAGCTGCACACACATATATTTATAATGTCTATAAATAATATAAATATGCATGTGATTGTATGTGTGTGTTTAAGCAACTGTAATGAGGAATTTTATCAGTAACACCAAGGATTTAAGTAAAATTATAATGCTTTGCCTTTACTAAAGTGCTAATTTTGTATTCAGTAAGTAAATTTTAATATAAATCAATTGAATATATGTTCAGAAAGGCAAGTCTTATGATTTCCATTTTACAGATGGGAAAACTGAGTCAAATCAGCAAAAGAAGCTGCTGACAGTGAGTCACTGCTAACTTTAGAGAGAAGAAATCTCACTGTCAGTGGTGAAACGGGGATTTTGCTTCTGCACCCATGAACCTCTGCTCAGTGTTGGTGTTTCAAAGTGCTGTCCTACAACAGGTTGTGTTTTGTAGTCAGTCAGAAATTGTCATTCTTACAGAATTCAGCTGCAAAGTTTCAGTGTGAAATTGCAGAGGAGTTATGGTGGACTTAAATAATACCACTATTTGCCTCTTGCCACCAAGTTGTGGATAGTGGTACGTGGACAGGCCTGTTTATCCCTACAAATTGCCATCACCTCTCTGGAAGAAAGGAGGAAGAACTTCTTCACAGAAAGAGTGATTATATTGGAAGGGGCTGCCCAGGGAGGTGGTGGAGTCCCCATCCCTGGAGGTGTCCAAGGAAGGACATGAGCTGGGAGGGCCTTTCCGACCCAAATGATTCTCTCATTCTGTGATTCCACAATTAAGATCCTTATTAAAAGAACTTCCTGTCTCATTTATCAAAGCAGGTTCAGGGCACACCACAGTAGCCAATGACCCTCAATCTTAATTTTGTAACATTACTTAATACAGTTTCTGTTACACGATGTGCAATTTCTTTTTAGCTTTGCATGTCTTAAACACATGTGAAATGAAAATAAAATATTATTGCCATTAAATGAGATGCTTTTCTTTCAATTTACTTGGCCTCCACATTAATGAATTCCACTTGGATATTTGGAAGTTGCCTTTGACTTGGCTTTGTTCTCCAGAACTTCTCCACACAAGTGTTTGCAGGTGTGTGAAAAAATAAGCTTTGCACTTAATGAGTCGTACACTGCATTTATTATTCTCATCTGTCCGTGGCTGTATCTGGAAAGACATTCATCCCATGAATGCTGGTGTGGCTGGGATGTTGAGTGGGAATTAGACTGGGTGACGCTGGTGCTGCTCATGGGACCAGCAGAAGGTCTGATGGTCACTTTGAGGAGCAATGTGGGGCAAAACTGAAGTTTAAGCAGGACAAAAGGTTTGTTTTGGCGTCGTGTCTGATTTCTTGCGTTGGCTGGAAGCTCTCTAGGAAGGCAAGACATACTTAAATTTTGCAGAAGTGTAATCTTACAGTTAATATCCATGACTGTTAATGTCACATGTTGTCAAGAGCAGCTAAAACCACCAAAAAATGCAAAGCACAGAAGTGTTTTGCTAGAGTTCGCTCGGTGAGTCCAAAAACCATGTTATAAACTACAAGCTTGAGAGGACAAAGCTGGGCCTGGATATATATTTCCTGGATATATATATTTTTTTTTTATACATTTTTTAATATTTGGGATTTGAGTGGGGGAAACGATTTATTTGAATGTTCATTATAGGTTTTGTACAGATTTTTTTGGAAGGGCTTTAAAAGCACATCTAAACCAAGAAAATAAACCTCGACCAACTACTTCGTTTTCATGCCTGAAATTATGCCATCAGTGAAGTCAGTGGCAAAACTATGGATGTCAAGATCTGTAGGGTCTGAACTCTGGGCTTTGGAGCTGAGTTGGCAAGAAAGAATAAATAAATCCTGCAAAATGATATATGAACTTCCCAATCTGTGCCTCACTTCTTAGGCCGCTATACAATAAAATACCCTAAAAATCTAGTACTGGCTTTTTCTGTCCAGCTAATTTGTAGTCAAGACAGCTTAGTCCATATTCTTGAACATGCTGAATAAGCTGAGAAGTAGAAAACTATCAGCAGTGTGTATTTTAAGGACTTGGACTGAAACCCTTTCAATGTCAAAATGCATTGGATCAAACCCCAGTAAGGTGATCAATTAGAGATCAGGTTTCTTCAAACTCTGTCCCTACTTTGCTTTTTGCATGCTTTTTGACTAATGCCAAATTTTTCCCTTTTGGAAGGTGTTTCAGAACTGATAAATTGTCTTGATGAACGAAAATAGCCTGATAAAAATTATTTTCTTGCTCTCTGTACCTGCAGAAAAATTAACAAGTTTTGTTTAACTTAAACTGAAGGCAGAATATGGAAAAATATAGGCTAAATTGGCTAGGTTGAAAAAAATTCAGGGACTGACAAGGGGTGATAATCCCCCAAACCACTGCAAACCTCCTGCCCTACAAACAGTGTTGCTAAAATCGATCCTTACTGTCCAGAGCAGTTTGTGGGAACCATTTTCCCAAGCAGCCGTTTCATCTGCTTGTTTATCCAGAGCCTCCCTGGATGTAAGTGTTGTGTGGAAGGTTGGCTCCCAGCGCTCTTCCCACATTCAATTCCCTGCTGGCCGGTGTTAGAAACTCTCCTGTCCTCGCTCCTCTCTCAAATGTTCTGTATTCTGGTCAGTGGAGCTGCCAGGCGAGAGCCCGACCTCGTCCCTCCAGCCTCCTGGAGTTGTCTGTTAACAGGGCAACGAGGGACCAAACCCAGCCTGTCGTGGGGGCTCATTTTGCCATCACTAGATTGCATCAGAATTCCCAAGAAAGTCACTGTGGGAGAAGCTGAGCTCCCGTGGCTGCTTGTGGCTCCTTTGCTCTTACTTCGTGTCCTCGATAACAAAACGTGGGGGAAAGTTTGTACCCAGCTTGGAAAAGTAATTGGTTGTGGGAAAAGGGAACAAGTGCTGATGTTGGGTTAACCCAAAAATTGTTGCAGAGGGAAAAGTGCCAAAAGCTGCATCCCCTGGATGCTGGAGGGCTCTCAGAGTTATCACAGAATCATGGAATGGTTTGAATTGGAAGGGATCTTTAAGATCATCTCATTCCAACCGCCTGCCGTGGGTGGGAACGCCTTCCATCCATGGGGATGGGGTCAGGGAGTGACCTTTCCATCTCTAAAATGTGACCTTTATGGCAGAAGGACTCAGGGGATCTGTCCAGAGCTCCATCCAGTTGCTTACATGGAAGTTTGTCTGGATCCTGCCCTTGCAAAGCCAACCCTGGCCCAAGGGAGGCAGGAAGGAAGGAAGGTCACTGCAGAAGGAAGGAAGCAGGTTTATTCCAAAAGGAAGGCTCATGACATTTCCCCTCACAAGCTCTAAATGTTTTGTGTGTCCTGCTAGAAGTACATGTCTTCCTAGGACATTTTCACTGGAAGGGAGGTGCCTGGCACATGTGTTTGTGGGCTGTTCTTATTTTACAGCTACATATTTACATTTGAAATCCAGGGACATGTTTCCCTCCCTCCATCCATATTCGATTTATAACTCAGCCAGTAAGAAGGACAAGGAAGAAAATACAGTAATATGACATATTTATTTTTATTTGTTTTATGTGTTTGTGATATTGTAATGTTTTATGTACTTTTCTCGATCTGTGTTCTATTTTTCCCAGTGTTTCACAGTAAGTTTGGAAAATCATAGATCTTCCTGGAGTTTGAAAATTACTTTTTCTCTTTTTTTTTTTTTTTTTGAAGTGTATTCTGCTTGCTCTAACACTCCTACCTTCTGTGGTACTGGTGCCTTTTCCCACCTTCCTATGATATGATTTTATATATTATATATATTTATATATCTTATATATTATATTTATTTGTATGCATTTTATATATATATATATATTTATATATCATATTTATATTTTCTAATTTTTTTCCTTAATGCACTTGGCACTACCAGACTTTAGATTTTGCCTGTATTCCATATTTATCCCATATCTTCTTCTTGTCCTTTTGCATGTTATTTTTACCTGATATTTTTATACTTTTGTTGCTGTTCTTGTAAGGGTCTGGACAGGTCACACATCAACTTCAACTGCAGGAGAGCAGGTTTTCCAGAGGCAAGGTGTAAAAGAGCAGCTGAAAAGCCTGCCAGTCCTGGGATTTCTGAGTGCTGGAAACCTTCCAGGCAGAAGAAAATCTGGGTCTGCACCAGAGACTTGAGTTCAGGAGTGGGAATTGCTGCCTTCAAGAAAACAGAACAGCCTTCAAATGTGCTGCAGCCTTCAGCAATGCAAGACATGAGCAAATGATAGAATCCCAGAATGGTTTGGGTGGGAAGGGACCTTAAAGCCCATCCAGTCCCACCCCCTGCCATGGGCAGGGACACCTTCCCCTATCCCAGGTTGCTCCAAGTCCCATCCAACCTGGCCTTGGACACTTCCAGGGATGGGGCAGCCACAGCTTCTCTGGTCATCCTGTGCCAGGGCCTCACCACCCTCACAACCAAGAATTCCTTCCCAATATCCCATCTAACCCTGCCCTGTGTCAGTTTGAAGCCATTCCCCCTTGTCCTGTCATTCCATGCCCCTGATCAATAGTAGATCTTTTACCCTGGGAAGATTTCCTGGGCAGTTTTTCTGAGTAATTCAGACAGGCAATTCTGCAAAACCTTTGCTGCTCACAAGGTCAGACTTGATGATCAGTCTTGGCCTTAAAACCTACGAAATATCCCTTCCTGCTGGAAAATCCTAGTCTGGGAACCATGCAACAATATTCATGCCAGGAAGGTCCAGCAGATCCCATGTCCCACTCAGTGCAGCTCTGAACAAACCACTCCAAGTGCACCTTGCTGAGACGCTGAGCCAGAATTTAAATGGGAGAATGAAAATGGAGTTTTTTTGGCAGCCAACCTGCTCCCATTAAACGACTTGGGATGGCTCTGGAGGCACATTGTAGCAGGGGGTGACTTGCTCCAAGGCCGGTGAGGCTGCCAGGACCAACATTCCCAACATTCCCCAATAGCTGCCCAGTTTAAACTCCAGCCCAACCAGCTGACAAAGCCCCTGGGCTGGAGCGGCGTCGCAGCCCTGCTGTGCGACAACCAGAGGAGGTTTCTTGGCGTTCATCTTTTTTATTCATCTTTTTTTATTCGGTTGGCCCCCGTTTTTTTCCCCCAGAAGCAAAACTGGCCCCCAGACAAACCCGTCACAGGGTACATTACAAAGCCAGGAACATTAAAAGGAGCGAAAGGAAAGCCAAATTGCCTTCAGAAATGAAGATTGCTTGGTGTTTTGGTTTTTTTTTGCCATGGGAAGGCAGAGCTCTCTGTGCTGCAAGTGATTCTTGGTTTAGGGACAAGCAAATTGCCAGAAATAGGGTTGTGGGCAGAAATTTTTGTTTTATTATTATATTTCTGAACAGCTCTAATTGTAAAAGCTGCATCCCTGGAAGGTGGAGAAAGGCTTCCAAAGTTCACTGACTCCCCAACCCTGACAGGGATTCTCCTGATAATGGCACAGCAGGTCCACAGTGGCAAAGCCTAATTGACAAAGATCAAAATCTAATTTGGAGAACACCAGGAGCCAAGGGGGTCATGCTCCAAATAGTGCTTGAGCCACAACCAGCCCTGTTTGTCATTTCACGGGGAAAATGCAAAAAAGATCATTTCAGGTCCCCAAATGAGGGAGATGCCAGTAATATTGAAAAGCAGAGGCAGGAAGGAGTCTTGCTCCTGAGGGTGCAATTACTGGGGTTGTGATGTGAAATGCTAAAAAAATATTAAGCAGATTTTAATGTTGTGACAAAGGGTGGCCCTGCACTGGGCAGGAATAGGGCAGGGAGATCCTCGGGGCACCCAGATGAAAAATAATACAGCCACGGTTATTAGCAGAGCATTTCATGCCAGTATCTATTTTGTGCATCACTGGGAGGAAAATTTCCTTACCTGGAATATAGGTCACTTTTCCTCATAAGAAACAAGCATCCCATTGTTATTATTATCTGTTAATTCCTTGAAAGGAACTGCTCTGCTCCGTGGCTTGAAATTAAAATAAAACATCTGCTAAGGGTCTTTGTAGGATGGTTTTTTCCCTGTTTTCTGGGGTCCCAGGGCATGGACAGGGTGTTTCAGTAGTTGTGTCATGTGCCCTGGATCCCATCTGGCTCCACCAAACCAGATTGGGGTGACTGAGGAAAGGCTGATATCCACAGAGAATTCCTGAGGTCTCTTTATGTGTATTTCAAAGGCTTCCCCAAACAAAAATAAGGTCTAAATAAGCTCACAGGAAATTCTGTAGGATTCCTTTTTATGTCACTTGCTGGCAAGAAAAAGAAATTTTAGGTGCATTTTGCAACCCTCCTTACAATTTCTGAGGGGTAAATGCTGCATTTGACTTGTCCATCTACTCTCTTGCAGCTTCTGTGGGATTTTACTCATTCCTCCCTTCTGCCTGTGAGCTGCATTTCACTTTCCCATTTATGATTTGCAAATCACAGCAGAAGATAAATAATTTCAGTATCTTCCTCTATGCTGGATCTGAATTCATTTAAGAGGCACAACTCAGTGAGGGCACCAAGCAACTCCTGGCCCGTGAGGCTGTGATAGTGCTTGTAAAATGTATAATAAGGAGCTTTTATAAAAGAGATTTTTATGATAGAAAGGAGAATTATTCCATAATGGACAGTGTGGAGGGTGCTTGGAGGAAAATTGGGACTGAGCTACAAGGTAACCTGGGGTTGGGGGTGGTGATCTGTTTGTTTTTAAGCTTATGGAAGGTTTTAGGGAAATTTCCAAAGCTCTTAAGTGACTTAAGAGCATGAGGTCTATTGAGTCAGCTTTTCTAACACAGACACGAGTTCAAAGCAGAAATCTCAGTGATTTGTCCTCCAGAGCAACTCAGGTGCTTTAGAAAACACAATCCCATTTTATCCCCTCCCAGAAAAAATAAACACTAATAATATAAATTAAAGCCAAGAGGTTCATGCACCTACTTTGGCAGCACAAAACTATTTAGAGGGGGAATGAAAGGATGGCAATGAAATGATTCCTGCCTCTGGCTGGTACTGCCAGTTTTGGTGATGCTTCAGTTTCGCAGTGATTTGGCAAATCTCTTGTAAAGGGTCCAACAACACTTCAGTGAAGCCTTTGGAGGACAACAATCTGTGCAGCACATTAATTTGGCACGTTCAGCAGCCCAGGTCTAGCACAGAGGAAGCATAAAGACTTATACTGACTGTTCCTGGTCAGAGGTTAAAGCCCTTGACAGGCAGGGATGAAAAGACGGCAACACATCCATCTGTGCTCTATCCCATCCGAGGGATGGTGTTTCCTCGTGCTGTCCAACCCCAACAGCAAAACAAAAAGAAGGAAAAGCAGAGGTTTAGCTCTGCCTTTTCATGATCTCTGTTTTTTTTTCCCTGCTGCTTTCTCATGAACTGGAGGGTGATGGTCTACAGCACAGAGAGTTGGGAGGTGGATTCTCGGTGTGACCAACCGCTTGTCGCGGTTGTTGGGGTACCTGTGAGACAAAAAAAATGAATGATTTTTATATCCTCAGAGGCGAAAATCAAACCAATCCCATTAATTTCAATTAAAATGTTACCTGTCTTGAGCTATCTCTTTTTTTTTTTTTTTTTTGTTCTCCCTCAAAGACTGTTTAGGGATGGGAAAAATGAAATATTAATGCATTCTATAAATAATACGTGTGAGGTCCGTGGGGACACAGAACCCCCACATCATTAGTTAAATTGATCTCCCTCTTAGATTTTGCAGGAAACTGGGGGGTTGTATGGCTTAGTTTTCAGGAAAAGTGGCCAAATCTGGGTCTGAACTGCAGTGTGGAAGGTCTGGAGGTTCTCCCGCTGTTCCTTTATTCCTGGTTGTTTTACATATTGTCCAGTGTTGGAATTTTCAGGAGAGGCTTAGGAGTCTGCACAGTAATGCAATGAATTTTGGTATGGGGTTTCCATGCCTAAGGAACTGCAGGATTGTGACCTCAGCAAGAAACATTAAACACAGACTGTTTCCATTGCAGATCATTCCCTGCATATCATGACTAGAAGGTGCTGTCTGTAGTTCACAGAATCACAGAATGGTTTGGGTTGGAAGGGACCCTGAAGATCAGCCACTTCCAACCCCCTGCCATGGGGATTGTTCTCCAAACACAAATTTTGTGGCATTCTTAGAGGCATTTTAAACACCTGTGAACAAAGCAGGAGCCTCACCTGCTGCAGGTCCCTCTTGAAAATAAAACAGTGTGGTTCTTTCCTCCTTCCCGTGAATGCAGCTGCTAAATCCAGCAATCTTTTCCCCTTTTGCATTATTTTTTGGTGTATAATAACATAAAGTCACTGCATGAGCAACCAGCAATGTTTATTAATAGAGATCTCCAATTTTGGAGCCTTTGGTAAATTGAGAACATACTGAGAAAGAATCTTATCGCTCGAATCGTAGGAAATCCAAGTTGTCTGGTTTTCATCAAATTAAAATTAGTTTCATGGGAATATGAGGAGGTTTTTATAATTAGATAATGGAAATTTGCCTAGGTTATCTCCCACTTACTTGGATGGAACATAAGTAACAAGAATGTCACGTCATGCCAGTATTTACTCATCTAACTCAGCACAAATCCTGGGTCAAGTAAAAAAGATTTGAAAACAGTTCAGTGCTTGTTGCTTAGAGACCATTTTTAACCACTGGAAGGATATCACTCAAATCCACAGCTGCAGAGTGAAAAACTGGAAAATTGGGAATTTTTGGAAGGGGTCTTAAAGATCACCTCATTCCACACCCCTGTGATGAGCAGGGACACCTTCCACCAGACTGGGTTGCTCCAAGCCCTCAGGTAAAACATTCCCAAGAGTTATCAAGTGATTAAGAATAGTGTTCCCATTCCATAGCTTGTAGAAAGATGGGATGGGGGATTATTTGGACAATTAAATCAGTCAGGAATCTGTAACCTCTGCTTTTGAATTTTTTTATTTTAACCATTATGTCAATCTCTGCTTTCTCCTCTGTCCACACCTGTATTGAACCTTTAGGTGAAAATCCATGAGGTTTGGAGCCCATCCCATGGCTGGGAGGTTCCAGTGATGTCTCAGCACAATGGTGGCAAGGAAGAGAAAGTACAACATCACATCCCTTGCAGGCAACTGTGATATCACATCCCAGCTAGCACAACCATTTTCCTCCTCAAGCATTACAAAGTACATTTTCCAGTCATCCCATTTCTCTCTTGAATTGATTTAAATCAATTAAAGTCAAATGTTGAGCTGGTTAAAGTGGCTTTGCACATGCTCCCATCAGGCATTAACCTTCAGATGATGTTTGTGTGGATGTTTCTTTCCAGCTGCACCAGATTCATTGCCTGAAAACTAGGAGTTATCCCAATATTATCCACACAACTGCCACAGGAATGCTTTCCTCCTCCAGAAGGGCTGGGACTCACAGGGAAACCCAACCAATCCATTCAGCTCTTTGAATACACGAGGATAATTCTGCACCAGTGACTGAAGAGACACTAAAATTAAGTAAATCAGGGAAAGAGCATTTTATGCATCATAATTTTCAGAGGAGCTTGAAAGTAAAAGATAAAACCAGATTTTAGGTAGAATTCAGTATCCATCTCCTCCTTTGAAGCCTAAAATTGATATATTCTATATGCTTCTGTCTCTCTCCCCTCTGTGTTTTATTTATATATTTATTTATTTTTCTTATCTATTTAATTTTATTTAATTAATTAATTTTATTCCTATGTTTATTTCTTTATTTTTATTTACCATTTAACTTTATTTATTTATTTATTTTTATTTATTTCTCTTTGCCCCAAATTCCCCAACTGTCATCATCTAAGGAACGACAACGACCTGTTTCATAATTAGGATGAGTTTGGATGAGGCTCTGAGTCACTGGGAAGTTCAGTTCTGTTAGATCTGAATTCTGTTCAGTTTTACCCCAGAATAGCTCTGTAGTTTTAGAAAAATTTTCCCTACAGACTATATCTTGAATTTGTGTTGAAGGTTGTATCACTCCCACTCTTGCAGACACTGATGGGGTGGGACAGAGGGTGGAGGATGTTCCTTGCTGCTTTCCAGGGGTTGGTCACCAAAGCATTTGGAAAAGAGCCTTGTCAAAGAGGAATATTTATAAAACAAAGAATGTTATAAGTAATAAAAATCTCGGCATTTAAGAAATAATGAAGCACGGAACGAAATTCCAGTGTGAGCTTCCAAAAAACATGTTAAAAAATAAATAAATTTCACCTGATGTACATTTCCTCTGGAATTTTATTACTGAGACTAGAAGTTCTTACAGGCAAGCTGTTGGGAATACTATTATCCCATCCAATATGCCAGGCCAAGATGTTACTGTACTATAAAAACCCATGAAACAAAGGAAAAGATCAAGATTTTAGACTGATGAAAATCAAATGTCAGGAAAATATTATGGCTTTAGAAGGAATGTTATTAATGGAAGATTTTTCCACAGCTGCTGTTCTCAGGAGTTTTCCATGGATTGAGAAGCTGATGCAGAGTCGAAATTTGCAGTTCCTAAATATCTGAGGATACATTTGGTAGATACTGGATGTTCTGTGAGAGCCTCATTTGCCCATCAGATTTTGACTGTGCTATTTATACTGGTGGTTTAGAGATGGTTTTGGATCTGCTGAACTCACATGTGCTGTTCCCTCCTGGAATGAAT
>JAWWES010000169.1:34482163-34502619 GCA_035583135.1 Lophotriccus pileatus
TGGATGGGGCTTGGAGCAACTGGGATAGTGGAAGGTGTTCCTGCCCATGGCAGGGTGTGGCACTGGATGAGCTTTAAGATCCCTTCCAGCCCAGGCCATTCTATGATTCTATGAACTGCATAGGCCTGCTCTCCATCAGGGGTGTCAGTAACAGTAGATGATGACCTTGTGCATGAAAACGAGAATTTACTGAATAAGCAGATGTGTAAGACTTTACAATTTTCTGTCACAGTCAAAATGGTCTCTCTTGGTGCCCTGGATGTTGGTAATATGAAATGCCCATCTTTTCAGGATTGCCATTCACAGGAATGATGGATGAGCCACACAAGGACTGTCCTGACTTGTATGTCCCAGCTTGAGTTTGTAGCTGGCAAGTGGTAAAAACCAAGAGGGAAGCACTGTTTTGGTGGAAGTTGAATAAATTCAGTCAAGAATTGCTGAAAGACAGGGAACAGAGAGGGCAGTGATACTAATTTCATAGGCCAACTTAGAAAATATCTGCACTTAAACAAGCAAAGAATGTAATAAATGCATTTAATATTTTTAAAGAACATTCTGAGCATTTCAGATATGTCTGTGATGTGCCAGTTCTATCTGAATGATTTGGGCTGGTAGTTATAATTACACCTTGAATAGCTCTTCAGTGTGTCCATACTGTTGATTTAAAGACCCAAATTAGGAAGGCCTGAGCAGGGTTTTAGCCTGAACCTCTGCAGTGCCCTGTGTGTCCTGGTTTGCCTTGTGTCTGTGCCACGAGGAGCTGTTAAACCATCCTTATTTCCAGGGGGAGAGGTGAAGGAGGGAAAATATCAGCATTGGTGGCTTTTAAAGGCAGGAGCAGAGCAAAGAGGGCAGGGATGGGAGTGGAGCAGACACTTACCCTCATGGGGTTTATGACAGTGGGGTCACAGACCCCTCTTACATGAATATTTTAAAAATAGTCATTTTTTTCTATGCCATTAGTTAAGGGTACTACTGGAAGTGTGCTTGGAGATAAAAGGAGGGACTTAATCCAGCCTATATGTGAGAGAAGGATTTTCTTGTCAGTTTGTAGGGAATTTACCACATTTCCAAAGTCTACATCCCATCTGCTCCCTTGCAGAGCTGCCTGAATGTCTTCAGCACCCTGAAATACAAATGGAATATTTGCTGTGCTCTCAGAGCTGCTGTTTCACTTCAACCTGAAGGAGATACCTGTTTTTATAAAGCAGATGAACTGGTTGCAGCCCAGTTGGACTTGAAAATAGGATTTTATTTTTTTTTCTGGTGCCTGCTCAGGATTTGTGCACAGTGTAGGAACTTGCTGAAAGAATGAGCACTTGCTCATCTCCTTTTGGAGCTGGGTCTAATTGTCAGTGATTTACCCTTTTTACCCTTTGCTATAAAAGGGGAATTTTAGTACTGTTTTTGCTCCCACTAAGATTCATAAGGGTCTCCATGTATTTGCTTTTTGGAGATATTAACAGAAATGGTACAAAAACTGAGCATTGCCACAGATTTTTTCATCATAGAAAATAGAAAACCCTGCAGGAAATTGTGTTTTAAAAGAGGACAAACTTTAAAAATAAAAAGTCCAAAATGTGCCTCGCTCGAGCTTTTTAAAATCTGTCATAGCCCCTAAATATGTCACGTTTATTTTTATAATGCTATAAATAAAAAAGTTGAGGGAGAAAATAATCTCTTTGCTGGCCTTGGGAGCAAAGCCTCTGCCAGGAAAGGTCTCTGCAAATAGCAGAGGTCAAAACTGCTTGGGATCTCTCCACCACCCCTCGGAAAGCAAGGAATACATTTTGATGTGTACATTACATAAAACATGGATATTCGTCCTTGTATTGTAAATCCTGGTGACTCTTGAGATGCCAGGCAGATGCCAAAAAAATTTAGGGGGAAAGAAAATCTATCTGCTAAACCCCTTGGTTGTTGTTTCTTAATGCTTAATGTGCTTTAAGGTTTACCATTTTAGCCTGGGAATTTTCTTACAAATGCTTTTGGACCCAAACCCTACAGTTTATAGTGGGTTTTTCATGAGAAAAGGCTGGTTTTGATACGTATTCTCACTTAAGTCAAGAGTTTATGTTGTCAAAAGGTAGTATTTCTAGGTTTCAATGGAATTTTAGGTTCAAAACAGCTTCCTATCTTTCTGTTTAATACTGTTCATTTGTAGAGAAATAAATAGTCCTGATCAAAGAGAAACGAGGCACTTTGTCTCCACAAAAGTGAGCAGGGTGTGGTCACACGTGGGGAGAATGCATTTAAATTGCGGAAAAAAAAAGATTTGAAGAGAAAAAATGTGAAAACTTCCCACTCCCCACTTGTAAATCTGTCCTTTTCATCTGAGATGCTCAGAGCGTCACTATCACCGGGAGGGAAAAGGAAAGAGTTTGTTTTGAAGTTTGCTTTACTTTCTGTAAAGAGGTTTGTAAGGGATTTTTATTTTCTTGCTTGTCAGTGATTTAGGTGAGGCCTGGTTTGGAAGCTGACACTGCAGTAGGAGGACCAGAAATGGAATGCTTTGGGAAGGGCAGGGGTGGAAGGCAGTGCATCCTTTCCAGCTTCCCCAGTGCATCTTTTTATCTTTCCATCTTGAGAGATGAGTTTGGGTTTATGCACCTTCAGGGCCAGCTGGAGAGTGGCACAGATTTGTTCTTGGACTGTCTGCAAGGGAATATCCCAGCACTGGGTGCTTCCCAAATGTCTGAGCAGCCACCTCTGCTCTGCCCAGGGAGAAAAAGATGCTGTTTATCCCACAGGGTTCTCCGGGGTTTTATTTCCTTATTCCACAGGGAAATTTAAGAGTTTATGACCTTTGGAAGAAGGGGCAGAAAACTCAGGAGGACTGCAAGGTGGACCTGCTTGGCTGGACTCAGTCTTGGAGTTCTTTTCCAATCCAAGTGACTCATGAGCCGCTTGATTTTTGAATTAGAGCAACATTATAGGAACAAGAGGGGATTGATATTTCATGATCAGGCTCTACATTTTATAGGTGCAAAGGTGAGGCCAAACAGGTTTAGCATAAGCAGCTCTCTGCTCTCCTGAGACAGCAGGCAGGCAAGGTGTTTTTTAAGCATCCTGTGATCAAAGGTATCCTAAAAAATTGCTCCACTCAGAGCTTGGAAAGTGTTTGGTGAGGGTGTAAAGGCAGGGACTGAGGGCACACCATGAGTACGTCTGTAAATCCATTCCCAAACTCCACTGTCACCCCCATTGTAGTCCCTCCTACCTGTAATTTTCCTCCTGAATAAATTCCTTTAACTATTTCACCTTCTCACCACCCCAAACCCAGACCTGACCCACTGTGCTCTCATTAGAACAAATGAATTCCTTTCAGTCCCTTTTACCCTGGCTAAACCTTTAACTTTTGCCAAGTCCTCCTTCAGCCCATTAGGAAATTTATTCTCAATCCAGGTGGGTTCCATGGAATCAGTGAGTGTTTGCTGGGAAGTGTGAGACCCTGGGTGCTTATTCATAAATAAATAGAGAAGGGGGAGAGGCTGCCTGAGCTCCACTGGACTTGATTAATGAAGAAAGAGGCACTGAAATCTTCTCTAGAAAGAATTTTTCTGGGCGTTTTTTTGTATTTTTAATCTTAAAAATAAGCTTTATTCCACCTCATGCTTGTGGGGACTCCTGGAGAACATCCTGCACGTGGTTCTCGCTGTGAGTTATCTTGAATTACACAAATGATTTTAAAACATATGTCAATAGGCTTTTAAGTGAGCAGATTCTGTTCTGATTAATTAATCATACAGTTTCTCAACTTCAAATAAACTTTTTAATAACAAGTATTCATTTTTTTAATATGGTTTTTTTTAGCCTGTTTGTTTTTATACATCTGCATACTGCTTAGTTTGAGCTTATTAATTATGATAAATAAAAAATAAGGAAAGCAGCAGGTGTTCTCTCATGTATTCCACAAAGAATCTTATTCTTTAAATTTCGCCAGATTATTTTTTTCCTGCTGTTTCACTCTGTGGGTTTCAAAACATAAATATTTTCTTTTATTCACATGAGACTTTTTTTTTTAATTATTTTTTTTATTGGCAATTTGAAGGCTGTCATGGTTTGTGGAGAAGAAAACACACTTCTAATGTCTCCTTGCTGGTTCATGACTGATTTTACATGGACTCAGGAGTGAATTTTAAATAAGTGGATTACCCCAGATTATTCTGGGTAAGGTACAAAGGGAAATGTGGTTTTTCCCTCCCAATTTCACTTGCAGAGACCATGTTTGGGGGTGGTTATTTGTATTAGGCTGGATTTATTTTGGAGGAGAACTGTAAATTATGTGTTTCTGTGTTTGACAAATTTATTTTTGAGTCTGAAGGGCTCAGTCTTCTGAGAACTTGAATATATGAATGTAAAGATGAAACTGTTGTTGTTATTATTATTATTATTATTATTTAATGTATTTATTGACATTTAGGGCAGCTTTCTCAGGCTCTCCATGGCTCCAGGGGCTGGGGAATAAGGAGCAGCCACTGTGGCTGAGGAGTGCAGTGAAGTTGGGGTTTGGGGGTGCAAGAAAGGTCTTTCTTGTCTTTCACCTCGTGGGAAAGATAAATCCCTGGGTGGTACCTGAGAGAGGGCACCAAAAATCCAACCCAAGACATTAAGCAGCTTCTTCCAGCCTATGAATTGCTTATGACATCTTGATGAATGGGAATATCCACATTTAAGTACATGGGTGAGGGCTCAGCTCTGGCCAGGTCACCTACATGAAGTTTTCCCTCTCTATAACTTGTATTTTCTCTTTTAATTAAAAAAAAAAAAAAAAAAGAAAAATCCACGAACTAAAAATTCCACCCAACTGAGTTAAAAAAGAAAGAACAAGCATCACCTTTAACTACCTCCTGTCTGAAAACTCTCCTCCTTTTTATTATTATTATTCCTATTTTATTATTTTTTTTTAATTAAAAGCAAGCTTGGATGCGAGTGACTGGCAGGGAAAGCTAAAAAGCAACTTGAAAGTTTGGGAGAATTATTTTTTTGTACGATTCAAATGCGAAGGGAGGATTATAAACAGTTTAAAAGCTTTCCCATTCCAACGTTATCCATCAGAGGCCCCTCTGAATGCCCAGATGAATAAGGGAATGGACAAGGTTCTGGTTCCTTTCAGAAGCTGCCTCGACCTTCTGGGTTTTTTCCTCGGGCATTGATGTTTGGTGCATATGAAAGGATTTCTCCAGGGGTTTTTCCAAGTGTTTTGCGGGAAGTAAAGCAGATTGGGTGAAGTAAGAATACAGACTTAAGTTCTTTCTGTATTTTTTGGTGGGAGAGAACTGACTTCTGCATTATCTCACAAACACATAGGAAACATAAAAAGGGGAAATTATGCAGAAAAACATAAATTATGTAGATGCTGGAAAGCCTATGCAAAACATGATATGTGCACATAATAGCATATTTCCCTAGGGTCTAATTGCATCCTTTGGGTACCTTTTGAAGCATCTGAATATTCAGAAGAAAGCAAATTTATTGTAATT
This sequence comes from Lophotriccus pileatus, assembly GCA_035583135.1. Classification (NCBI taxonomy): domain Eukaryota; kingdom Metazoa; phylum Chordata; class Aves; order Passeriformes; family Tyrannidae; genus Lophotriccus; species Lophotriccus pileatus. The sequence goes on from JAWWES010000169.1 coordinate 34,487,647, forward strand.
TACAAAATATCACAAAAAATAAGGTTGATAAAATGATGGATGTTGTAATGGAAACTCACTCTTCAGTTGTTGTCTCAAAGTTGACCGAAGACTAAGATGTAATAAATTAATGCAGCTGTTGTGTGGGGGATAGAGCTGCTTCCCCCAGCCCATCAGCCCCTTCTCCTTGCAGATGAGGTGCTTTTCCAAGATGATTTTTTGGCAGGTCCTCAACCCTTGTGAGGAGAACCGTGGGGCTGCTGTGGTGGGTAATAAGTGGCTTGTACAGCATTTATTTTCCTTCCAGTAGCTGGGATTTAGTCAGGGTAGAGAAGCTCTGTGACAGCCCCTTGGAGTGGCTCTAAGTGGACACGATGGGGGAGGTCTGGTGTCAGAAGGGCTCATCAGGATCTCTGGTCTCCCACCGAAACTCCTCCCGAGCCCCACGGAGCGAATTGACAGCTCTTTCTTTGCATCAAGGAACAGGTAATCTGCAGATAATCACAATGCCCCTGGCCCAATTACAGCTGCCCTCAGTGATCCCTTCCCCTTTGGGATGAATATGTAAGCTTTTGGGAAACTTGTGATCGCTCACCAAAATCTAAATATATTCGCCTGCCTTTGAAACGGCTTCGCCGCTTTGAACTCCGGAGTCAGGAGGTAACGGAAAACAATGGGAAATTCTTGCTGAGCCACATCTTAACATCTTTCTGGAGTCAGGAGGTTATTGTAACTCTTCTTCGTGAACTGTTCCCTCATCAAAGGCAGAGTCAAATGCCCCCAAATCCTCTCACTGGGCTCCCCTTCCGAGTCACAAGGATCCTCATGAGCCTCCTGACGCTGCCGCTGGGGAATACAGGCTGTTCCTTCCGCAGAGCCTCAGTTGGATGGAGAGTGGAGTAATTACTTGGGATGACTGGTGTCTCTATGTAGCTGTTCGTGTTTCAGGTCAGACAGTTGCAGGCACTTGCTTTGGAGAACAAACCCTTTTGAACAGGGAGCCATCGGTAGGTTTGAGTTTTCACGGCAGATCCTGAAGGAGATTTTTATTTACCATCAGCTTTTGTGACCAGTCTGGTGGTGTCTCTGGACATCATCCTGAGTAATAACCCCTTGGTGACCCTGCTTGAGCAGGAGGGCTGGACTAGATGACCTCCAGTGGTCCTTCCCAACCTTAACCCTTCTGTGATTCTGACTCATTGTTAGGATGGACCAAGAAAACATCAGGTTCTGAAAAGGTTTTATTACTCAGACCATGCTCCATCTTGCTCTGTTAAAAATACCTAAACTGATCTTTTTTGGCCACAAAGACTGAGTCCCAATTGCAAACAGCATCAGAATGGGAGAGATCCAGCACTTTGTCTTCTGCAGAGCCTGTTTTATGGGAATTTGGCTGTGGAACTTAATGCAGAGAAATTTGGAGCCTCTGTGACAAATAGGAAGTTGTGCTTGATTTAAACATTAGGATTTTAACCTTTGTCCTACTTCCAAAGATCCACACCCTGTGGAAAGCACAAGCAGGGGGCTTCAGCCTTCAGGTGATGGCATAGAAAAAAAATCCCTGGAATCAAGGTCTAGACCAGGAAGATCCCACATAAAATCAGGGAGGTTGATACATTTCCCAAGTCACTTTTAATCATATTTAAGAAACTTTCCTCCTCCCCTGGTTACTGAGAAGAGGGGAAGGGCTCTGTCTTTTATTCCTCTGGTCTGCCATGCAAGTCTGTTGGTACTGGGACTGTTTCTGTCTCTCAGGGAGTCCTGGGAATTCTTGGATAGATTCACTGGGATCCACCATCTCTGTTTGTCTTGCCTTCCTGTATAAACCAGTGTTGAGTGGGCTGCCTTTGGGCACCTTGCAGGGGTGTTGCCATTAAGGAGTGTGTGGCACTGCTCTGTGGGTGCCACCCTGGTGGCACAGCCTGGTGTAGCCATGTGGGATGCAGGGAACGCACCCCAATGCCTTTATGGTGTTTATACTACACTGTTCTTGCTTTGCCTTGATTTTCTCTGGCAACCCTGTATTCAGAAACCCATGTCCAGGCTTCCCCACACTTGGAATTTAAATATATAAACGTCCTGCCCAGATCTGCTGTTGGTTAGTAATGTATTGTCAGCTGTCCTGCCAGCCTTTTTATCTTCTGATTAGCTTTGAAATCATTGAAGCCGGTGAAGATTCGTTTGTTATCCCAGTTCTCGAAGGACCAGAAACCCAGTGATCATGTGAATGTGCTGTGAGGCAAATACCCATTTGTGAGATGGATGATGATTGCTTGTCGATACCAAGAAAAAGAGCTTTGTCAAACCTGAAGTTGTCTCCTTTCTTCATAAAAAATATTATTTTTATTTTCATGCTCAGAGAAAATTGTAATGCTGCCTGCAGTAGGCAAAGGGAAAAACAACCACCACCCCAAAACCCAAGGTGACTTGGGTGTTTGTTTATTTGTCTGCTTTTGAGGTAGACAAGGTATTATTTATTTATTTATTTATTTATTTTTAAGAACAAAAGCTGTCAAGGGAAAGAAAATACTTCTTTTATGATAAGCTCATGCAGGTTTACGGGAATTTTCTTTCTTTAATGAGCAAAGATTTAATCTACTTCTTTGCCTCTCTCTCTAATCATCTCCCTGAGATGTAGTGGCTTCTGTGATTTCAACAGGGGGTTTCAAGACCTGGTGGGATGTGGTTTAATGTTGGGCAGATTTTGGGAGGGGGGAACCTTGTTTTGGAACAAATGTTTGGCCACAACACGCAGGTGTGAAGGCACACCCAAAGCCAGCTCTAATTCCTGTGTATTTGTTCAGAGGTATTTTCTTCAGGGCGTCCTGGGGCTGGTTAATGAATAGTCCAGGTCAGAAATGAGGTGGCTGCAGATATTTTATAGAGTCATAGAATGGTTTCAGTTGGAAGAAACCTTATAGATCATCTTTTCCCACCCATTGCCAGTAGCAGGGACACCTTCCCCCATCCCAGTTTGCTCCAAGCCCCGTCCAACCTCGCCTTGGGCACTTCCAGGGATGGGGCAGCCACAGCTCCTCTGGGTAACCTGTGCCAGGGCCTCCCCACCCTCACAGCCAAGAATTCCTTCCCAATATCCCATCTATCCCTGCCCTCTGGTAGTTTAAAATCATTCCCCCTTGTCCTGTCCCTCCATCCCTTGTCCCAAGTCCTTCTCCAGCTCTCCTGGAGCCCCTTTAGGCACTGGAAGGGGCTCTCAGGTCTCTCTGGAGCCTTCCCTTCTCCAGGTGAACACCCCCAGCTTTCCCAGCCTGGCTCCAGAGCAGAGGGGCTCCAACTCTGGGAGCATCTCCATGGCCTCCTCTGGACTCAGTCCAACAGCTCCGTGTCCTTCCTGTGCTGGAGTCCCAGAGCTGAATGCAGCACTGCAGGAGGGGTCTCCTCAGAGCAGAGTGGAGGAGGAAAGCACTATTTAGTAATTTCTAACAGAAAACCATTTAAATTCCTTAGAGTTAAATTGCCAACTATGGCTGAGGCTTGTCATGACACATTCAGTGGTTGAGTCTTTGCTCAGAGCAGGGGCTTGTTTTGGCTCCCTTGTTTCCCCTTTTACTCCAGGTGCATAATTTGTACAGTTCTTTCCTGCCACCACTGGGGTTGTGTTTCCTTGGGTGCCCAGGGGAGCAAAGCTCAGTCCAAATGCCCCCTGAGCTGGAGCCAGGATGCAGGAAGCCTGTGCTGAGATGGATTTGGATGCTCTGGGGTTTGTTAACTCCCTGTACCTGAAAGTGATGGTCTCCAGATTAATCCGTGCTGGTTCCTCCACTCCAGCCAGCAAAGAAACCCTGAGCTTGGTGTGAAGCTGCTGCTGCACCACTGTTCTCCTGAAAATCACTGTTTTCCTGGAGGCCCCTGAGAAGTGGGAAACAAGAGAGTGTAACTTCCTAAGTGAGCACATACCCTTACATTGTCTCACGGTCTGACTTTGTCTCCATCACCCCCTGCTTGTCCCAGCCCTCCCCTCCCTGTGGTTTTTTTCCATGCCATAAAAACAGGAGCCAGGCTCTTTACGACCCAGCAGGAGCTGAGTCTTTCCGCTTGTTTGCTCTGCAAAGACTTAACGTGCTTTTGGCCACTGTGAAATAACTCAGACCAGCAAGGAAGGATCTCTGTGTAGCTGTTGTTCTGCATTTCCCATTCCAACACTTTAACTGGAGGGTCTTCCTTCTGTAAGTCCTGTAACAGGAGAAGGGACAAAGTTTTGTGATTTCTTTCTTCAAGAACTTTAAAATTTACGTTCTCAGTGAGAACTTGGAATTCAAAATGAAGTCATTTGAGTAACGTGGGGTTTGTTTATTTAAGAGGAAAAAAAACCCTCCTAACTCCTTCCACTCCCACCTTTGACCTTTCCTCCCTGGGAGGGAATAGATAAACAAATGGGAAAACTGGGGGTGTGGGAAGGAGGATAAGGGAGGTATTGGCTTTAAGCAAAACTCTGTCATATAACTGTCTATCTGTCCATCCATCTGTGAATATATTGCAATTATTAATAACATAAGTGATGTCATGGGTTCTTGACGGCAGCATAGAGCCCTTGGGACACCTCTGAGGCAAGTCAAAGGAAATACCAGTGGCTGTGCACATAGTTAGGGATCCATTTGGCTCTCTGGGTGTCAGGATTTTGGTGCCAAAGCACTCCCTGTGGAAGGGCAAGAGCACGCAGGGTCTGCATGAAATCTTCCAGGGAGGTCAGGCTGGTCCCCTCTGTTAACAGGGAACACCGAGTGCATGGTCTGAAAACATCTGACTTAAAAAGCACATGGTCCCTCTGAACCCTTTCCAACACTGCCACCAGCCAAGCAGCTCTGGTTTTATAGTTTCACACATCTTCATTTCTGTGGATTTAAGTGGACCAGCAGCGTTGTGGAGGATTAACTGGGAGTTAAAAAAGCATTTATGAGGTCCCCCTTCTGCTGGAAGGATACAGAGTGAAATGCTTCTTGTGTCTCCAAGGGCTGGGTTTACTGCATGTACATGTGCCCTGAGAGAGATGACAGCAACCAGATTCCAGCTAAATTGCACATCAGCCCTTCCACTTGCTTTGGACATCCAGCAGTGCTTGGAAGTGAGTGTTTGAGGGACAGCAGGATCCATAATCCAGGGCATTTACAGTAGTTCTCCCACAAAACAGGACCCTGGGCTGACTTTCTCAGTGCTGGGAGGATGGGATAGTGCTGGCCTGTCATGGAGGAGCCACCTCAAGTCCAGGGATCTGCTTTCTCTGTGCATGTTGTGAAGCAGCCAGGTGTGCCCAAGGCAGGTCCTGGGTTCACTCTGAAGCCTGATCCATCAATGTCCTGGAATCCTGCCTGATCCAGGCAGGTGAGTGCCAGCTCATGGGCACAACTACTGTGACCCTAAAAAATTTCTGGAGAGACAGCTGAGGAAATGGTTGCTCCTTAAAGCCATTATATAGATCATCTATTGGTTTTCATGCTCTGATCTTAGTCCAGATGGATCTTACCAAGCTGCTGGGAATCTTCAGCTATTATTAAAATGATTTGGACTGAGTTTTTGTGACATCTGCATGTCTTTACATCCCGTCTCTGTGGCATGGAGAATAAACCTTTCATATGTCCCTATAACATGAATTCCAGAAAGCTGTGGAAAAAAAATAAATGCTCTAAAAGCAAGCCAAATGCATTCCTTAGACTTTTTCCCCCTAGTATTTCTCAATCCATGTTTACTAATTTTCAAGCCTTTGGACATTTGTTCTCCTTCATAACAAACATTTGGGCTCTATGTAAAATTAATTTACCACTGGTAAAGTCAAATATCCTGGTTTTAAGGTGGTTTGTTTTAGTTAAATTTTTAAAGGAAGAACACTTTGTCAGCCCTAGTCTCATGAAAACCTCATGTCTCTTCCCATGGGCCGAGTGTGGTGTGAGTGGGATGAGAGGGTCAGGGATCCCTTGGGGGGTGTGTGTGTGTGCCTTCTGGGATACTTGGCTGATATGTATTTTTTAGGGTTTTGGGATACAGTACAGTTTGTTAGAAGCCTCTGAAGCTGGCAAAATCAGATTATGAAACTTGGAGCATTCTTCTGATATGAGAGATCCGAGAAGAGCAGAGAACTGGGTCCTCCCAGGGACCAGGTGCCCATTTCTGTGGGTCTTTGTTCCTAACCTAAACTTTTCCTGCTCTCTTCTGTGTGGAAAGGGAGAATGTGGAGAGTTACATTCCAGTTTGATGGACTTGCTTAGCACCTGGAGCTAGGAATCTTCTCAGAGCTTTCATGGGGTTTATATTTTAGAGAAGAAGGAATGAAGGGCAGATGCAAGTTCAGCTGCAATATCTTCAGAAAACAGCCAGGAAACAGTTTATTTTCACACATAGTGAAAACAGTTGGGCAATCCTTGAGAGGTGCAGTGGCAAAGGAAACGGTGACTAGGCCAGAAGATTGGCCATCCTTGAATGCAACATGATGAGATCAAGAACAGGGGAGCTCAGGTGGACTGTCAAGAGTGACTTGCTGACAGAATGATCCTTTAAGGCTTGTAGTTTCTTAAAGGAGTCTGTCATTTGTGTCATTTAAAGCCAAGCCCCTCCCCCTCTTTTAACCCTGTTTATAAAGCAAGATTAAAATCTGCTGTAAGGATGAGACCTTTTACTTGTGGTCAAGTGGTTTTGATGAGCAAATGGGCATTCTTTTTACTTGCAGTGTGAAGGAAAAGGATGTAAAATGCAGTCTTGTGATGTTTTCTAGCCAGATATGGATAACCAGTCTGATTAGACAAGCTTTGCAATATTTCTCCCTATGCAAGGTCACTGTCACCTTTGTTCAGTGTTGTCTCATGGAAGGGAGGGAACAGGGGTAAGGAAAAAGGGAAAGGGGACAGCACAGAAGAGCAGCAGGGAAATTAAGCATGCAGGTGTGAATCCTGTCCTGGATGCATCTACTTGTAAGGTGATAACAAGGCACAGCAATTCCAACTGGATGGATCTGTATCTGTATTCCAAAGCAGCATAACGGGGAAGCTTCTCATCAGTGAGATGTATTACAGGGCCTGAAAAAATCCCTGCTGCATCAGTGCCTATATGCACAAGATTAATGCAAAGGAAAAGCTCCCTCTCCAGCCCCACTACCCACACATCTGCTGACCACCCTCCTCTGGCTTCGTGGCTCCACACGTGGGGAGAGGATGGATATGATTAATCAGGGGCTGCAGGAGGTGCTGAAGATTCGTGGCCCTGTGGAGCCTGGGGTTGCTGCTGTCTGTGGTGAGGACTGAGGGGGGAAGGCTTTCAGTTGCCAGCTAGAAATAGAAGAAAAAGAACCCCACCAAACTGGGCAAAAAAGGGTGTTTCTGTGAAACTCGTAGGACATAAAAAATCAGTAGCTTTGCAGAGCTCTGCTCCCAGTATTATTCTTTGTGATTAGGCTAATGAGCCCTGACTCTTACAGGTATAGTGTGCTGTGATACCCACAGGGGTTGGGATCTTCATCAGACAATTAGGTCTCTCCCTCTGTGCAGGCATTTTATAATAAATAATCAGTAGTCTTAATATGGTTTTGAAGCTGGTCAGCACAGTCATTAGCCTGCACAGCTCAGAAGTTCAGCTAAATTCACTTACTCAGAGTTGTTTGCAATATCTTGTCTGGTAATGAGTGTAAATGTTTTATTAAAATAAATGTTTAGATTTCTTGAATGTGTTTAGATAATTTTTTTTTCCTTTTTCAAGTGGGAAAAAAAAAAATAGCCATGACTTGATGCATGAAGATTGTCTTTAAGGGGATGCTGGTGCTGTGCTCTGCCATGTGATCTTGGCTCACATCTGGTTGGGTTTGGTACGTGCCATGGTTAAGAAGACTTGGTGCCCAGTGTGTGTCCCTTAGCAGGGATGTTACTCCTTTTTTCATAGATATATGCAAAGAAATAGACACAAAGAAAAGCATGGCCTTAACTTACATGAAATAGATAAAATACAAATCCTCCGGGTTTATTTCTGAATCTTTCTCAAGATTTTTATGTGGTTTAGCAGCAGTTTTTGGCCCAGCTGCTCTGCCCTGCCATGTCCTGGTGATGTACAGGGGAAGGTGGTGTTCCCATAACACACCCTGCCAAGCACACCATGTGCTTGGCCAGGTCTCAGCCCTGCTATATTGCTGATGATTTCTTACTCCCTGCTAAATTCATAGAAAGCTTCTGAAAAGTCATCTGTCAAAAGCATCAACGCTGCTCAGATAACTGTTTTAATTTTATTTAATCCCTCCTAGCTGTGCATCTCCTTGAATGATTGATGATGGCCTCTTTGTTGCAGAGGGCTTGGGAGAAGGCACAAAAAATCAAACTAAATGATAGTGTTGGCCAAACACTCAGACTGTCATGAAACCAGTTCCTGACCCACAAAACTGATTTGCCAAAGATAAATCCCCTTTTAGTTAAAAAGCCAGAGCAAACAGATGTCTCACATGGTGCCCTGTAAATGAACATCCTGCAGCTCCAGAGCTCACAGTCAGCTACGAACTCCAAAAGCAGTTTCCACATATGATGAATGCAGGGTGTTCCCTCCTTCAGTTATGGCTGGAATCACACGATTAGATTTGGGATATGGGAAACTTGGGCCTACTCTAGCTAAGAGAGGTCACTGTTCCCTTGTTAGACATAATGTGCAGGGTTCAAACCCTGGAACTTTGGGCGTCTAAAATTGGTCTCTGAGTTAAGCGCTTTGGCTCCTGGATTGTTGGAAGGGAGGATTAATTTAGGAACCTATCACACACCACTGATTAAAAACAGAGGCTGGGGACATGTGTGGCTGCCCAATCCCTGGAATTGTCCAAGGCCAGGTTGGATGAGGCCTGGAGCAACCTGGGCTAGTGGAAGATGTCCCAGCCCATGGCAGGGAGGGAGAACTGGGTGATCTTTAAGATCCCTTCCAACCCAAACTATTCTGTGATTCCGATTTCTTTCACAGGTTTTTTGCTGGGAAGGACCATCTTTGTCTTTCTAAGGAGGCTAAAGGGAGGGGAAAAGGGAAAAAAAAAGGCAAAACAAATGGGAAAGAAGTGACGTTTTAGGCAATCAAAGATGGAAAGCAATGATTTGTCACGTTGTCTTGTGGTGTGGATGAGTTTGTGCAGTAAGGTGGAACCTCCTCAATGGAGCAGCTGCTTGTGGGAAGCACCCAGAAGTTAGTTGGTTTTCCTCTGTGCTCTCCTGCTCCAGTGTTATTTTCTCTTGTTTCCAACACCTTTCTGTTTGGCATGTGTGGGCTGTACAGGAATCAGCACTATGTGGGTAATTCTGAGTGCCTTTCTTGTTGCCCTATTTCCAAGACATCCCATATATCCTACCAGGCTTGGAGCTTGGATGAAGGGTGATTTCCTGCAGCTTATTCTGGTTAAAGCTGAGGGCTTTATGGTGATTTCAGAAGCAGAGCACAGCAGCAGAGTCTGCTTGCTCCTCCTTTCTGGGGACACCATCCTTACCTTTGTGCCTTGCAGACCCAGAGTGAGTGAGTGGTGCTGGGAGAGAGGACGGGAATAGACTCCAGGATTTCTTTCCTTTCTGGCCACACCTTACGCTTCAAAGCACTTGGTAATTGTGGTGCTAACAAAACTTGTCAAACTGGCTCACTTTTTTGGGTAAGGATGCATAGTCAGATTTCTTAGATCCTTCTTTCCTCCTTCCCTGTATGTTACAAATCGCTCTAATGTCACATGAGGGATTGGGAAGGAATCCTGGGCTCCATTCATACCGGGATTGTTGCTAGGAAACCTCTCCCTTTGACAATGGATGTTGAGCATGCCTGTGTTTGCCTTTGGCTCTCCGAAGGACAAAAATCACCATGTGGCACTGGGAAGGGGGAGGGAGGGAAGTAAAAAACCCAAACAACCCTGAAAATTACTTTAAAATTTTCAACTGTGCCAAATGATGCTCTGGATTGCAGATGCCAGTGCTTGTGGTTTGGTGGGTTTGCTTTGGGAGCAGATGAGCCACAGTTTGACCCTGCTATGCTTCATGTGCTTTGAAGTCAGGCTGGATTCTCCATGTCCCCTTCTGCTACCTGGGGGCTGCTGTGCCATATGGGAGAGGGCTCTGGAATTCTTGTCTGTGGTTACCATCCAGGGGGGAGCCAGCTCTTGGTATCCATGTGTGAGCACACAGCACAGATTCCCCAGCATTCAAGGAAGCTGCTTGATTTACACAGGTTTGTTTGGTGGGAAAGAGGAGGCTTCATGACTGTCTCTCTCTTTCTTTACCCTCTGAATTTCAAGGTATTAATTTGAAAAAATGTTCTAAATATCCATTGTGTGTGCACATACACGTTATATTTATGTTGTGGTTGCTTTTAATAGACTCAAAAAACCAAGAAAATATTTGGAAACTATTTTGCCTTCTTCCTCAGAAGAGTGAAGTCTTATTATCTAAAACCAACCTTCATATCTTTCACATATCTTTGCTTTTTTTTTTTTTAATTTTAATTTTTTAATTTTAATTTTTTTTCCATCCTGGCTGAAAATCCTGCACAGCAGAATTTTTTTTGGATGCAGCAGCTGCTGCCAAACAGTTTGGATGAGGTGTTGCACATCATTGTTGACCCCTGGTCAATGCAGAAGGGGAAAATCTGGTCTTATGGCCAGGAGATTACAATTCTAGTGTTTAATGTTGCAATTTTTGTTGTGGAATGGACAAATCTGGGCCTCAAGATGGAATACTGGGTGCAAAAAACCTTGACTATGCCCGTGTACACATACCATGGGACTAAAAAGATGATAAATTGCTCGTTAGCTTAAAGAAGTAAGGTGTGAAATAAGTTAAACTCAAGAAGTTTACTAGTTTTAGTAAAATTCCTAATTCTTGATTTGCAGTTGGCAGGAAGAAAACCTCCTGTAGAATAAAAGGTTCTGCGGGTCTCTTTGAGGGGGTTTTGGTTTCCGTTTCTCACTCAGTGTCATTTACAGTGAGGAATAAAAGGCGTCTGATGGCTCCTGCTTTGTCCTCAGCTGACTCTATTGTGTGAAAGGGGACACAGAGTGAAGGGGGAGCCGCTGGTCCTGCTGCTATTCCTGACCCCAATGCTGTGTGCATCCAGTGCCAAGGGTTTTCCCAGGACAAAGAAATGGTAATGAAACATCGCAGTGAATCCCGAGCCCTGAAAAGCAGCTCAGATTCCACCCCCCTCAGCCCTCGGCCAGAGCCGTGCTGTGCCCTCTGCCTCCTTCCCAGGTCTGAGCCGCCCCGGGCAGGAACCCTTTGTCCCTGGTCCCTGCTCCTATTCCCTCCCCTGTAATTATTACCCATCACACCACCTCCCATCTTCCTGTTAACTCTCCCCTTGGCTTTTCACACCCCTCGTATCACGGCTGTTTATTCCACCTTAAATTATTTCCAGCGAAGCAGCATCTGGGTCCCTCTGTGCGAGGTCTTGCTTATCTGTGTGAACCTTCAGAGCTGAAAGTGTAGGAGAGAGCAAGCATTCCTATTTCTCTTTTGAGGAGGAGAAACTAAAGCTCAGGCACGTGAACTGGGCTGCCCAGCACGACTCTTGCAGTTAGAAGGGCTCAGATTTGCAGTATTTCAGACTAGTAGCACCAGTGGCTTCCTGATGGACCCCCAGGTTTCTCTTAGTTTGTTGCACAGACTTCAGTGGGTCTAGTTATGAACAGCCCAGGGCCTGTTTATTGCTCCTAGAGTAGAAGTAATAATAATACTACTACAGGTTTCCTTTTCCTGACATCTGCTTGTAAAAGTCCAGTAAAGAAGAACTGGTAACAAGTCCAGTAAAGAGAAGTTGATTTTCTTTGAGACATTTGTCTCTCCTGGTGGACAGTGAAGATGTTCCCACCACTCAGACCTGTCTCTGCCCAGTCTTGCTCATGATGCTCAGAGAGGTGCGATTTCAAGGGGCCTCTGAATGTGGAGGGTTTTCTAAATTTATCGTAATTATCACTATTTTGATGTTAAATACCTCTTTTGCTGTTGTGCTACATGAATTCACAGGCTGTTCCTGTGCCCTTCAATGTCTACTTTCTGCCTAGTGAGCAGCTACAGGTGTGCATCACAAAACCAGATGCAAATGTGATTTTTGAGGAGTGTTATGACAGTTCAGAGTCCATTATGTATTTGTCTTGGGATAAACTGGAGAATCTGCTCACTTTTCAGCCAATTATTAGAGTTTGTAGAGGTGTTTTGTCAGATCAGCCTTTATATCACCTGCAAAGGAAGGACTCGTGACAATACTGGGGAGGGGATAAAGTTGGGTTGCTCAGGGTTTTATAGACATAAAAGATGCATAAAATCCAATTGTCTGTAATACTTCATACTTTATATTGGGAGCTTTATGGGTGATGCATTTGAAGAAGTAGGATCCTGATCTCCACTTCCCCACTGGAACTTGCCCATGGGTATTTCCACTTTTAGGAATATATTGAACCTACCCTTAGGTTCAATATATTGAGTTCCTTGGCATCTGCTTTCAAGGTTTACAGAGACTTGAGTTTTATTTAATTAATATTTTAAGCCTGCACCTCTGCCTTGATGAGGAAATGATCCTTTCCAAATGGTTACTTTTATTTGAAATAGCATCTGAACAAAGGGCTCAGAGCAGATTTATCTCTTCTGTTTCTAAAGCTTTTTGTAGCTCTCCATCAACTTTGGAATAGAGGGTCTATCCATGAAATTTAATTCATCAAACTCCTCTGCCTATGGCAGCAGCTCTGATGCCCTGACTGCCCTTTCAGAGCATTTTCTACTGAAACCAGAGAGATATTTACTTACATTTTAGCAACTCTTTGAAAATGGTCATTATCAGGATATATCATCGTGGTTGAAGTATCCTGAGTTTAATCTGCCTGTTGAAATTTCCTTCATGTAACAACACAGTATGTGCCCTGTAAATAACATAGTGCAGCTCAGGAAATGAAAGATGTTTTGAATAAATAAATAATGGCTTGCTGACTACTGAGGCTCCTGGCTTTGGTAATGTACTGGGGAAGTGAAAGCAAATAGAAATCTCCTTCTGGGCATTTCCAAACATCAAAATGCCCTCCGTGTTTTGTTGTGGTTAAACGTACAACCCCATCAGAAGCCTTGAGACCCCTGTTTAGGGGGCCTTGCAAATGAATTTCAGATATTGCAGTAATTGTAGTTACTGCAAGGAAACAGAAGTTCTTGTTGCAGGTAGGGGATTTTTTTAATGAAAAATTCTGGCAATGCAAGGGATGTGTCTAAACCTTGCAGTGTCTGGTTGTTTAATGATAACCAAGAGCATCAGAGGGCTGTGAGTATTTGGGGGCTCTGAGGATGAGTTTTGTTAAACGTTATCTTCTGCTTGATTTTTTAAATGCTGTGATGTGCAATGACCACGTCATTCTGTGCTGAGCCATGAGACAGGGTGAACCTGTCCCGGGGTTTAGTACAAATTGATGGGTGTTCCATGCTGTTTGAGGACCCAGGAAACAGGGAAGTCCTCAGGAGCAGGAAAAAAGATGTGGTAGGTTGAGATCATTGGCCATCCATGTTAAAATCTTCTCTGATTCCATAGTTAACTTGAGCTTTAGCAGAAAAGCAGAAAAGTTGCACTTGTGGAAGGAAAAGACTGGAAACAGTGAATCCTGTTGGGTTTGGGATGGTATTTAGTTTAGCTTGATGTGGCCAGCTTGGGTGGAGCTCAGCATTACACATGAAGAAATATAACACCTCCCACTGAGACCGAACACGGAGACACGACCAGTTTGCAAATCCTGCCACTGAATCATTTTCACAAACTCTGGCTTAGGTAAAAGACAGAAATCTATCAAATGTTGTACAGATTAACTTATCACCCAGTTAAATGGGCTGTCAGTCTGGGCTGCCTGTGCTTGGCAGGGTGAATTCAAATGCATGCAAATTTCCCTGGTGGCTGACGAGCGACGATGGTGGAGCTGTCAACTGATGACATGTGAAAATACATTAACATTGGTTAAAATATATTTGAAAGGGATAGCTCATATTTTGATAACATTTTCACAGGCAAATGATTTGTAGGAGATCTGAAACACTGACCACATAATTTATGCCAGGAGGAAAGATTTTTAATTTTTTTTTTGTTGTTGTTTTTTTTTTGGTTTTTTTTAAATAGCAACTCTTCAGATATGTTTTGTGCTTGAAGGAAGCCCCCAAACAATTAAGAGTTACCACACAAACCGGTTCCAGTCCCATGTGCCACCATTGTACAGAATCACTGTTCCGGTAGCCTCACTTGTCACTTCCACTTGATCTTCCCAAAAGTGATTAGAAACTTCAAAAGAACCAATTACACAGGCCATTGTGTTGTAGACCTGGCACTGGCTTTTAAACCTTGCCCTCCTCCCTGCATTTGGACTCTCCATCTTTAATTTCTCCTATTTGCAAGACGGATTTCTCCACTTAACGGGAACATCAGGAGACAGAAGCACTGAAGGCTCCACAGTACTTAGCTTTGCCCCAGCTGTTCTTTCAGGGCTTAGTGACTTCTTAACCACCCCCTCCATTAACTCCCTGGGGAGCCACGTGGTTTGTGATGGTCACTTCATGTGTTTCCAGTTATGCCAGTGACCATTTTAATAAGTGGCCTTGAAAGGTAGAAGAAAGATGCAGCTCACTGCAGGAAAAGGTCATGGGATGTGAACAAGTGTTGACTGAGCTGTGTGATAAGAAAAACATCTGAAGCATGTGATTCAAGATTCATCCTTTAGTCTCGAATCTTCAGGGGTGAAAGGGGAGAACTTAGCACAGTCTAAAAACAGCAGATCTCACAGTTCAGCAGTCAACCATGGCGTCTGATACATGAAAAAAATTACTTATGCTGTCAGCTTCCATTATTTACATGATCTTTCTGTGGTTGAGTCGTGGCTGTGGATGTGCAATTCAGCTAGAAAAATTGCATATTTACACAGATGGGTGCTGGCATGTGACCAGAGCTTGAGCAAAATGCATGGGTAGAGGTGGAAATCAAATACAGAGTAGTGAGTTGGGTTTTGAGGGGTTTGGTTACAAGATGCAAATGTTTACA
>JAWWES010000169.1:34502719-34507719 GCA_035583135.1 Lophotriccus pileatus
ATAACTAAATCAGTGGGAATTTATCAGTAAACTCATTTTCTTTTGTGCATTATAACAGTGTGTTGGTGGGTTCCGGGCATAACTTTTTGCCTTAGAACCCCCTCAGACTGCAAACCTGGGGATGAGATGAAATCCCTAACCTTTCCAGTGACCATATGACACTCTCATAAATCCCTCCCTGCCTTTTGAACACCCCCATCTCTATGTGCAGATGGGCTGTAAAACACTTCAGCAATGTGCTGACTCTGTTCCTGCTGAGAAGTTTGCAGGGAGAGAGTCCTCTGGCACTGGCAACGAGAACCAAGAGCAGATGCAGGTGATGGGAAATCTCACCAGGTTGTCAAAGTGGACAGGAACTTCTATTACAATAAAGCTTGGAATTTTACCAGGATTATCTTGATACTGAGGAGTGAGGTGAGGTTTTTGTCATTATGGTGTGAGGTGACATCATCTTGACTGAACTTTCAATTTTAAGTAGAAATCTCTGACCTTTTTTTTGATCTATAAAGTTCAAACACCGGCTATGCATCAGGAGTGTGGACCTCAGTGCTGCAGGGCACAGGTAATGGAGAAAAGAGGGATGAATGGAGGGAAAGAGGGAACAGGAGGACAGGGCCATGCCATCAGAGAGACCACCAAGAAGGGCAACAGGTCCTCTGTTGACATTAGTGGCCTGTGGTTAACTTGGAACAACATGTATTTCACATTAAAACATTATAAAATATTTGTAGGTGCGTTTGTGTCTCTCTTTAGGGTGTGACTCTCCCTCCCCTACGGAGAGGAAGTGTCCTCGTGGGTTGCCAGGTATTTAACACGTGGAAATCAGGTACATAAAATCCATTTAACTTGTTAGTGAATCAATTGCTTTTCCCTTGGCAGCAGCGTGATGCACAAACCCTTTCCCTCCAAATTGTTCTCTCCGCAGTTATCCACAGTGTCCCTCTGGTTAAACTCCATTCAGGATTATAAACTGGGGTGGAAAAAAAAAAAAGGCATAGCGACTCTTGCCCACGTGGCAACAAGAAAAAGAAGAATAAAAGGCACATAGTTTTTGTACTGTTAAGGAAACAACGGGCTCGGTTTCCCAGAGAATTAATTCAGGAGTTATTCGTGCTTGGAGGGGAAAACCCCTCCACTCACCAATTCACGGTCACTTTTAACAATTCAGAAGCTTCTGATCACAGCTGCACTAATGAGAAAGAGTTAATCGCAGCACAAGCCAGGCAAAAGGAAATGAATAGAAAAAACCTCAATGCCTCAACTTTAAGCACCGCAGCTCTCACTGTCAGCACATCCCTCCCTCACCAGGGCAGCCTTGCCAGGAGCAGTATATAAGGAAGGAGGGCAGTGACAGCAAGGCTGTGATATAAAGAGGGCCCCCGCCTCCCTCTGCATATTCCTGCTAATTGCTTTTCCCGTTACAAGGCCGGTCCCACCCCTCGGTGTGTAAATTACGCCTGTTTTGTGCAGCCGCGATTGTCAGGTCATTGTGCTACTTTGCTTTATCGCTCCTGTCCACTCTCAGCTGTTCCTGGCTCCGTGATGCTCCCTGTGCCTCCCGCTCTCCTCTTGGTTTGTGCTGCTCCCAGGTGCCTGGGAATCGCTGCTGCAGGGGGGGAATGGCCACTTTTCCTCGGTGGAAAAACTCGCTTCTTGCAATAAATCTGTCTCCAAAGCACGTTACACATTCATGCGCTTTACTTTCTGTGTCTGTTCCCTTCCAGGGAGGAGAAACTCTCACCAGGCAGAGGAGGGGTGGCACTGCAATGCCACGGGGCTCTGTGTGATTAGTACATTGTAGAGATCAGACTTTTGGCACCCATTTTGCACCAAAAGCGGCTCTTGGGAAAGACAAGATGTTTCAGGTCGTGTTCACAGAATCTTAGAATAGTTTGGGCTGGAAGGCACCTCTGGAGATCCCCCGGTCCAACCCTCCTGCCACGGCAGGGACACCTGGAGCGGTGACACAAGGATTCATCCAGGTGGGTTAAAATGTCTCCAGAGAGGGAGATTCCATGACTCTCAGACCTGCTGTGAAAATTCCTTTACTTGGTCTCTTCTTTTATTTAAAGACATTCCCTGACTCCAACTTTTTCAGGATCAGCACCTGCTCTCTCGTTTGTGGAAAGGTCTCAGTGAAGTCTCACAACTTTAAAGACTAGTTGTGAGTTTTGCTGAACAGGCCCAGGTGTACTCAGGGCTTGGCCCAGCAAAGCCCAGATGCTGTCTGGGACATCTCAAATAGACCACTCAACTTTGCTAAATTCTTTGCCCAGCTATGAAAGTTTTGTTGTATTTGATTTTTTTTTCCCCCCTCTTTTTTCCCCCCTTGTTTTTTTCTTGAAGATGATTATAGATAATAAAGTAGGATGCAAAAGCCTTCATTAAAAATGCATTTTGTAAAATTGAAAACTTAAGTGTCAGGTTTTTCTAGCAGTCTGTCAAATACTTGACAATTAAAATAGCTGGTTTTAAAAATTTAATGAGACACAATAAGGACTAAATGCACAAAAAGCTTGCTCATTCTTAGGATAAAATAGAAACATAACAAGTCCATTATATTTCCTTACAAAAATGTCCCATTTGTAAAATACGCTATAATCTATTTTTAATTAAATTAGTATACGCAATTTATTACCTGAGCTATATTTATTAATATTTAATATTTAATTTTGAATTAATTATCCAAGTGAAAGAGTACTCAGCTGGGCTGGAGAGACTCACAAAACAGCGAGTGTCCTGCAGCAGCTGAAGGTAAACCTGGGGTGTGCAGCTGTCCTCAGCTTTATGGGAATGAGGGCAAAAAAAATGCAGTGAAGAAGTCTTGGGTGCAGTAACCCAAAGTCATGGAAGTGTGGAATCCCTCAGGAGATGAATGCCTGGTATTCATGTAGTCATAAAGTTGGGAAGTATTTCTCCTGCATCTCACAGAATCACATAAGGAGTCAGGTTGGAAGAGACCACTGGAGGTCACCAACCTGACCTTGGACACTTCCAGGGATGGGGCAGCCACAGCTTCTCTGCGCAACCTGTGCCAGGGCCTGCCCACTCTCACAGCCAAGAATTCCTTCCCAAATCCCATCCTAACCTACTCTCTGTCAGTGGGAAGCCATTCCCCTTGTTCTGTCACCAAAAATCACCACATTGGTTACATTTAGGTCACATTTTTAAGGTTTTCTTCACCATTAAGACAGCTAGAGAGTAGCAACTGTGTTATTGTTTGTGAGTGCCTGGAGACCCCAAATTAGGGCACCCTCTCCTGAAGGCCCCAGCTCTGCCCCTGCGTTTCATGGCACACCACCAGTTTTCTTGCCCCTATTCTCTCTTTCTTTACTTGGGCAATATCTTCTAACACAAGGGGCTTCTGGGCTGGAGCACTTAAGGGCAAATCTCTTGAAGAACCTCTTATTTTTTTTCTCTCAGTTTGGCACTTCTGGGTTTCAGCAGCTCCCTCTTTGTGAACATGCTTAAATAGATATCTTGCTTTCAGCCATATATAAGTCGACAGGCTCTGCACCAATGGGGAGATGTGGAAGTACAATGGAATACTTTCTAATTTACCAGGATAATTTGCAGAGACTGCTAGTCCTCTGTTGGTTTAAGCCAAAATTCAGTGTGGGTTGGTTGTTTTTTTCCTTTTTTTCATCAGAAATATAACTTTGTATTAATTACACTGGGCTTATCCAAAGGTGTATGTAAATTCCATATGATTAGTTGAGAAAGGCACCTTCCTGGGGAGGAAAAAGGCCAATCCACAGTGACAGAGCTCAGACAGTTGCAGTATTTTGATCAGCATGGGTGTGCTACTCATTAGTACAAACTAAAATAAAAACCCTTGGAATGGTGATTTTCTACATAAAATCTGTTTAGTTTGGGAAAACAAATGAAAGAAAGAAATAATTTAATGCTCAGTTTAATAATTGAACATCCTTCCTTCCCAGGATGCACAAGGTGGTTATACAAAAAACATTTGTTAAACAAAAGCGACCATTAATAATCCAAAGTTGTTCCTTTTTTGGCTGATTTTCATGCAGACCCATCCCCATCATAAAAGAGCTGTAAGAGGAGGCTTGTCTTTATTTATTAATTCAGACTGACTTCAGAAAGAGCTCCCCAAGCCACCAGTGATGCCTTCTGACAGGCTCCTAATCCTTGCCCGCTGCTGCAGGAGCAGCATTGCAGCAGCTTGTCATTAGTCCTGGCACTCTGCCAGCAGGTTCTGCTGCCTCTGGAGCCAGGGAGCTGCAGGTACGGCAGGGCCTCAATGGCATCTTGGGCTCCTGAGCGTCACAGCACAGTGTCAGCACCTCGGCTGTGCCCTCAGTCGCGCACCACGACCTCTGATGTACTCTGTGTGCTGTGGGAGCTGCGCAAACCCGGTGACAGACACCATGGCCTGAGTGCCCAAAGGACGGTGTGGGGAAGAAACAGGGTCACAGCTCTGTCCCTGCACAAGGCCAGGAGGTTTAGTAGAGTAGAAGGGTTTGGGTTGGAAGGGACCTTAAAGACCATCCAGTTCCACCCCCTGCCATGGGCAGGGACACCTTCCACTAGCCCAGGTTGCTCCAAGCTCTGTCCAACCTGGCCTTGGACACTTCCAGGGATGGGGCAGCCACAGCTTCTCCGGGCAACCTGTGCCAGGGCCTCCCCACCTTCACAGCCAAGAATTCCTTCCTAGTATCTATTCCCTCTCTGAGTTTAAAGTTAAGGAATTTTGTTTGGAAGGGACCTTGAGCAATCATACCAACTCCCTGAGGAATTCAGAGCTGACCATTCCCATCACCATTCCTGTTACCTGGCCCCAACACATCACTGGGATTCCCGGCACTAAGCAGGTACCCAGAGCTCAGCACTGGTGACAAGTCAAGGTTTTTGATGCCAAATCTGCAGCAGGATCTGTTTTTTTGGTGATGTCCACCCAGGGTTTTATCAATATTGTCAATGCTATTGGAGCTGCAGCTGCATTTTTCCTTATTCACAGCGGTGCAGTCCCTTCCCTT
>JAWWES010000169.1:34512719-34515071 GCA_035583135.1 Lophotriccus pileatus
TTTAACAATAGCGAGGAATCGTGTGGTCCTTGGTTCTACCTAAGGAGAGGTGCCAACAGTATTTTCTGCTACAAGCGAATCTGCTCAGCCCTTTTGATCCGATTTCTCTCTTCTTGATTTTGATATCTCTACAAAAGCCACTGCAGATGGGAAAGGAATAAAAAAAAAGCACAATCCCATAACACCCTGGTCAAGCCACCCTCAGTTTTTGTTCATTCATTTTTCTTTCCAGCTTTCCCATCTTTCCCTTCCCCTCCCCTCTTGAGCCGCTGAGCAGAGAAACTAAATCGCTCTCCTCTTGCTTTGGGCTGTTTTTCATCACTTCTTCTGTGCTTCCTGACCC
The DNA here is from genome assembly GCA_035583135.1 of Lophotriccus pileatus. Lineage (NCBI taxonomy): Eukaryota > Metazoa > Chordata > Aves > Passeriformes > Tyrannidae > Lophotriccus > Lophotriccus pileatus. The sequence goes on from JAWWES010000169.1 coordinate 34,513,063, forward strand.
CAGAAAGCAGGCTTAAGTTGCTACATTCCTCCTCCTTCACCATAGCCAGAGACACAGTTCTTCTCGTTTCAGCAGATGTGCCAAAGGTACTCTGCTTTCCCTGGAGCATAACTTCAAATTTTGGAAAATGCAAAGCTTGGACACTTTCCAGGAAAATGTTTGTTGTTTTTTTTTTTTTGTCATGAAAAAGTGTTTTTGTTTTGTTTTGTTTTCTCCAAAGCGTAATTTATTTGAGCTTGAAATGTTGTTTGAAACAGAGTTTTCTTAATTTTTGAAGGGAGCTCTCACTGAGCTCCAGATGTTTTGCCACTGACCATCAGCTCTGGAAATGGGTAGCCAGGCAGGGAAATTATTATTCCTCTCAGCCTTATCTAGACCAGAAGGCATAAGCAGTGACACTGAAAAAATGTCAATTAACCTGCACTGTTGGTAACCTCAGAGGTTTCTTTTTACCTGGAAACTTTGGTTTTTGGAGGGGAGGAAAAATTTCCATATGTGTGTGTGTGTACGTGTCTGGGTGTGCACATGAGCAAACCCTTGTCTGTGATGCTGGAAATCCTGCTGCCTTTGGTCAGCTTTAGAGGGGAACTAAAGCCCAGCTGTGCTCACAGTCAGGAGAATTCAGCAGGGCTAACACACATAAAAGCAGACACGAGATCCTTCATGTCTCAGACCAAGCAGCAGGCATGCTTTGGGTCTTGCAAAAAAATACTGGATTGATGTGAAACCCTGTGATAGTAAAAATATGGGGGATTTCTGCCACCTGCCCTTTGCATCCATCTTGTATCCTTCTCAAGTCAGCTCATGAGTGATTCTTCGCAAGCTTCCAGCTGCTTGGCATTTCTTGTGTAAAATAATTAATGATTATAGGGAATGGGGAGATCAGCTTAGGGATAGTTGTGTCTGGTCCTGGGCATTTGTGTACGTGCACTCGTGTGCATTCAGTGCTCAGTAGCAATGTCAAAGGGGAAAAAAAGGCAAATTGTATGAAGAAATATTAGGAAAGCTAAAAGAAAAAAAAAGAATATATGGAATATATACACCTGCAATTTTTCCAGCTGGGTGTAGAAAGAGGGTCAGAGGTGTGGGATGGCTCCTGCGCGGGGACTGGGGCACGAGAAAATGCGGGGACTAAAAGCTGGGAGCGTGGGCCAAAAGTTCTCAGGGCAAGACAGTTTGTTACTCAGATCTCTGGGAACTGAGGGCACGGCCATAGGAAATATTCTCCCCGCTCCGACTCTTGCAGCACTCCCCTGGTATGGTCTCTGGGTGCTGAGATGGATGGACCTTTGGTCCAGTCCAGGATGGCCAGTCCTGCATGATCCTTGTGCAATCCTGTTTAATTCCAGAATCATAGAATTGTTTATGTTGGAAAAGGGCTCTAACACCAATGAGTCCAACTGTTACCCCAGCACTGTAAGTTCCATCACTGATCCATGTCCCTGTGTGCTTCAGTTGTGAATAAATGACAAAATGGTAGCAAATAAAAACATAAAAAGAGGGGAAAAAGGTGTATTTTGGGACAGTATTTCATGTATTGATTGTTTTAGACGTTAGAAAAGCACATAGGGAAAAACTCTTTGCCACTTTACATTGTTATGATCTAATTAAAGGGAGATACATGTGAAATATTTATGCAACCTTTAGGAAGAAAAAAGAGAGAGAGAAAAAAGTTCTGGCTTGGTGTCATTTGGGAAATTTTCTGAAACATGGGAATAGAACAATTCATAAAACAAATATAGAAAAACTGTGGACAAAGCATTTTTTTTTTTTTTTTATAAATACTATTTACAAAATTTCAGAATAGCTTATGTTTAAGTCTGCTTCAACTGGCTGGTTCCAAGTAATGTAGTCCCCTTGTTTTGCTTTGAGACTGATGTTCCTGAGCTGCATATCAGCCCTGGGATGGAGACTCTGCCCTGATAGCCTGACTTTGCTGGGTTTGGCTCATTTTGGGCCACTGTCCAAAAACTATGGCACAGGAAAATTGGACAGGGACTGGTTCAGTG
>JAWWES010000169.1:34515171-34539891 GCA_035583135.1 Lophotriccus pileatus
GTGTGGAATTGGAAAGATGAGACCCAGGCCACAGGACTGTGTTGGAAGGTAACACACATATATATCACAATTACACTTTTCTGAGACTGGAAATGCTGGGTAATTGTCTTTCCCTGCCAGTGTGCTCAGGGCGCTTTACAACAATAAATTTCACCAGGAGTGCTAAAACCCAGAAACACAATAAAGTGAAACTGCTGCTCCAGAAATGAGAGAAAACTGAGCTCTCATAGAAAAATTGGGGTCTGGGTGTGTACTTGGTGGAGCCCAGGGTGCTGCTTCAGGGCTGGAGGTCCTGGCAGCAGGTATGGATGGGGTGAGGAGGTGCTGACCACCCCCAGCCCTCCAGACCGCTGCCCACCGTGCTCCTGCAAAGCAGGAGAGCTCGGGGCTGAGCATTGATTTAGAGGAAGGACAAAGTTCTTTTCTGCAGCCAAAACAAAATTGTGTGCCAATCAAAAAGGTGTTAGACAGGCTATTGTTGACCTCTAGGGAGTATCAGAGGACAGAAATCCTTGGAAGGAAATTCAGAAAACAATCTCCAGGGAAACCAAGCGAGCACTACTGGAAGTGCTGCAGCACCACAGTGCCAAGACCTCTGATTATCCACACAGACCTACTGTGGACAGGCATCTTTAGTATTCCATCCTGTGTTTAGAAAACATCTTCATCTTGTTTCTCAAGAAACAACATGGCTTGAGATTTTGAATTTGATAGATTTGGGGTCTGGGCAAACCCACCTCCAGCTCTGCCTGGACAAAGATCCTCTCTCCCTTCATTTCTCTCTTCTCTCTGCTGTGAGTGAGGAATTCAGATCCCTCCAGGAGCTGCCTGTTGTTTCTGAGACATGTCCTACAGCAGGACCTTGATCTCACTGGGGCCTTAATAACAGCAAGGTACAAAAAAATACTCGGAATATATTCCAACCTGGACAAGAGAGGGCAGTCAGATAGTTTGCAATGGCCATTAGATGGCTGACACTTGCTGTGTTTTCTCTATAAGGTTCAGAACCATCCATAACTAGAACATACTTTTTGTAATCCCATCTTAGAGTTGATTTGATTTTTAGGAAGGAAAAACGTCACTAAATCATTATTATTCATGTGACAAATCCTGAAGGGTAAATTTTTTTTTAAACACCACCTCTATCAGTCTCTCCCATGTCACCTAACTTTTATGCAATAACACTGTTCCCTTAGAGATACCGTATAAAATATCTCTCACTTCCCAATATTATTCATAGAATTCCCATTATAGAACATTGAAAACCCAGATTAGAAGAGTACAAGAATATTTTATGACCAGTTTGAAAATGCTGTTACTGCTGCAATAAATTAAGAAGTTAAATTACTCCCACATTGAGTATTGATATACTGTGCATGGCAGAAAAATTCCTTTGAAATATACTGTACAATACATATAGAGAAATTCCAGCCCCTTTGATGACTGCAATGTGACTGCCAGCAAAGTGGTTTGTGTGTACTTGGGGGTGGGGGATTGGGTTGCCAAGTCTGGTCTTTAAAGCAACGAGTTGAGCAAAGGCAAAATCAGAACTGAAAAATTTTATACAATTAACTGGTGATATTGGGATGTTGCATTAAATGGCCAAGCCCTTCCTTCTTCTTCTCTTTGTGAACTGCACCTTTATGGAGAGAATATTATGTGTGCCAGCAGATACAATTTCCTGTAATATTTCTCTTGCCTATATCTGGGTGGGTATTTATTTGTGGCCTTTACCTGACCATGGCAAGACTGTGGCTGTGTGATGTGTATGTGCCTCTTTTATATTAGTTTTATTTTTTTTGGCTGAACAGTCATTTAAACTCAAATCTTTGACTGCCAAGGGAAAAGCAGAAAAAAAAAAAAAGGAATGTTGGATGGGATTCAGTTGCTTTTAGATACAAAGATGCACAACTAATTAATTAAGTCAACTTTTCAGCCTTCTTTACAGTTGTTTGTGTTACTCGAGTGGTCTGAAGCCACCAGAATGTGCCAGACAATTTTGATGTAGTTATCAAGGAATTTATGTGCACAAATTGTCTTTTTTTTTTTTTTTTTCCCCTGCTTACAAAGCTTCAAATGTGAAGCATTGCACTGGGAACTGCACTTAAACAAAGTGGTTGTTACAACTTCAGGTAAGACCTAATCTCTCTCATTTATTTTCATATGTTGTCTGCTGGGCACAAAACACCAGAGCTTTATTAAGAGAAATAATTGGAGAGATTTGCCTGTTAGACTAAATTGTCATCCAAACTGCCTCTTTTGCAAAAATGTAACAAAAGAGCCCTCTCACACATTTTGCAGAGGAATCAAAACTGAGCTGCTGCGCCGTCGGCAGCCTGAGCAGTTTCTTTGGTTTTGCCAAGAACCTGGAAATCCAGTAGTTGAGTTTACAGTAATAATTAGTGTGCCTTGCTGATTGCAATATTCTGCCCCAAAACTGCCTGCTTAACTAAGCTGTGGAATCAAGTGCCTCCAAGAAATGTGATCTGTTTATTATCAATTGCTTTTCACGAAGTGCGTCCCTCCCGAGTTGCCTCGTTATTCCACGAATGGGCTCCCAGCAAGAGTCGTTTGTGTAAAGTGGAGCAGCCAGGAGTTATTTAAGAACAACACAAACAGCGATTAAGCCCTGGTGTGTGCTTTTAAAGGTTATTCTTGGAGGATTTGCTTTCCCAAGGAAAGCGAGGCAATGAAGGGTAGTAGACCAGTAGCACGTTTTTCCCTGGATGCGCCAAAAAATTCACTCAAAGATCAGCAGGAGCTTTCTGTAAATCCCGGAGCTTATGTGTGCTTGTTGGAGCCTTGACTTTTCCGTGGAGTTCGGGGTTCTCAGATTAAGCCCAGCCAGGGAACTGCTGCCACCCTGGCTCAGAACAGACTCACAGAATATTCTGAGTTGGATGGGACCCACGAGGATTATGGAGTCCAACTCTTAAGTGAATGGCCCATACAGGGATCAAACCCACAACCTGGGTGCTATTAGCACGATGCCCTACCAACTGAGCTGATCTCAGGGCCTAAAATCACGTGGATCCACAGCCTGGGTGTTATTAGCACCATGCTCTACCAACTGAGGTCTAAAATCACACTGATCCGGAGCTGATCCGCAGCCCAAGACACCGAGGCTGACGCCGACGCTGCCCAAAGTGACTTCTCTTCATGTATAATCATGTAGCAAATCATGTATTCATTTGTATTATTAAATAAAGCCTAACAGAGCTGTAGACCCAGCAGAGCAGAAGGGATGCACAGAGGATCATGGGTTCCCAGCATTCCCTGCTCCCTCTTGGAAAGGCGCTGACTCACTCCCCGAGCAATCAGCGTTGTGTGCCATTACAAATGGGGTGGTTAATAGGCCTGCATCCATTATCATTAGTGCATCTCAGCACGCAGGTACATGATGGGGCCTGCCAGCGCATTTGCTCCAGCTCACTGAGCCAGGGGCCATGCTCCATTGCAAATGAGGATGAGGAACACCTGCTCCAGGGTTTTTCGGCAGACCGGAGTCATCCTTCACATCTCATGCAACACTTGTTCTGTCAGAATGCAACGCTGGCACCGGCCGGAGCGGTGCCGTGCCAGGCGTCCCACTAAAGATTAGACGCTTCCCTGTGGTCTTCTGCTCAAGTTCAGCTTTGAATGTTGGTTGGTTTTTTTTATTTTTTTTTTTTTCAAAGCAAAGCTTTTAAAAATTTATCAATTTCGTATTAGGCATTCAGTCATTATGTTAAGGGTTTAAAAATAAAGATGAAAAAAAAATACAACTTCGCTTCAGAAATGAACTTTTTTTTTTTTTTGGCAATTAGAATGGCAACATAAAATATTTATTGAGTCTGATAATTTTATTCACAGTGCTGAGTGCTGGCTGGCTTGATACAGTTCTTTGAGGGAGGTTTTATTTTTGGAAAATAAGCCTTGTGATTTATTATTTTTCCTTTATATTTTTTTTTTCTGGTCTTCTGCAACTATTCAGAACGTTTGTGGGATTTTCATTTTAATTGTCTGCATCGGGTGACCCAAGATGTGATATTAGACACTAATCCAAAATATGACAAAATATTACCTTCTCCAGGCACGTGCTTTTCCAGCCAGAGGCCTCTGGTCTGGCTGCCCTCCAGAGCCAGGACAAAGGCTTTCCTCATCCTGCTCCAAAAGGCACAACGCTTGCTGCCAGCCCCAGGTTTGTTTGAGGCACTGGAAACCAAAATTAAGGGAGGAAAAAGAGTTGGAATTTGAAGAAGCAGCTCTTGAGGTTTGTAATTTGCAGTGAAGGGCAGAGTGAAGGTGAGAGTGTTGCAGTGTGTCCTTCTCTCTCCCTGTCCTGTGTAACAGGGGTTTTATGGGCACTGCTGGTGGCCAAAGCTTCTAAGTCCTTAAAAACCAGCATAGAGGCTGAATCTGGGCCCCTGGGCAGCCCTGTCACCCACCCTGCAAGTGGGACCAGCTGGGAAGCATTCTGCTGGGCTCATGCACGTCCCCTCAGCCCAATTCATCACTTCCCACTGGGAAGAGTCGTCCGGATCACCCCCTGGGGAAGGCACTTGATGTCCTCCAGTGCCACTTCCCTGATGAATGATGAATCACCTTCTTGAATGAAGGCTGAGCTGGGGCAGAATGACATTCCCTGCCTTATCATGCCACTGACAACGGTGCAACACCAACATCCACTTCTTGACTGGTGTCCTCTTTGTCTCCCAAGACAGCAAAAGGAATGGGAGTTGTTTGCTTCTCCAGAATTCAGGTGAGTGGACCTGACTCTGTCCTTGGACTAAGTGGTTAACTAAGAAATTCCTGTTTGCTTTTCATGTTTTCCTTTTTTTCCGATGAGCTATTCCTATCCCCCATTCCCCAGTCCTTGCCTCCATGCTGAAGAAGAGGCTTTTGGATCTGCTTCCAGGGCCTCCTAGAAAATGAGAAATATTTCAACAGGAAGCCTTGTCTGGTGGAATAGAAGTTTCCACAGTAATAAAATTATGCTGGAGGTTATAGGTCTTCTGTTGTGCCATGAAAGGCACAGTTCCCCCATGGAAGGGGAACTGGAGCAGCCTCTGACTATCCGGATAAAGAAAGGAGATAAGAAATTTGCTGACCTTTGGAACTCTCATGGATTTTACTAGTCAGTCCTAATGCAGCTCTGCTTGTGGAGATGCCACAGCAAACCTTTCGCCATCACCCTGGTCAAATTTGGAGCACGGAGTTTGTCACCTCTGTGGCAAAAATTCAAGCATTCACTTGGTGTAAATCATCTTATTTCCAGGTAGATAAGACCAAGGTGGCTCACAAGAATGCTGCCAAGACAGATTTAAAGGGAATGCCAAGTATAAGATGCCTGGACAAAACAAATCAATTAATAGGTGTGAGACTCTTCTGGGGACTTCACCACCAAACTCAGGTAATGAAGCTTTTTTTTGTGATCTGGTGAAACAAAAATGGTGCAGGAAGCATTAATGTGAATGCTATGGGTTGGAGATTTGTGTTAAACTTCTGATATGTCTGTGGTTTTCTATATTCTACATATTATTAAACATTCTTGCTCTTTTCTTTTATCCTGGTTACTTCAGAAGGTGTTTAGGGTTGTGCTGCACCAAATGCCCTTGGACTGCTGATGAGGATGTCCCTTCTTTCCCCAGGGCTGGTCACTGATGACTCAGTATCATACATATAAAAAAGTTTCACATCACTTTGTGTGAAGTTTTAGGGAGAGAGATAAAAAAATCTTAATCTTTTGAAATGTATTTGTGGCATTTTTTTGATCTGTGATACAGTTCAGCAAAGCCAAAAAAGGAAGGAGCCATCCTGTGAGGTCTGAGGGACCATCAGCTCCCCAGCACTCTCTCATGGGAAGTGATGGGGACTGCAGTGAGTGCTGAGGGAAGGGTTTGAAAAGAGACCAAATACAGAGTGATCTCACATATTGCAATGACAAATTTGGGAAGCAAAATACTTTCAGTTGCATTTAACAGTCACACATTTGCATTTACCCTTTTCCTTGTTTGAGGCATATTTCTAGATCTGTGCCTTTTGAAGTGTTTGGTTTTGATGGGGCTTTTGCTCATGTACTGTAAGTGCCCTTATTCTAATTTCTGTCCATCCACTGAGAGCTGCTCAGAGTTGATGTTGCTGCAACACTGCAAAAAAAGGTGCTAGAAAGAGCAATTTTCCACTTAGGACTGAAAATCCTGAAGAAAAGCTGTTCTGAGGGGTGACTAAAGCAGAATAAGGATATGTATGGTTGATGCAGGTAGATATGAAGAAATTTTAATTAGAAGCATGAGTAGGAAAATTACATTTTGGGTTGGACTTTTCAGGGAGTAACTTTAGAACAATGCCTGGAAGACTGCAGAGGAAGAAATCCCTTGGGATCAAATGGGATCTGTATACCCAGTGCGTCTGTAAGACTGGGTTTGGGAGAAGGCACAGGCAGGCAGTGAGAGGGAGTCTGGGGATGCTTCAGAAGTCTTGATTTCCTTCTGTCACAAGAGGAATAAACAATATATTTGTTTTTTTCCCACTCCACAGGGAGTGCTGGATACCTACTGGGATTTCTATCACATGCAGTAGGGAAGAGCTCCAGAAGGAGAGATGGAATATTGTTATTGGCTTGGAGAGCACCCGGGGTGCTTGGGGAGTTTCTTACACAGCACCCACAGCTCCAGGTGTGGGACCACTTTGCTCCTCACCAGCCTAAAAGGCATCAGTTCACCTCTCTCTGTGCTCAGACGTTGCCCTTTAAAAGACTTTAAATATAAGGCATCGAGGCAAACAAAGAGGAGACAAATTTAGAAGCCACGTTGCCAGAGGATCTGTATCTCCAAATGTGTGTTTTGATGGATTTTACATAAAAGAAGAGGAAGGAGAGATTAAGACACGGAGTATTTCTGATGCAAACACTGTGGGAAATACTGCTTTGCAATTTGCTGCAGGTCTGAATTATTTTCTTCTGTCTAGTTTAAGTTTAACCTATTAATTCAACTACCAACTTTCTCCTGGTGCTAAGAAAGGGGTGCAAAGTTAATTTTGTAGTGTGAACAATGAAAATTGAAAATATATCAGATTTTTGTGACCACAGCCTTGAAGCTCAGGGTGTGTTTATATGCTTTGCTGACTATGAATAGACCTCAATACGTGTCTTTAAAATCACAACCCATCAGGATGTCAAACAAACGAAACCTCTTCTCATCTTCCATACATTTTAAATACAGGGACACTGCTGTGTGCAGCTGCTGAGTAGAGAAATGGCTGAATCTAGTTTGGGTATTCCAAGTTTATGTAATTTCTAACCTCATTTCTTATGTTGTGCTGCAGCCTTGACCTGTGATGACCCATTTTTTAAACCCACCTATGGAGCTGCCTGCATGGAGATGTGCCAGGGAGTGCTGAGTCCAGGAGGTGACAGGAGACACCCAACACAACTTGGAAACCAAGCCTCTGCAGGTGAAAGGCTTGTGCATTAACCCACTTTGCTGCCCAGCCTTTTGCTGATACATTTTTAAAGGGCTTTTTTTTTTTTTTTTAATAATATCGAAAAGGAGAAATTCATCTTATATTTAAAAAAAGTAATTAAAACACCACGGAGTGAACTAGGTGATGCTGACAGAAATTTAGATATAAAGAGAAGTTGGTTTATGCCCATTGCAGTGTTACTGATCATTGCCAGGCACTTGAAAACTGCCTTGCTGGTTTTGCTCCTGCTCAGTGTGGCATTTGGGGATCTCCACAAATCCTGCTTCACGTTCCAGATTCAGTGTGAAGAGCAGTCCTGGTGAAATTCCAGCTTGTTTTGGGGTAGGGCTGTTCAGCTGTGGAGGGTTGAGGCAGGAATGGGAACATCCTGATGTTTTAAGGTGCTGGGAGCTGGGTGCCAGGGCCTTAATTTCCCACTCCCAGTGTGAGAGTGCAATGTGTTCTCATCCCCAAAAAGCCAAAATGAGATTTGGGCTGAAGGAACATGTTGCATGTGACATTTGGCTGGCTAACCACTGGTTCCTCAGCTATTTTCTTGCCCTTTCTCTGCTCTCTCCCCCACAGTACAGGGTTAAAGGACAACACACAATATTTAACAGTAAATTTCAATGTTCTGCTCAGGTTTTTTATCACCTGTGGCTGGGTGCTTTGATATTAAAATATGTCCAGGGCTCTTTTCCCAATCCTGGAACAGGTTGGGAGGTACCATCACCTTCTGTCCATGGCTTGACCAGCTCAGTGGTGCCCTGGTTCTGCCTCACTTGTCCCAGGGCTCATGGGGGAGAGTTTTCTGTGTGCCAGTGCAGAGGGTTTGTGAAGCACATGAGTGGAGACTTGTCTGAGACAAGTAAACTCTTATTTATATGTGTGGCCTCATCAGGTTTCATGTTGAAGTCTCCAGAAATGCCCTCCAGCTTCCTTAAATTTCACTTTTTTGCAATGAAGATAATTTTGAGTTTTACAAGCTCAAACCCCTCTAAAACTAATAAACATTTTATACACGTGTCAAAAGATGCTTAAAAAGCAGCCAAACCATGTTTTTTTTTTTTTAACAACTCCAGGAGGGGGGTGATGATGACAACAAAAAAACCCACAATGCACTCGTTGTTTGCCAAGTTCCTGCAGCTTGAGCATAACAGATGAGTTATAAACCCCAGATTAATGGAGCTTTAATGGAAGTGCTGACACTACCTAAAGCTGCTGTACCCCTACAACAGCTCCACAAAATGACCCCTGCATCCCACTGCATCCTGCTGGGAATAACGCCGCGCTTCCTACGGCAGCGCTTGAGGGAATTGAGACACGGGGGGCTTGCCAGTGTTGTCGCCCTTCTTTCTTCTGTGTATTTGCAGGGATGGGATTTGGCAGGAGGACTTGGCAGGCTGGCAGCTCCCAGGGAAACAAAAAGAGCAGCTATCAGTGCAGAATGGAGCGGCTCCACAGTGGCTGGTGGCCACGGAGCCTCGCCGGACCCCTCTTCAAAAGCCCAGTGCTGGGTTTGTCCTGGGGCTTAGGAGAAAAGGCTCTTAGAGCCCTCTTCCAAGTGCTATAGTTATCTCCCACTGGAAATGCTCTGCCACTTATTGATTCTTTGATGTTTTTTTTGGATGATGAAGATGTTTGGGCTGAATGGATGGAGCGGTTCGGTTTCTGAGTTGTTGTTTCATCCTAAAAAGCTGGATTTGGGGGAGGGTGTCTGTGTGCAGACATGCATCTCCTCCGCGAGATGGATGTGTGGATGTGTGTCAGGACATAAGCAAAGCCTCGCTGGGACACAACAGCTGGCTCACTTTTACCACCAGCTTTGCCATAAAACGTCCCACTTTAATAATCAAATTAGAGCCAAGGCAAACCTGTACAGGTGAGAGGAAATCTGTGAGCATGATCAAAACCACATTTCTGATTCAGGACAAAATCGCAGGCTACAGGGAGGTACATCTGTAAATTATACAGGAAGCTTTCTTCAACAACTGATTCACCCTGACAGTTTTACTGGAGTATATGAAAATTAGTATTAAAGATGTGATATGTAGGCTTCTTTCCAGGAATTCCAATCTGGTTTCAATAAAATGAAAACACTGATTGGAAGTGAAGTTGCCTTCCGGTTTTGCCTTTGGCTATTATGTGTTCATTCGTGAAATGACTGAATTCCACAACTACTTTTAATATTCACCTTTTGAGTTCATCTCCCGTACTGGACACATTGGAATGATTAAAATAGCAGTGACTCCTGAAGCCGGATCCTCTTTAATTTGAAACAGCCCAGGTGCTGAGGAGAAAAAAAATATTAAAAAAAAAATGAATGCTCTGTTAAGTCCATCCTTTCCTAGCATCGACTTGCTTCAATGCCTGTTTAGAGTGGAATACTAATAAAGAAGTGGTCTCTGGATGAAACATCCCTGAATAGCTGTGCATGGAAGACCCAAAGCGCACAGTTCTGTGCTCCCCACCCCTGTCCCTCCAGGTTGCTGCTCCTGGTGCTGTGTGCTGGCTGCAGGGTTTGTGTGCTCCAGTGCTCCGAGCCTCTCCTGCTGCTGTGCTCTGGCAGCTGCCCGGCCCTGTACATCAGTGCCACTGTGTGCTCTGCCCCGGCACAGGCAGCTCCTGCCAGGGACAGTGCCTGGGAAAAAGGGTGTAGAGATCTGGGGCCAGCAGATGTGAATATTTAAGGTGTCCGAGGTCTCGCAGTGCAAACTGTTGCGTTTCAGCTTTTTGTTCCAAACGGCTTTTGCACCCTGAACCTGGGGGGCCTTCGGTGCCAGAGGAGCAGAGCAGCTTCTTGCAGAGCGTGAGACATTTTATGTGTGGAGTAGCTCATAAAGAAATCCAAATTCCCTTGCATTTGCTAACACCTTCCAGGCCACACTTAGTGTTTTGAGGCAATATTGTCCTAGAGGTGGAAAAACTGACTGAGCTGGTTTTAGGGAGGTGCTGGTTGCAGCTCTGGGGAGCAGCCACGGACCAGAGCTCAGTGTGGCATCCAGGACACCCCTGGTGTTCAGAGGCTTTCATGAGTTTATTTTAGTTGGTTAAATGATTAGGTTTCTTTCCTTATTTTATATGGGAAAGCTGGTGGTTGTGCCAATGGCAACGACCCACTTGTAGAGCTCCTCTGGGGTCTGTGTTAGTTGAAGGGCTTCCCTGAGAAGACCCCCACACCTTGCTCTCCTGCTTCTCTGTGCAGTTTCCTCTCTGCTCTGGGATTGTGGGAATCTTTGGTACCCTCTCTTTGGGTCATTTAAGGGGATGTTTCTCCTCGGCACCATTGGAGGTCCCAACTCTGGCACCACCACACCTGACCTGAGCCACTGTGAACTAAAAGAACATCTGTAATAAACAGTAATATTAAAAACTTTAGCACCTCTGTGGAACAAAGGAAAGCCCAGGGAAGTAATTTCAGCCTCTATATTCAGTCACCTCTCTGGCAACCTCTGCAATGAGTATTCTGGCAAGTTATATCGCTGAGGGAGAGTCTGACTTTCTGCACTTGTCCAAGGCAATCTTTGATTAAATTTTGGATGCTGTTACTTAGACATCCGCTCCTGATGCACTTACCATATTTTGCAAAGAGAAGGTCTCTGTGAATTGAAAATTTCTGGTTATGTGCATTCAAGGTCATGCATAAAACAGTGCCAAGGATCATGGAAAGTTGAAGAATTTAATCAAAATGCTGCTCTATAGTTTAGTGTGTTTTGTAAGATTAGGAGGGGCACCAATAATGCTGTCAATGCAGAGTTCATTTGAACACTTGTGAATTATTGAGCTGCAGAGCAAACCTCAGCACAGCCTAAATGGACAGTTTTCAACAGTGTTGTTGGCAACAGAAGTTCCTGATGGTTCCTCTTCCACACTGGAGAGCAACAGAATTGCAGTAAGGCCGTGGACCAAACGCAGGAGGTTCTTTGGGGGGAAAAAAGGCAGTTGCAGGCTTTGGGATATTAGACTTTTTGTATTGTTAAAGGTTGTCAGAAAGAGGTAGAACAACAGCCCTATACAAATTTAGTCATCTGCCACTCCCAGGCAAATGAAAAGTCAAAAAACCTCAGTGTTTTAAAATACAGTGAAGTCCACCCAGTGCGTGGAGAACAGTGAGGCTGCAGTATCTCCCTCTGTCTCCGGGTGCTGCTCCACTCCATGTGTCCCAACCCAAACACCTGGGACACCTCCAAGGAGTGGTGGGTGAGGGTTGGTGGTGGGAGGGATGACTGGAGGGCCTGAGTCATCTTCCCTGGGGGCCTTCTCCTAATCCAAGGTCACTGGGGGGTTGCACTCATGAAGAACATGGCAGAGCTAGGGCACACCTGAGTGATGCTCTGCAAAGTCCTTCCCTTTTGGCAGCTTTTTATGGGACTGGAGACTGAATGGGAGATAACAGTGTTTTCTTAGGTATGAGCAGAAAAAAAGTAAAATGATATCCTGTTGTATTTTTCAGAAATACTTCATGGAATTGAATGCAGCTCATAACACTTTTTCACCTTTGTTTTCTCCTTAGATGCCTCCTTAGAAAACTCTGAGCAGACTGTAAGGTGCCAGTAATATGCTGATGTTATGAAACCAGGATTGCTGGATCATCCTGAAAAAATTAAAAGTATAGAGGTACCCAAGACTCTTTCCCTCCTTTGAAAAGGTCTGATTCTGTAATTAAAGTTAATTTAAAGAATTCATTACATTTGATGTATATGTTAGTATTTTTATTAATATTTAATGTGCGTATTTAATACATAGATGGCCTTAGCCATGAATGTGTTCATGACCTTAAGCTAAACATTCTCCATTTCCCCCAAATGAAACCAAATATTGTTTCTTTTTATTGCTTTAACCTTATAATAATTTCCTAAATTCTGAAGTTATTTTTACCAACTTCAATATTCTCCAAACGTTCTCTGTTCTTCTTCTCTTTTGCCTTTCAGAAATTGATTCAGTGTTAATTCTCAGAGCTGGACATGATGTTTGTGTAGCTTTGCCTTACCTTTCCAATATCATTAGCAACTTTTTTAAGTCAGTTCTTCTAAACAAAAACTCGTTTGTGGCTAAATATTCCAGATTTTTCCTAATGAAACCCATATTGTTTTCCTACATAAAGATATAAAGTTCAGCCAAGCCAAGCCTGGACTTTTCCTTCAGGTGAATGAGTCCAAAGGATGTATTTGTGGAAGGGTTTTCATTGCTTTCGTGGTGCTGCCTCATATTGGCAGTGGCTGTCAGGTGAAATAAGAAATGCAACCTAAAGATTGTGAGGCTGGTCCCTGAGCATCTCCGTGTCCTCTCAGACATAAAGTCTTTTCCTAACGTGCCTTTAAGCACCGCTCCCAGTCTTCGGCATCTCCCCCCCCCCAAATCTTTGGTTCCTCCCCCACAAACAGTGCTAACTACTAACTCATAAAACATATCAGCTGGGTTTATTACTTTTAACCATCTTTCCAATTGTGCTATAAAATAAAGGCAGATGCCATTTTAAGATCTTATTATTATCAAGGGCCAACTCCTCCAGCAGCACCTGCTTAGCAGCAATCTGCTTGTTTATAGTCTCTTTTTTATAGGTGACAGTTTAAGGTGGCTGTTCTCCTGTTACAAAGAGTTCTTTTTAATGTGGCAGAAGTGGCAGGCACAGTAGGTGAGCTCCTTTCTTTCATCCAGTGATATTGAGAAGGGGTCGCAGGTTCACCTGTGATTTTTGCTTGACAGCTTCGCCACACACATCAGGCTCTGCCAAATGCTCCGCCATTAATTTATGATTTAAAGTAATTAACTTTTGCTGATTAAAGTAATTATTTCAAGTGCATTGCACTCAGGCCCAAATGATGCTCACAGCCCCCTCTCCAGTTTGAGCTAGCAGCATGCCAAGTGCTTAAAAGCTGCACCAGGGAGCTCGCGGTGGCTTCTGCCAGTCTAACAGATCTGCCATGTTTATGGCTGACTTGTACTAACTGCTCATTTTAATGCCGAGTCCTGGCAGAACATTGACACAGTGTGAAACCTTCATCCGGTAAACAAGACAAGCTTCAAATTGGTGACATCCATGACAGTGAAAACTGTTTAAATGAATCTTGCCTCCAGCCTTCCAGAGGTATTATGTTTTTGAGCGCTGCTCCTTCTCCAGATTGGCTGTTAAACAATTTACAGCTTTATCCAGGCTCTGCCTTTAGAGCTGTGCAGGTGCAAAATTCAGGCTTCTTCAGGAGACTGGAGGCCAAAAAAAACCTCTCCTGTTCCTCCTTCAGCATCCCCCCCCCCAAAAAAAAAAAAAAATCAACACACCCAGACCCCACCAAAACCTTTTAAGGAGACTTCACACGTGAGAAATGTGAAAAAGGAGTTTCCTTGGAAAATAAGTCTCCCCTTTTGAGAGTGTGCATTTGTTGGGAAGCTGCCTGCCATCTCCCCAAGTTAACATGTTTTGTGTGGGAGCCAATGTTGGCTGGTTTATTGTGCCTTCTCTGCACAGAAGAAGAATGCACAGCAGCTCCCGAAGCTCGGAGCGCTGGGCGGCATCGGCGTGTAATTCTGCCAGCGCCAGGAACTGCAGCAGCGTGCTTTGTCTTATTGGCACTAGTTGTTTCCAAAACTTACCTTTAGGGTTGTGTTTTGTCGTTTTTTCTTTCCACTCCCACCCTCCCTCGGAGAAGATGTTCCTTGGGAATTATCCCCTTGTGAAGACCTGCAGGATTTTGGCTGCTGCTTGCTAAGTGAAATCGAGCAAACCCATAGTTAAATCTGGAGGAATAAAAATACCTGTGCTGGAAAAAATATATTCCCATTACTATAAATACATTTAGCTGATTTTTTTTTCTCTTTTGTTTATTTATTTTTTTAAATCAAATTTTAATTTGGGAGGGAGGAGGGAAACAGTTTTGATCATGGAGGGGCAGCATGGGTTTTTTCCCCTGCTTTGCTGAAATGAATGTCAGTTTTAAAAAGCTACTCACATTATCCCTCTCTCCTCTTCCAGTGCAACTGTAAAGAAATCTAATTTCATCTGTAATAAAGCACCTGATGGGCAGTGATCCCTGGCAAACAATATTTCAGCTTAACGCTAAGCGTTGAAAAAACACCATCGAAAAATAAAGATGCCAAGAAAAATCATCTGTGTGTTGGCTTGGCAGCAGTGCTCAGGAATGGGAGGGATAGACAGACAGAGAGCTTGATTTGGGGGTTTTCTCCCTTTTTTTTTCTTTTGGTAATGAATGAAGTGTGGTGAGGAGGGAATGTGCTGGGAGGGAGGGCAGGGTGCCGGCGGCTGAGGAAACCCGCTCAGCCGAGCTCTGAGCTCGCTCTCGTAAGCAAACATTGAGCTCTCTGCCAAATCGGGGCAGTTGTGTGCTGCAAAGAGAGCCCAGGCACTCAGCTAAGAGCACCAAGCTCATTCCTCAGGAGCCCCTGCTCTAGGCAGGGTGTGTCCTCACCCCAGTCCTCCCTCTGTGCAATATGTGTTTTAAAGGCACTCTAGATAGTCTTTTACAGAAAACATTAATGCTGCTTTTTAAGAACTGATCAGCAAAGGTGTTTTCAAAATGCTTGTCAGTAATTATTTACTAAATAAGTAAGATGTAAATATTACTTTAGTAAGATTGAGAGAAAGGAGTTTCACTGTTTTGATTTATTTTTATTTCTAGGTCTCCACACAGAATTGGAGAACCACTAAATCACTGACTTGGGTGGGAAGGGACCTTAAAGATCATCAAGTTCCAACTCCCGTGACACAGACATCTTCACATCCAATAACATTTGAAGTCCCTGAAGATGCAATAGGTCTGGAAAATTCATCTAGGAAAATTTTTTGGAAGCAAAACACGTCTGAGATTTCCTCAGGACCTGATCCAAAGTCCCCCGAGATGGTCAGGAGCCAACTAGTAGGCTCAGCCTCATTTGACTCTCCTGTGTTCTCTGCAGTCGTTCCAAGCTTGGGTGATCCTCTCTCACACTGGCTCAAGGAAAATGATCATAATCCTCAAAGTGCCTTGAGGTGGATAAGAAAAGGATGTGATGCTGCAGAGATTGTGAATGGCCATGAATGATATAGGAGAGGGTGGCAAAGCTCGGATCTGGCACTAAAAGGAGCGGTGATGCTGCCTGGGGTGGAAATACCAAACCCTGATTTAAGACAGAGGGTTAGAGGTGCCTGGATCTCATTGGAATTGCCATGGATTTGGTATCTTTAGGTGTCTTGGGGCCTTTAGATGTTGGGTGGCTGTTGAAACAGTTCTGGATGGGTCAAGTCAGGGATGATCCCCTTGAGGAAGGACAGCTTGCAGCAGAACTGCTGCCTTGGTCCTCCAGTTGAGCCGTGACAATAGTGAAGATGCACGAGGTCTGGTCAGGTGAAAAGGGTACAGTGAAACAGGCAGCAGGTAAAAAGTATCAGAAATACAGAGATCCAACATGCACATTTTAATTTAATTCCCCAAAAGCACAGAATTATGAAAAAGCGTAGAAGTCCCACGATATATTAACAGTTGTAGGTGTTAAATCAAAACGAGGTATATGATATTAATGGGCAAAATGACTGTGTTTAAACACTTGTCTACTTATTAAATCTCTAATTAAGGACATGCAAACCAAGTGGTGAGGATTTTCCACTAAAGATGATAAATTGTGATTAGCAAAATGTTTTTAATGTACTGCAGAGTTAGCCAATGTTATTAAAAAAGAAGAGAAGCCACCCAAATTTTTCCCAGCAGCTTTACCTGTAATGATAGTGATACCTCTGCAGGTCACAATAAATTGATTTTCACTGTGTGTATTAACCCCTGACTGCAGTTTGATACTTAATTTTTCAGTTTTTACAGCCCCTCATTACAGCATCTTTTGGGATTAAAATCTCACACAGGCCAGACAAACTGGAAGTGACTCTTTTGGAAGCAGCCTCATGACTTTCTGCCTGGATTGGGTATGATGTTATTGTAACTATTTTCCTGCTACAGCACACCCTTCCATAGGAACAAGTGCACTTACTTGACTCAATCAGCCATCTGTGACTCCATCAGCCACAGTGGAAACTAATGGTAATTGCCAATTGTTAACCAGACAATAGCAGATGCTAACTTTAATATCCAACAGTGCTCTTCCGAGCATCTTTTATGGAGACATGGCCTCACTTTAATACGTGTTTTCTTTCCCCAAAATAAGGCAACTTAGTAAAGGCTGATTAGCCTAGGGAGCTATGTGACTTGAAGCAATGAAATTCCAGAAATGGCAGGCAGTGTGCTGTTCCTGGACTATAGTGCCTACAGCGTGAAAATTTAGAAGATTCGATTTAAAATTCCGCTTGAAATACATTTTTTTTCCAGTGAAATTTCAGAAAGAGCCATGAACTAAATGCTGACACCAGAGTGATGCCTTTCCTGGCAATGTCCTTGTCTCCCATTAGATAATCAATTAGTCTCAGAACATTAAAAACCAAAATGCTGCAACAGGATTTTCCACCAAATTCAAAAATATTTGCTAAAGGATTTCACTGCTCCTGTTTATTTACATCTAAGCCCGAAGGCCACGGCTACATGACACGAAGCTGCTGCTCTGGCACCAGGACAGCTCTGCAGCCCCAGCCCCCGAGGACAGCTGGAGTTTCTGGGTCGTGGTGGCTCCTTTTCACAGAAATTTGCTCGCAGAAAGTAATGAATGAGCCCATTTTCACTCTGACTGGGGCCCGCGGTCTACGGGAGACATTAGGAGCAATTTGTAGTCAACGTGCAGGTCTGTTCCATCTAAAACATTATCAATGAGCTTGTCAACCCGAGCCTTAACCTTCTTTGTTATTTTCATCTGCTCCTCTCTCAGATGTCTCTCCTCGTACCCATAACCTCTGAAGACTAAGCAACAGGATGTCATACACCTGTTTTGCTCAAGGCTGGGACTCGGAGCCCTGCGCGACGTTGTGTCGGCATTGGCTCGCTCGCTGCTTTGCTCAACGTATATGTCAGAATGTCAGATGATAGTTGTTGTATCTGCAGCTGTTGCATGAGCAGAGTGCCAGGGGCACAACTTTCCTGCAGTGAGCTTTAATTTGCTCTCCCCTCCCTGAAGAGCTCCCGCGCTTCACCTTGCTGCTGCTGCTGCTGCTGCTGCAGCTGGAGGAGAGCGCAGCCCGCCTGCAGCTGAGCCTGAGAGACAGCAGGCAGGGAAGGAGGCTGGGAAGAGGCAGGGAGGCAGGGAGGCAGGGGTGAAGGCAGGGAGGTAGGCAGGGATGCAAGGAAGCAGGGAGGCAGGCAGTGAATTAAGCGTGGAGGAAGGGAGAAAAAGCAGGGTGTAGGCAGGGATGGAGGCAGGTAAGGAGACAGGCAGACGGGGAGGGAGGCAAGGTGGCAGGGAAGGAGTCAGGGAGGTAGAGATGGAGGTAGGGGTGCAGACAGGGAGGCAGGGATGGGGGCTGGAATTGAGGCAGGGTGGCAGACAAGGAGGCAAAGAGGCAAGGAAGGAGTCAGGGAAGCAAGGAAGGAGGCAGGCAGGAAAGTAGAGAAAGAGGGAGGCAAGCAGGCAAGGATGGAGGCAGGGAAGGAGGCAGGGAAGTAGGCAAAGCGGGGAGGCAGGTAGGGAAGCTCAGTGCCGGCTGGGGTACAACTGGGTGAAGGTGCTGCAGACTCCTATTTGCATCTTTGCTCAGTGAGGCATTTTCCTAATTGTTTGCAGGAATAAATTGTGAACACTGAGGGATTTTTATTTGTGTGAGTCAATCTGTAGTATATTTGGATGCTGTTCCAAGAGAGCTACTTGTAGCCTAAATAAGCCATAACCTGCCAAGATATTCATGAGAGATCTGACTCGGTTTTTGACTGCTCTCAGAATTAGGTTGACAATCAAAACAGATGTAGAATGAGACTGCAACTGGATTGCCAAAGGCAAAAAAACTCCTGTCAAATTCTTTAAAGGAGTAAGCTGATAAACCACTATAATACATGAGAATAGTGGACATTAGTGACTAGACAAGGACACATATGTCCACCTTCAGTTTTGTTCGGGACTGTGGATTTGTTTCACAAATTAAGTAACAAGGGCATTGGGGAAAAAAAAGCTTTAAAATACACAGTCAGTGAAACTTTAAAAAGACACAGTGTTGCTGCATGAATATTACAAGATATTTCTCAGGGTTTTTTTTAAAAATATGTGGGTTTGCTTTGCCGAGTGACATATTGGGAGAGCACAGATCATCTGTAATTTAAAAGAAGAAAGCAATAGAGAGTTTGATTAAAAAGCAACACAATTCTGTATTGCTGGAGATTGCTTGGTTGCATCTATTATTCAAGGAGACATGAGGCATTTTGTCTTTCACTTGAAATGTTAAGTAAATCAAGACTAAATATATAAAATGGGGCTTCATCTTTAATAAGGAGGATGGATGCAGTGGCCTAATGGGTACATCTGTATCTTGTCTAAGAGCTGCAACTCATAATTCTTGTATGTAGGTCTTTGTAACTGCCAGAAATGAGAGTTTTTGTGGGATACAGCACAAGCATGAAAGATACTGGTGGGATTAAAAAACAACTGGTTTACAGCTGCCTGCTGGGCAAAATCCCCGGCTGAATGGATGTCTCTGGGTGTACAGATCCATATGGTAGGTCCTCGTGGTGTTTCAGGATAAGGATGACTGACAAATATGTAATGACACCTTTGCTTGGGGAAAATGCTGATTCATTCTGAAGGGAACGGTTCACAGGGTTTGTTTCAATGAATATCCCAACTTGAAAAACATGCAGAACAAGTAATGGAACAGTTTTCAAGAATGCTTTGCTAATTAATAATATTTTAAAAAATTACCTTTACTCTTCAAATGTAGTTTATATGTGTTTTACAAATGGAATTGCACTTCAGAATTATATTCAGAACAGTATTTTGACTCTAGAAGTTTAACTTAAAGTTTTTTGTTGTGCAGAAGACTGCTTGCCTTATTTTATGTCATAAACAGCTTTAGAGGGGTCAAAATGATAACAAAAGTGTGCTGCTTTTCCCCAAACCTGCCTCCTAAATATTGCCACCTTCCTCAAACCTTTCTGTATAGAAGGTAAAATATTCAAACCACACCTTGAATTGGCTGGTTCTGCTTGGGACCTGAACCTGCCTGTCCTCCAGAGCTGGAGAAACGTTCCTGCAAGGGCTCTGCATGGTTTTCATCAGATTTCTGGCTAATCCACACGAGTCAGAGCAGCTGGGAAGGTGCCTGCCGTGAGCTGGAAAATTGGCTGGATGGTCACTTGGCACTCGAGGGCCGTGGCACCAAACCCAACAGTGCTGAGCAGTTGAGTGTTAGAGGACCTGGTCCCCGCTGGCAGAATCACTCTCCCTGCTCCATCAATGAAGATGGATTGGTCCAAGTGGAGCATCAGGTCTTCAAGGCCAAAAATAAGCTGGAAATGTGAGCTCTGGCTCTGACATGCTGGCCAAGTTCTCTGTAGGGCCAGGACATGCCTTGTCCCAGGGGGACATCAGAGCCCCTCTGGGAGTGCAGAAACCCCCCAAAACAAAATGTCTGTGACATTTCTTTTGGCTCATCTGCCCTTTCTCTTCTTTCCAGGAGGATCTCTCCCCTCTCTTAATACTTCTATAATTTTTTTAATTGAAATTAAATCTGGTTTTGATACCTCCCCACCAGATCCAACACCATAATCTCAAGTGAAGAATGTATTCCCTCCACTACAGTGTGAGGATATGTTATATCTTGTACTGTATTTCCAACCAAGTTGGGCAACGTTAACTTATAATTTTTTTCTTCATTAATATTCAATGCTTTCATATCCTGGTTAGACCTTGATAGGAAAATATAAAAACGAGTCAAGAGAGTGGTTCAGTTACAAATGGAGTGCAAAAATGATTTTGGAGAAAGCCCATTTGTGTGTGATTTCTAACCTAATTCTGCAAACCCTGGTGGTTTGGAGAGTTCAGCATCCAGAGGTTTGGGTCTTTGCCCAAACTAACCCAAAAAAGCAAACCTTTGGACGTTTGCCTTTCAGTTGAGTGTGTGATAGAAAGAGCTCTGCAGGAACAAACAAAGGAGGTATTGCACTGAGCAGTCACGAGAGACTCCGTGACCCACTCGATCCATGTTTTGCTGTCCCAGGCTGAGTTCCATCTTCTGCCTCAGTAGCTACTTTTTTTTCTGATATTAATGCAGTGGTGTCTGGGTGCCACAAAGCAACGAGTCTTCGGCACCTTATATTTCTCAGGTTTTGTGAAGATTCACTTCTTAAAACTCTAACCACCTCCCCCCCAAAAAAATTAAAAAAAAAAATCAGTAAAGTCCTTTTCGTGGTGGCTTATATGTTTTCTTCCAAATTCCACAGGTTTTTTTTTCTTTTCCTAGACTGGTTCATGGGATTGCCCAAATTTCTAAATATATCTATATCTGTACACACAAATTAAGCCTTGACCAGGTAACAGCCTGGAATAAATCAACTCTTGGAGAAATCAAAAGCCGTTTGCCCAGGGAAATGGTGGGATTACCATGCCTGGGGAAATTCAAAATGTAGATGTGGCACTGGGGAATGTGGGTTAGTGATGGGGGTGGCAGTGCTGGGGCAATGGTTGGACTTGATCTTAGAGGGGTTTTCCAACCAAGTGATTCTGTGACTATATGATTCTACGTGGCCTTGATATGGTATACCCTCAGTACCTATTTTTTGGGTATATATTTGGGTGTAATTTTGGTATTTCTTTCTTCTAAAAGCCAGATGTTTACACAAGAAAGCAATGTTAATGATGGAAGTTTCAAAAACAGTAGCAAACACCAATTTCTGCTTGAAAGGTGGAACCTCCAGGGAAGCCAAGTTAAATCTCAGAGATCCAGATATCTGACATCCAGTTATTTACAGGAGGTGGAGGAAGAATCAGGCCACTTTATCTGTACCACCTTTCTCATATTGCCCCTTTCTTTGCGGCTGCTCCTCTCTGACATTTGGTATAATATCTCCCCTCAGACAGACCTTTTTTTCCTCTTGTGTGCCTTCCCTGACCCTGCTCTTTCCACTTGGCAGAGCCCAGCAGCCAGAGCCCTAAACCACCCTGGCTGCAGGAGCTGGGGTGTGTTGCCTTTCCCTGGCCCTCAGCTCCAGGTTTTCTTATTCCTGTGGAGATAGAGCATTCCTATGCTGTCCAAAAGCCGAGGGCTGAGCTCCTATTAGAGCCCACTGATGAATGGCATGAGGGCTTTTCCATAACTCTCCATTCCCAATCAATGAGCATGTTTGACATCTCGGCAGCAGCGCGTTTGAGAATAGCTGTCGATAGCGCTTTCTTTTCCCAGAAGAAAATGGGAAACTATTACATCATTGATGGGGGTTGGTTATTGATGCCATCATTCCTGTCACTCACCTGACATATCCTGCCCACAGTGACTTACCTCCAATCTATAGAGCCATGGATTTGAGAATAAACATCAATAACTTTAAAATCACTGTGCAATTGAGACGACGTTAACTCAAAGTGGTGACGAATCCTGGATGTTCTCCTCCCTATTTCTGCATCTCACCCTCATAAAGGGTGTGTGTGCTTATGTGTTTGTGCCATTTGCGATGCCTTGGATACTGGGATTACAACAAGGGTCTGAATAATTGGTTACTAATTTTCAAGTTGTCTTCTGGCTGAATCTGTGTGTCAGGTGTGCATAGTTCAGCGTCAGCCTGACTTTAAAACATGTGAAAAGACTCTTTGCTATCTTCATCTATTCCTATGGTTTTCAGTTACCTGGATGGGCAGGTATCTTTGAAGACATTTTTCCTACAACCACCTGGTGCAGAGCATCCTTTGTGTAAAGACAAGCAGATTTCTCGTGCTCCAGAAGAAGTTTTTCCATAACAAAAATAGACAGTGGCTATAAGTTATCAAGTGATGTTTCTGCAGGTTTATTGTGAATTAAGATTACCATTTGAGATATGTTAGATGTTCTGATTGCAACAAGGGTCTGAATAACTGGTCCCTTGTTTTCAAATTGCCTTATGGCTGAATCTTTATGTCAAGTGTGCATAATAATGTCTGGAACAACACGTTGTCTCTTTACTGTGACCAAATTCCGCTGCCTTATTGCCTCAATTCAAGCGCCATGCGGAACAGCCTTCAGGAGATGCTTCTGCCTTGCAATCTTTTCTACACATTTTGCTCCTGTAGCCGAGAAATGGAAATGTGGATGCCCCTTTTCTCTTCTGAAGGGCTGTCTCGTGGAGGTCTGGCTTCCAGCGAGCGCGAGCAGCAGCACCTGTGTCCCGAGCCAGACAGCTGGCATGCTCCCTGCGTGCCATCTGTGCCAGTGGCACGTGCCAGGTACGTGACTTGGGGGGAGGCAGGAGGCAGAAACTAAGTTCATGCCACGACAGAGGTGTGTTTGTTTCTCTGAGCACTGAAATCTGCTGGGGGTTGGGTTCCTTCCTCTCTTTCCTCGCGAATAGCTGCTGGTCGTACAAGGCTGAGGGATGAATTGCAGCCATTCTGGGTGAATTTGTTATTCTGGGTGAATTTAAGGACAGGGGATATTAAGCACGGAGGGATTTTTGTTTCTGTAGAGTTTATATGGAATTGCATGGGCTCCGAGCAATGTGGTCTAGTGAAAGGATGCCACCCCACAGCAGGGTGGTTGGAACGAGATAATCTTTAAGGTCCCTTCCAGCTCAAACCATTTTGTGACTCTATGATTTTCTGATTCTATGACTCTATGATTTTGTGATTCTAAGATTGAAAGCATCAGGTATTTTTCTAATACATAAAGAGATTATTTCTCTATATAAACTGCATTGTCCCAAAGAAAGAGATCATTCACAAATAAAAGTTCCCTTATGTTGCATGAAAGAAAGACCTCAGTTTCCCCCTGTAAAAGGAAGAACATCTCCACCAAACTCTGCAAGCTTACAGGTCAAAGCCAAGGGAAGGGTTTCCTAGTCGAGCCTGGAATCCTGGGAGCTCCTTGTTGCTACCTGGCTCTGCCTGGCCTGAAATGATGGCAGAGGACAACGTTTGCAGTTAGAGGTGCATTAAAGCGCAGGCCTGTGGTCTCCCTTCATGGGGTGGTGCTACTTCTGCAAGGGTAGAGATTGCTGATGGTGAGGGGACACCACCAAGTCTTCACTTCCCTCTGAGGGTGTGTGCTGTGATGACCAGAGATGACCCTTTTTCTCAGGGGCAGAAACTTTCTGGAATAGTCCAAAGGTGGAAAAACAGAACTTTTCTCTCCTCTCTTTCCTACATCTTTCCTTCAGATACAGTGGGTCACGGATGTGTGGCACCAGGAGGACACTGTGAAGCTGTTCCCAGACCTGTGTGGCAAATGCTCTGGCTGTCAGTCCCCTTGGGGCCGAGGGAAATGAGCTCCAGACAAATGCTTCTTCATAGGTGCAATGCACATAAGTGCATTTTTGGATCATAGTCCAAGTCTGCATCCTCTGTGAGCCAGCGAATGTGCCAGGATGACTTGCTTTTTCTCAGTCCAGCACTTCTTCATTGAGCAGAGACATTGTTGGGAGCATTGCACATCAAAGGGAGGGGAATTAATGAATGAGAAAACCTTGACATTTACACAATTTAGGCATGTTACTTTTATTTAAGGGGTTTTTTTGTGGAAAGGGTGCAGAACCCTTAGTGAATAGACCTGTTAATGCCTCTTGCTTTTTGTGTTTATATGTGCCAGGTCTAATAATTGTCACGGCAACCTAAGTGAGAAACATCCAGACACGTTTCTGGGAGAAGCTGTAGGGCTTTAGTTCAAGTGACTTCTGTTACTCCTGGGTGGTGAAGAGGGAAGGGCAATAAACAACAGGAATTTGTTGGTTTCTCAGCAGCAAGGTTTATCACGTGTAAAAATGTAGGACTTTGGAAGCCATTAATTATACATAAAGTCAATAACCAATCTTAATAGAACTTAAAGTGACAAAAAGCGATGACATTTAAAAAATCAGCTTCCCCACACTGTGTGTCTGTGACCATCAGGGAAAGCAAAAAGGCTGGAAACACGCTCTGGACACACAGTAATTGCCACTGCCATTTTCTGATTTCGTTAGAGAAAACTGTTTTCCGTGTGGGTATATTAGGAAAGGGAGAAATCCTGGATCACAGGGGTCAGGTCAGTGTCTGGGATAACCTGCCCTGCCTGTGATCAGCAAACAGAGGAGTTTGGGGTAAAAAGAATTAGGATTTGATCTTTAATGATATTTTAAAACATATGAGAGTGCATGTTGTATCCCCCCCAAAGAAATGAAGCAGAATCATAGTGGATAGATATAAAAATAATAATGCTAATGGTAATATAGTAATATAGTAATATAGTAATATAGTAATATAGTAATA
>JAWWES010000169.1:34562756-34665419 GCA_035583135.1 Lophotriccus pileatus
TCTCTCTCTCTCTCTTTTTTTTTTTTTTTTTCCTTTTTCCAAATGTGCTTACAATTACCTCTCTGTATTTTTATTGTCTTTTTACTAACCACAAAACTCACACTGGAGGCAAAGCTTAACGGCTGAGGCTTTCCTCGTGTAAATATTAGGAAATTACATTTGTACAAACTGCGCGGCTTTGTAAAGGGGGCTGGAGCCACTCCAACACAAATTAATCAGGATAAAGTTGCTCTATGTTCAACATGACCATAGTTTATTTTCTTAAAGTATTAATTTGTCAACAGCTTTCCTGCCTCGCTGTGACTCATGTGGATGGCATTGAGGGAAGACACAGATGCAATCTTGCTGCTCTACCTTGTGGTTTTAGGAACCAGCTCCAGTTAATCAAACCATAATTGTGTTTAATTCCTCACTATTTGTTTTCCTACCAAAGTCAAATGACTGAAATATGAATATGAACCTGTGTTTAGATATTGTTTCCCTTAAAAAAAGAAAAAGGCATGGAACTATTTTAACTGTTTGCTAAACAATTTTTACTTACAAGCCCTTCCCTCCTCCGCTGTTTCCCCCCCTCCCTCAGCCCCAAAATAAATAAATAAGCTCTGGCAATAGCTTTTCAGCTGGTGTCCTTTGCTTTTTTCCCTCCTCAGTCATTCCCAGTGTGGCAAGCATTGCTTTCCAGAATGTCTCCCCTCACCCTTCTGCCTTCGCTCACTGCTTATTATATCACCCCATTTTTAATTATATCTTGATTTTCGTAAAATGATCATTCGTTGTTATGTTTCTGGAATGCAAACGTGAGCGTAATGGGATCTATTTTTCAGAGTTGCCAAAACAAATTAAGGGAAACATTCGGCTCTTCCTTTGCCAAATGTTTTAGTGTTTTTCCATGAAAGCAAATCTTATTTCGAACTGTATATTAAAGCTTAAGTAAATAATGCAGCCTGGAAGAAGCAAATTCTATTGTAAAATCAGTGCCTGTTCCCAGGCTTTGCCGGTGGTACCTGCACTGGGCTCTGCCCGAGAAGAATCGGGGTAATGATGAAATATTGTTAATTTTAATTTGCCTTTTGCAGAAAGACCGAACTTTTTCCTGTGTGCTGCACGCAGTCCCCATAAATATGGAGCATTTGTTGTGGCCGCCTCACGGATGCCCAGGTAGGTGAGGAGGCTCGGGGGTAACAACATCACGCGGGGCCGGATCTGGGAGCAGCTTTAGGCACCGAGCTTTGTTAATTGTGGGTTTGGGGGCTCGCCTGTTCTTTAGCATCTTTTATTAACATACATCCCCAAATAATATTGACACTCTTCTTGTTTTATTAGTACACGTTTACCTTGTTCATGGTTTTATTATTCAAGAATGCAGTTGTTGCCAAGTATTAATCAATATATTATGCTGCTCAGTTGGGCAAGCTGTACAAAAACATAGTGCCCCTAGGGTTAATACAGTCAAGAACTAGAAAAGTGTTTCAGACATGTACACAACATGTGGTTTACTATTATCATTAAATGAGGTGAACTGGGACTCTATACATATGGATTTTGAATTGCATAAATTTTGATTGATATCATTTGAAGACTGAGACCCTGAAAGGCTAGATTTTGTGAAAGACGATACACAGGCCAGCTATTACCACATACAATAATACCAGGAAAAATATCTGAAATGAGCAAGGCAGCTGGCTTTTAAATAGCTAAAACATAACATCAATACTTATTTTGAATAATGGAAAAAAGAGGTAAAAGATGTTGACCTCTGCCTGACAATAACATGTTCCAAAAGTAGAACTGGTCCCAGGAGAAAACCCCCTGCTCAACAGTAGCGACTAGGAAATTTTTTTCTTTCTCTCTCTCTTTCTTTCCTTCTTGTTTTCTCTTGCTTTTCTTTTAATTTTCTTTTTTTTTTTTTTTTTTCCTGTTTTAATACTTTATTCTCCCTTCCTGGCAAAGGTAAATATGCTTTTGAACACGCAGGCAGCCACCAGCAAAAAAAAAAAAACACACCAGAAAACAAACCAAAAAACCAAACCAAAAACCCAACAAAAAAACAAAACCCCAAGAATTTTTGCAAATTCAGGAAACACTTGAGAGGTAAAACCAACATCCTGAGACAGGAGACAAGGCCAGCTTTTGACACCGGGCTGGACCTGAGAGGCCGAAGGAAACCTGGAGCCAGGAAGCGACCGCCACCGGGGTCAGGCCGCCGGGGACCCCAATCCTGGCCGAGCACTGCAGGCCCCGGCCCGCCTTTTCATGGGAAATTTGCTGAAAATTTGCTGATCTGCATGAAACATTTCTTGGAGGGGGAGAGGCAGAGCCTTCCCTTGGCTTCTTGTGGGCTCCTGGTTAAGTGGGGACGATAATGTATGCGAGGAGCGTGAGGAGGCAGCGGGGCTCGGAGGCCCCGCGTCCATTTTTTCCCACTGTGTGACACACATGGAAAATCATCAATACCTCGCTTGGCCAGATTCATTCAATTTGCCCGTATTTGTTAAAACTTTTGAGGGAGCACCGGATGCTTAATGCTTCATTTATGATTTATGCTCCATAAATGTATTAAAACATTAACCATATTTCTGCTATGGCATACTTGAATTCTCCCGGGGAAAAGCCGGAGCGTTTCTCAGGCTGCTACTCCGGCTTCCCTGAGGAGCGAGATTATTTGTGTTGTGTTACACCTCCAAGTGTTGATTAGGCCTCGGTGTTACCCTGACAGAAGTGTCGTGTGGTGCTTCTCTTTAATGGGGTAATAAGCTACATCAACTGCATGAAGGAAATGTTCCTTTTCAAGTCAGAAACGGCAAAAAAAGTTGGTGTGTGAAGCCAGCGAAGGCTCTATCCCCTCTATCCCCTCCATTCCAGCAATACCCTCCTCTAACAGGGAACTGGTGGCTGCAGCACTTGGGTGGTTTGGGCAAATTTATAATCGGGGTTAAAACTCTCTAATATATTAAATGGTTACACAGCACCCTTTGCCGAGCCCAGCTTTTAACCACCTCACAGCCCGGCAGGCTCTGAAACACGGCTGTTAATTGGAAAGCAGGAAGGTTAAAAAATAGACAAACTAGTTTTCTGGCTTGGCTTTGACAGCGTGGGTTATTTATGCAGGGTTTTTTGTTGCCTTCTTTTTTTTTTTTTTTCCCCCCAGGTTTTTTTTTTTCCCTCCTTGTTTCATTTTTTCCCCTCTCTTTTTGTGCTGGGGTGGAGGGGTGGGGGCGGTCTGGAGGATTTCTTAGTGGTTGGGAAGCTTCACATTTTTCAGTAAGCATTATTGGGTAACAATTGGTGCAAACATTATGGAGGGGGAAAGGCACATAAATCACGAAATAAAAAAATAGTTTCTGCACATTTTCAAAAAACACGTTGTGCTCTCTGAGGTCCTTTTCATTTTAACCAAATCAGGGGGAACTTGTCCTCACAGCGGCAAGGCAGATGGAACAATAAATCACAGGAACCATTGACTGCCTGCAGTGTACTCTCCGCAGCTGTCACTTTTTTGTCTCTTTGGTTTTAGCTGACATGGTTTGAGGTCCACTGTGAACCAATCTGGACTTTTTTTTTACTGTCATATCCATCAAAACGACCAGTAGCCATCAACCTACTGCAGCGATCGATTCGTTTGCTTATTCTCACGCATAAGCCAATACTCAGCTCACTAGGTGAGGCTTGGGAGAAGCACCTCATTTTAGCTTTTTTTTTCTTTTTCTTTTCTCCCCCTCTATCTTTCTTTTCTTCTTTTTTTTTTTACCACCCCCCTCTTTTTTTTTTTTTTTTCCCTTTTGCCTCCAGCTACGACTGTGATTTTCTGAGTGGTCTTGGCTCACGTTATTAAAGTTGCATCATGATAGATACAGAGCGGAGCCGGCGACGGCTTCCACCCACGACAACAGCAAAACCCAAGAACAACCGTGGGGTTCTGCTGTTGTTGTCAGTGTCGCTTTCCAGGTGTAGCGAGACGTTTGCTAAGCTCAGAGTTTCCAACTCATTGCTTATTTTGCAAAGTAAACAAGCAAATGTTATGTGCATAACCTTAGCTGTCTCTGCAAAGGTCAGTGCCTGGCTGCCGATTTCTTCTCCTGCCTTTTGGTGGCACTCTGATGCCAGCGATTCCTTCTGGCGTGTTTGGGAAACAAGACGTCCTTTCTTAACAAAAGACTCAATCTACAAAAGGCTGCAAAAACTCCCCCAAAATTGATTAAATTTGAACTAGAGTATGAAAGTTTAGTTGGGTAGGTGAAATCGCCCCGTAAGCGTTAAATAGGGGCCGATCCGCACCGTGGGCTGAAGGGTTGTGCTGGGCTCAGGCAGGACTGTGTGGGATGCTGGTAAAACAGGGGGTCCCTCCACAATCCAACAATACCTATGGATAGTTGGGATTGGATATCACATTATGTGGTCTCAGTTTATGACCTGAAACGTTGCAAAGTGTCTTTTGCATTTTAGCAAAGTGTGTTCTCCGAAGCACCGTCTGTCACTGACTGAACTTCGGGCCACATTTTCGACAAGAGTGTGGGGTTTTTGTGATTTAAATAGAAGTGAGGAGATACATAGGTAATACAGTCATATTAATATTTTTTTTTAATGTCAAAAATACCTGCTCACTTTAAAAAACCCTCAGTTAGGTCAAGTTAAATTTATTATATACAGTTTTTTTTATAGCTGAACTCTGTGATTTTGACTCGAGGTGACAGCTGAAAAGCACCAGAAACCCTTGGAATTTCAGATCTATATATTACTATAAAGGAAGAAAATAAAGTTCCGCTAGGAGAAGGCAGGGAATTGCATTTACCAAATATACATAGTTTAAAAAACACAACCCCTGAAACATTTACCTTAAAAAAAGTCAAGAGAGCAGAAGTTTTCTTTTGTATCTATAGAGCAAACATCCCTGGGATTTGTAATAAAAACCCAGTTATGAGATCCGGGGTCCCTCCTGTTAACAAGGATCTCTTAGCAGATATTGAAATATTGCCACGTTGGAAAGAAGTTATTTAAGGACCCTCCAGGAGCTGATGCAAAGGCAGATTCTGCTGAGACTGTTTTCCTCTCTGCAAACCTTGAAGGGAACGTGTCCTGAACATATTCCACTTTAGAGAGATGCAACAAATAACAAGCTACAGCCAAAGCCAGCCCAGCTTCATGATGAATTTCAAGGAGCATGACCAATAATCATTCTACTTATCTTAAAAATCCTATGGAAGTAGTAAACCATTTCCAATACAAATAAAAGCAAAGGGTGTGGGGGGAAATAAGAAAGAAAAATCACAAAACGAGCCATCTGTCAGTGAGCAACCCAAGAATCCCAAGTCTCAAGTAGTTAGTGCATGTTTTTCTGTCCTGTTAATGGACTGCACATTGTTGAAAATATGAATTATGAAATAAATCAGAAGAAAGTAGCGGTTGTGGGTCTGATCCTGCTCTTGGATTCAGTGAAAATATCAACCTGATTCTGTTTGCTGCGACTGGGGTGCACATCAGATTAATTATTCAGTGTAAATTACTCCAGATTGGCAATTGGAGCTCTCTAAATTTACTCACAGCCCGAGGAACGAGGCTGGGAGTCAGTGAGGGTCAGACCAGTTTAGGCTGTGGATTTTCACAAACCCTCACCCTTAACTCCGGGACATACACACACATCTTAAATATACCTTTAAAAATGTCTTGTGCTGGGGAGATGCCAAACAGCTCTTGCTCCCTTTAGGGGAGACATGAAGAGTTACAAACCATGAGCCCTGTGCCAGAGCTGCTGCCTAGAAAAAAAAAAAAATCCCTGTTTCAAGTGACTCAGAGTTTTGGCTGAAGAGGGAGAGCAGGATAAGAAGGCTCTGCGTTATAGCAATTACGCAGAAATAAGGAATTTCGCTCTGATTACCGTGCCAGCAAAATCTGTATATATATAATATCAGATAACATGGTCCTGCCTGTGAAAGGAAGGCCACTAATTCCACAGAATTCTTATTTTCAAATGAATTCCAATGGCGAGAGCAGGGAGCAGCTTTGTTAAAAGGGCCAGTCATTAATATGCCTAACGGGGACTTTTCTCCTGTTCCTACCGAGCGGTCTCTAACAAAATTCCATGTTTTGATAGGAAGCAGTTCTGCATATTTTCTCATTAGCTTTCCATGGTAGATATTTAATAAATTAAAGAAATGAAAAAAAAAAGAAAAAAAAAAGACAGTGCGAACACAAAACTTTGCTCATCCCTTGGCTATTAAACACCGTGGGTTTAACGTGCACCAAGCTGCGTGAGGTGGGCGATGTGTGGGAGCTCCTGGGCTGCTCCAAGTGCTCAGTGCCTGGCACAGGCACAGTCCTGGCAGGATCGGGCCCGCGGGTGCTGCCGCCGCCGCTGTTGTTGTTTTCCAAGAGGAAATATTTCGGGGCTGCCCTAACATTAGTGCAACATATCACTCGGGCTGCATTCCCTGCTGACTGCAGGCTGTTTGATGAGTAATTAGGAGACCTTCTCTTTAGTTTGTTTGGCATATTTTACAAAACGTGCGAATCTGTGAAAAATTTGCTTGTTCATTTAAAAGGCAGAGTTCCTAAATGAAGCTAAATAGATATCATTTCAGGAGGCTGCTTTTTTTTTTTTTTTCTTCTTCTGTTACAACTTCAAACACAATAGGCTCTTTTTGCCTCAAAATGGATTTTTTTTTTGTTGCTTCTGTTGAGAAGTAATTATTCTGTTGCTGCATCTGCGTAGCTTCACTCAGAGCTCATACAGAGAAAATCTCTGTAATACTTAGAGATAAACATATCTAGACACACAGATATCCATGTGTGTACTTAAGTTTGTTTATGTTTTACACCCACACATCAAAACTGGTATCATTAGCTACTTACTGGAAAGCAATAAACTCAGCTCTCTTTCCTCTGCCCACATCAAAGATGAACACTTTTTTCTTTATTTTTCCATCTTTAGCAAAGAAACCTCAGAGAAAATTTTAAATATTCTCAAATATTCCAGCACCCATTCTGCTCCTTTTGTGAAATACACTTTGAAGATGATTTGCTGCTTCAGATTACATGATTTCAGCTGCTAATTTAACTTTCCTAACTATGGCAGTGTTGTGTAATTAAAAAGTTAATTTTTTCTTGGTTTGAAACTCTTTGGAGTTTTTTTTAAATGTAAATATGATTTTCTTCCCTGCAAAAAGAAGTGACACCTCTCAGCATTCTGAATTTCAGGCGAAGTTGCTTCTTGCACTATTCATAATTAGAAACAAAAATGTATATATTCAGAAATAAAAACATAACTGCTCTCAATTTTTTCCTGTCAAAAACAGAACTCTGCTATTTAGAGCCAAGCAGTCCTACTGACCCAAAGGTTAAAGTTTTCCCCAAAAAAGCAATGCTGGAATAAGGCTGTGCTAGCTGAGATTAAAAACCTTTTGTGCTGTAAGATGTGAGCACAGGGATGATTTAAAAACCCCACACTTTCCTAGTCAGCTCTCCTTATTGCTTCAGGCTGAGCATTTTGTTTTCCCTTTTTTTTTAAATCCTTTCTTCTATTTTTTTTTTTTTTTTCAAGTGAACACTTGCTTATTTTGGGGAAGCATCTCATTTATCTGTGCCTGCTTCTTCCAGGGACTTTTTCCTGCTGGAGAATTTCTGCCTGGCACATCAATAGGCTGCAAATTATATAAGGGCTGTGTTTAACTTGCAGCCCGATTGCCATTGTCGGGAGGGTCCTCGTCTTTTAGCTAAACTGCCTTTTTCTGGAGGAATTTCAGATGTCTGTAATTGCTGCTCCTTTCAGCACAGCTTAAGGTATCAATATCAACTCGATTTGAATATCATAAGTGGGAAGTTGCTCTAAGCAAAACAAAAACATGTCAGTTGCCCAGGTGACATTTTGTAGCAAACAAGGAAATCACAACTCCAGGAAGTGTTGTATTTTATGCCAACAACAATATGACAGTTTTCTCTGTAAAGAAAACATGACACTTTTCCAAATATCAGAGGATGCCTCCGCTGCTCAAGGGATTCCTGTACTGTCACTGAAATGGAAGGTCACAGGCTGGTTTCATGATTTCTATAGTTTCGAAATGTTGTGGTGGAGCGTTTGCACGCTAAATGCTGTAGGCTAAGGGAAATCTCTCCCTTCATCTCTGAAAGAAGTGACAGGAAGAAAAAGGTCCTACTTTGACAGCAGTAACCTCTAGGTCTAGAGGTTCTGCCCCAAGCAACTCTGAAGTAAAATTACCTATGTTAATGTGTTGTCCTCGCTGTCATCCAGGCGCACGTGTGTGAGCGTGCAAAGAGTCCGAGGGGCGAGTGTGCAACACAGGGGCTCCAGCAAATGCTCCTGTCCTGTTTTCACCTGGCCGTGGCTGTAATAAGCGCTGGAAACTTTCTGCAAATGATTTCCTTTAAGAGGTGGGGTTTCCACTTCGACTTCAGGAAGGTAGGGACCGACTTGCTATGCCAGTGCCTAATTCTTGATGCTTAAATAAACAGACTTTTGCTTTTAAGCTGGGGGAAAAAAGTTTTAACTTCAAGGCTATGGACAGGATCAAAACACATTTGTTTCCAGCCTTCCTCCTTTTTTTTATTCTTCCCTCTCCCCCTTAAAAAAAACACACCTTAGTCTATAGATTATATACTTCCTGCTGCCATTTTTATAAGCAATAAGAATTTAATAACTGAGGGCAACTCTATAGTAATATTTATATGGGTCAAGTGGCTTAAAAGTATGCAATAAATGTAAAGTTATGAACCACATTGCCCCTTTTTAAATAATGCAGCTAGCACCGAGATATTAGGTTTCATATTCTGGAAAAAGGTGTTTTAGCCTAGGCTTTAGGAGTACACCAGACATGAAAAGTTATACTGATCCCATAATAAAGTCACTGCCTGCTTAATATGGTGTGTTATGTAGGGCTCCAGATCTTAATAGCAGACCACAGCAAGAACGTCCCAGATGATATCAACAAAACCTTCGCTTTCTCATTAGCAATCAGCAAATTCTCCTGGTGTCTGCTGGTTTCAAATAAGGGCAAGTGCCTCTATTCCTGGTGTGAAGCCCAATAGGATAATAGAAATAATGTAGTCTAATCAGCAGCGAACACATGAGATCCCCCCGTCAGAGCAGGGCTTGGTGACTCCCCTTCAGCAGCTTGTAACAGCCTTCCTGGTCCTGAGGAACAGGATCTGTGGGATTGCGGGAGAGGGAGCAGGAAAAGCCACTCCTCGTGCATTTCCACCGCTGCCTCCCTGCCAGAGAGCTGCTACTATTTACAAACAAGAGGGGTTTGAGGATGTTTGTATAAAAATAAATATTAACCCCCCCCTTAGAGTTGTTGTTTTGAATATATAAAGAAAAGCTGTGCATGGTTTCTCTGTATATAAACACATCTACGTGTGCATGGGCAGACTGATTAGATTTGATCTCATCAAACCATCAACTTCTTCGATAAATCTGATCAAATATTTGTCATCACGGCCCAAATGACTATTCCTTTGTTGTCCAGTACACTGCTGATGTCTGCACACTGTCTGCATCTGTATTAGTATTCTTTTTATTATTTATTGCTGTTAGATTTAAACAGATTTTGTGTTTGGACATGCATTTGCAGCAGGGTATTATTAAGCATGGGGACAACTATTGCTGTTAAGCCATTACGATGTAAGTGTGAAGGACACACGATCATCCTGCTCCTGCAGCCTAAATAATCCATGGCTATGCTTGGGGAAATGCAGAAGAGTTTCAGTTTTTGCACTGATTTTATAATTGTAAGGGTTTCCCCTCCCACCCCCCTCCATTTTCCCTTGTGATTTCTGTATGCTCTTAGAATATCACTGATTTCTTTTTAAGAGCATTTTTTGCACCCGTGTTCAGCCCTGGTTAAAAATTAAGCCTGTGAATGTGGCTGGTGCCATGCAAGGAAATGCAAGTCTAAGCTGCAGCAGTGTAAACAAAAAAGTGTTTTAAGAGGTGCTTAACTGTGTTTTGAACCCTGATTAAACCTAAGGTTACTCAGTGTTTATATGTGCATTTGGAGTTCGTTGGGAAAATTCAGTGTTTAATGGTTCCTGTGCTGATCTTTTGTTAGAGCCCTGGGCTGCGGTGCCTGAGAGCAGCGATTACTGGCCAGATTAAAAACCACAAACTCACTCTTATTCCGAGTTTTGTCCAACTTCATTCCTGCTGATGGGAAGCAGGGGTCCCCGTATCTTCCAGAGTTAGGATTTTAAAAACTGGCACCACGAGTCAGTCCCCCGAGCTCTGATTTAGCTACTGGAGTAAGCAGGGAGGTAAGGGAGTGCTATTTCGGACACATTCGTAAAATTGGGAATGTTTTCCATCTATGGGTCTCGTTATGGTTCTTGGGTCTGATTTTTTCTTTTAATAACATGGACAAGGATGGTACCCATGAAGGGCAAATATTAAAAAAAAAAAAAAAAGGAAAAAAGGGTTATGACAAAGGGCAATGAGGCAACAGCACAAAGCCTCTTGCCTCCAACTTCTCTGCACTGTTTTGAATTCTATGAATGACCTTGCTGAGTGCTTCCTAAAATAACGAGCAGGTCAATACCAGTCCTGCTTGTGTGATAAAATACAGTAATTGCTGACCAGGACATGTCCACAAAGGAGCTGGGAGAGCTGATCTGTGGGAGTGAGGACATTTTCACCAGCAGGGTCAGGAGATCCTGACAGTTCAGGACAGTCCATGGCAAAGGAAGACAAGGAATGTCGAGGCAGACTGAAAAAAAAGAGCTGATGGATGAGGGTGACGTTACCAAAGGGAAAACTGTGTTGGCAAATAAATGCATATTTACTAAAAGAAACCCTCTTGCTTATGAGAAGTGAGAGGTGAAATTGAGACTACTGATGCTAAATTACATGATTATTTTGCTCAAGTGAGAGGGAAAAATGGGCTCTGGGGGAAAGTTGGCTCTGCAACATCGAAGCACCAGCTACCTGCACCTACAGGGAGGTTAGAAATTTAGGAGAAGGTGTCTGATATCAAAGCAGGGAGGCTGTGGAGCAGACTCCATATGTGGGTAACGATGTGAAAAACCACTAACGGCTCTTAAAGCAGAGCCTGATGACAGGGGATTAGAGGACATGTCTGCAATGGGAAGGGCCGGGATGGGAAGATCCAACGAGCCTCATCCAGTCCAGTTTAATGGAAACGCCCTGGAAAATGCAAATACTGAGGCAGACCAAGCTCAGACTGTCTAAACTTCCATTTTATGTTACTTTTATTACTATGGATTTAGTCTGTGCAGTTTCCAAGGATGGGGAGCGCCTGGGATCAGCCACTGCAGCTCTGTGGTGTGGGAGGGCACCTCTCAAGAGGTGCTGCAATAACAGGGACAAGGTCTGAGCTAATATTTTACCAAAGAAAGAGGTTTTGGAGTGATTTCAACAGTGCTGGTGTGTTACAGAAGAGTTCAGAGAACAAGGGGCACGAGGTGGGGCAAGAGGATTTTTGTTGCTCAGGGAGAGTAGATACACAAGGCCACTGCCCTGATGTGATGCCACTTCTCTGTACCTTACTCTATATGAACTACAAACAGAGTAAAACCAGAAAAAGGACCAAAAAAAAAGAGAAAACAAAGTAGAGAAAGGGGAATGTTAGGATATTAGGAAGAAATTCTTTCCTGTGAACGCCCTGGCACAGGTTGCCCAGAGAAGCTGTGGCTGCCCCATCCCTGGAAGTGTCCAAGGCCAGGGTGGACGGGGCTTGGAGCAACCTGGGCTAGCAGAAGATGCCCATGACAGGGGCATGGAACAAGATTAGCTTTAAGATCCCTTTAAATTGCAACCAGTACATATTGCCTGAGCTTTCAAGACATCAGCGTTGCCTTCCTCCAGCCTGGGACACCATTATAATGACACTTGTATGAGCTGTGCCTTGGAAGTGTCGTTTGCATCATGGCTTTCTCTTCATCCCACATGTGGGAACCCAAACCTTGGAGTCCCGGAAACCTTGTGTGTCTGCAGCTTCTCTGCAAGCCTGACAAGGGATCATTAGTAACTCGCTGATGTCTCTCTCTGTTTGTTCTACTTCACGAGACACTTCCCCAACTAATTTAGAACAAAGCTTGGTGTTTACTTGGCTTCACAAAATGACACTTTTTTTCCCCCAAGATCGCTGCAAAGGCTTGGGAAAGAATATTTACATAAACAGGTTTCAACTTCATCAAGAACAGGTCAGGAAAGGAGGGCAAATCCAAGTGGAGGGGAAATAGAGCGGAGCATGAAGTAGGAGTGGCTGATCCTTCATTTAGGGCTGCAAAAGAAGTGCTTTGAAAGTTTCTAGGGCTGTGAGGGAGTCACAGAGTTACCTGAGCCCCCTAAAACTGCAGGAAATACCAAGGAAGAGCTGTTGGGAGTGGTTGGCATCGACAGCAAGGGCAGCACGAGGCAGGAAACCATCCGTGTATTGCAGCAGCTTTGTGCTGCAGCTTCACACTGGAAGCCTTTGAAGCCTAGGGACTATGAAATTTTAATTGTTAGCAACCTCTCAGGGACCTAGGGATAATACCTGTAGGAGAACTTATGGCAGTCCCGCCGGAAGGAAGGGAGAGGGTGGCAGTGATGTGAGCACTGTGGATCTCCCTGTGAGAGTGGAGCCACGGTCTCCACATGAATCTGCCGTGCCCAAACTTCACTCACCAACTTTTTCCCTCCTGGGCGAAAGGTGACTCCTCAATACCCATTCCAGGAGCCGAGAGGCGTCTTGCACGGACAGAGAGAAGCAGAATTAGTTTGTGGGAAGCGGCTGGGTCCAGTATGTAAATAAAAGCAAGTCACATCCTCATTATGTGGCTCTTTTGAATAAATGTTAGCCTTTAAGTGCCAGCTGTCACTCTATGCATGGCCTCCCTTCTTACAACTAACCTCTCTGTCACCTCGCCTTGTCTCCCTAACTTGTCCTATTATGCAGTACCAAGCTGAGTCATTGTTTCAAGCAGGAGGTGACATGTTAATAGCTTAATAATAGTATAATCTCGCAAATAATAATATGCTGTCACACTGTCTGAAGCACAATGTTTACAGGAGAAGTGGTAATGTATGATGACAGTAATTTGAATAAAAATGAATTTACTGCTCTTGTCTCATTTGCAGTAAATTTTCGCATCTTTCATGCACAACTGGTGCTCCATGACCTCTTTCATTATTGTGTTCTCAGTGGCTGCTGCTTGCTTTAAAGTGAAAGGCAGGCAAATGAAACAGAAACCTGCAGCTTAATAACTGATCTCCAGAAAAGAGTTTACACGGCGGCTTCTGGAAATCTCACTTTGTTTGTTTACGGAGCCGATCCATTGTCAGCCAGGCTGTTTAATTAATGCAAGCTGGAGGTGCCGATTGAAAAGCAGGCACAGGCTGATACCATTATGTATTGACAATTTACAAAATAATTGTCATTAAAATGTGGCACAGGGAAGGAAAAAAAGGGCTTGGAATATAGAGAGGAGCGCGCGGGTTGAAATTCGAGTTTGCGCAGCTTAAGGGGAAACTGTTTGAAATGCTCTGGGTGTTGTTTGAAGTGGAGAAAAGCAATCATTGAGTTAATTATAAATGTCTGGACTGGTAAAACTTAAAAATTTTCCCCTGAATATATAAAATATCTGGTTGTGGGTGGTTTCTAACTTGTCTTTTGCTGTATCATAAAATTCTGCCATTTTCATGTCTGATACGGACCAGGACTCCTGGCATTATTCTGACAAATAAATAGGGAATGCACTCTAGATCAAAACTGCCTTTGGAAAATTTAAATTCCTAGGACAGCTCTGTTTCTCTCAAAGAAAAAAGAAGTTATTACGTGATGTGGTTCATTTGATGAAAAAGAAGAAAGTTTACAACTCACAACTGATATGCCTGGACTAAATTTAGTTTGATGGAATGAGGACAACTAATTGAAACTTGCTGGGACTCAAAACACTGCACAGGACAAATTCTGCCCAAAACTGTTAGGTTTTATCTAAGTTTAAGTGAAAGTATAGAATTCAAAAATGTGGTTTGCATGACCTAGTTCATGGATTGAAGTAATTAAGACCCCAGATTACCTCTCTCTCTTTAAATACATACAAGTACAATTATGTATTTTTTCATTCCTTGTGTTTGTATCTAATAAATAAAATATTTTCCTCTAAGTTGAAAGTTAAGCAGTGTTAGGCTTTTTGTTTATTTTGGGGGTTTTGTTGTTTTTTGTTTGGATTTTTTTAATAGCTCTGCTACTGCTGTTCTGTTCCTCCTGCAGAAACTGGGAGCTGAGCTGGGGACCAGTCTCAGTGATGGGCCACACTGAGTGAGTGTACTGGGAAATCCATTAGGAAAGGGACACACTCAGGGATAAATCATAGTAAAATGCAGTTTGCTGTATTTTTGAATCTGAGTTTTTAAGAGGGGTAAAAATCAGTCTTCAGTGTCCCAGCTTTGCAGACTGATACTAAAGGCTGTCTTTCTATTTAGCTCTGTTTAACAACAAGACGTGAATGTTTGCTCCTACACTGACATTGATTTAAGTAATTTAAAACTGCTCTCAAATCTAACTTCCAGTTTTATTTGCGAGGTGCAGGCTAGAGCTGGTCTCTAGCCCAGGAAAACTTGTGTCAACAAGGAGCTGGGAGCCATTGTGTGCTGCTGCCATGGGATGGCCCAGGAATTACCTGTTCTGCAGCTCACAGTGGTGTGCAAGTCTTATATATCTATTTTTATGCTATTTATAGTGAAATGCCATAAATGGTGTGCACTGTGTGGCTGGAGGGTGCCAGGGAACTCTCTGGCAAGATGCAGCATCCAGCTCCCCATGGGGCCAAGGTGATCTTCAGGACCTGCCACCTTCCAGTTTTAATTAGTATCTTCGGAGATGTTGCATCTAGAATGGACTTTCAAATCCTTAAATTGCTTAATTTTGAACCTGGTCTAGTGGAAGTTGTCCCTGCCTGTAGCAGGAAGTTGTGACTAAATGATCTTCAAGGTCCCTTCCAACCCAAACCATTTTGTGATTTTTATGATTCTATGATTTAGGAAGAGGGTGCAGCCAATGGGTTTCATAAACATTTTGCAAGGCTGAGATTGTCTTTGAACTGAATTTGCCTGTTTTTGTTTTTGTTTTTATTTTTTTTTAACATGGGTAGTGCCAGGGGCTTCAATGGGATTGCTCAGAGAAGCAAGGGCTGAGTGACTCCCTCCAGGTAACTGCATTAAAATAAATTGCTTTGTTGAAAAGATCTTTCCATTGGAAAATGTTTTCTATTTACAAATAATTTGTGTTTTCCCAGTGTACATTTAACAATTTTCTTCATTTTGGAAATTCTAGCAAAAGTGTGACTTAGAAATCAAAATATTTGTGATGTCACAGAACCAAGTAATAATTACTGGAGATTATGTGCAAAAGGGTAGAAAAGGACAGAGCAGCAAAATCTCTCTTTGGCTGATGGAGTTTATTTCATGTGCATAAAAGGTCTCTTCACCCTGAATCCCTGATGTTCAAGGGGATATCAACACTTCTATGTCCTGCTTGCAACTCAGAGGTCCTTTATGTTGCTTAGTGGCACCTTTTAATTATTTGAATGGAACAGATGAAAGGTCTTAATTAGGTGTATTTAAGATTGTTAAATATGTCAGTGTCCTGAACAGCCAAAGTCATCCATAGATATATGTGTCAGTTATTTGACAAATGCAAGTTTCCCTGGGACAAAAATAGCCCCAAAATATTGTATTTGTGGAAATAAATAGTGGGTGGAGCTGATTTTCCAGCGTGAAAGTCAAGTGGAGTTTTTAATTGACTCCACCAGGCGCTGGATCAGCCTGTGGGGTGTTTGGTGCTCAGTTACAAGTTAGTGCTCTCTCTAATCACCTTGTTCTCTAAAGGAAATAGATACTAAACAGGAACCATCTGGTAATACATTCTGTACCTCTTAATTACAATGTTTTGAGTGGCACCTAAATAAATTTCATTTACAAGCACATGACTGCTTGTCAAAAGCTCTGTTGATAATTTTATTATTGTAGTATACCTTCTCTCTTAATGACCCCGGCCCAGTAAAGTCAGGAATATTCAGCTCTGTGGCAAAAAAACCGTGATTGTCTTTAAAAAAGAAAGGCACAAAATCCATCTTTCATGGCATGTTTCTAATTATTTTCAATGTTTTTGTTGTTTGGAATACCTTTACACATGACATGGTGATGTACCCACATGAAAAATGACCAAAACTCTAATTTCTTGGTAGAGAGGAGAAGCTGAGGCAGCTCTGTGGAGAGCCTGGGATTGTTGTAAAGTGCCTGTGTTATTTTATGATCTGTGTGTTCCTGGGTAGATGTACTGTA
This sequence comes from Lophotriccus pileatus, assembly GCA_035583135.1. Lineage (NCBI taxonomy): Eukaryota > Metazoa > Chordata > Aves > Passeriformes > Tyrannidae > Lophotriccus > Lophotriccus pileatus. The sequence continues at coordinate 34,579,048 of JAWWES010000169.1, forward strand.
GCATTTAGACAATTTTCTCTTTGTTAGCTGCAGGAAAAGATCAATATTATAAAGAAGTTGAGTGACTCTGTGAATTAGTCTCCTGCGTTTTCACCCCGGGAAGTGGGGATTTAAATCCTGTCCCTGGTTTTGAGGCTGAACCACAAGCCCTGTTCAAAGTCCACGCTGGAGCCTCCCTCACATTTGGAGGTTTTCATTTTGGGGTTACTGGAGCTGAAAAGGGCTTTCCTCATCTCTTAGTAACCTCTGGTGGGAATTAGTCTGTATTAAAAAATCAGCATATTATTTGGGAGGATGCAGGATGATTGGCAACTTCTGTTCAAGGAAAACCCAGGACAGCGCTTGGATGGAGGTGTCACCACCACACTCTGTGGCACCCTGGACCTCATGGAATGGTTTTTAGAAGTGAAAGGAAAGATTTTCTCATGCCACAAAATTAAACAGAGGCACATCCACTTGCCAGGGGTGAGCAGCATCCTGAGGGCAAAATTGAATAAAAAAAAATAAAAATATCAATAACATCCAGCTTTTTCTGGGAAACTGCTAATTCATCTTCATGTACAAATGTCTTTTTAAAATAAGAAGTTGGAGGAGACAGAAATACTAAGAGGAAAGGCACAAGGGAGGTTTCTGGGAAAACAGGAGGAATGTGGCACCTGGAGGGGTTTTGTCCACTTCTTTGGGATGAGCCGCCCATGGGAAAACACAGCAGCATAAAAAGTAAAATAACCTTATTTCTAAATTCATGGCAAATTAAAAAAGGATTCCTACTGCTCTCAGCAGGCTCCTTTATTCCTTTTTAGTTGCAGTTGATGGTTTTTCTCTTCTTAAAATAATTTTGTCTCCAGGTCTCAATCTTGATGTGGGAACTTTAGGAAACAGATAAGCTTTCAAATATTTTTTTTTTAATCAATGCTTTAGCAAGCTAGAGTTGAAACAGCACTTAAATTCAGAGAGGTACTGGTAAAATAGAGAGGATGATCTTCACCAGGAGGGTTTGTAGGCGACTGAGCTGCCTGAGCAGGAGAGGGAATTCACTGTACACAGCAAACTGTTATCCCCTACAATATAATATCTGGATTTGAAGCTGATATTTAAAGAGGGCACTTGCTTTACTTATGAGATTAAAGGCAAATGCTCTCTTTTAAAAATGAAGTCATGCTGTGTTTTGCACCTTTTGACACTTATTAACTCAGGTCATTAAAAAGAGGCTAATTAAAAAAGAATGTAAAACAAAAGAGTCATTTGTCTATCGCCGAGCTCGCTTCTTCATGTGCTCTGGCTGGAGGCAGTCTCTGTTTAAACCTTGGGTACAGAAAGCACTGGGAGCCACTGGGGCATGCTTGGAGCTTGTCATGGCTTTTGGCAACACTGTGGTCCGGCTCATTATGCACCTCATAAAGAAGAGAAGTCATTGTCATCAAAATTAGCTGGAGCTGGAATTTACATTCGTGGAAATTTTGGTTTCGCCACTGTCCTCTGGGGCCGGACAATAAAGGAAACCTTTTCCCAGCTGCAGTTAAAGAAAGTGAAGTTCAATAAACGCTGAGTGCTTCGTTAAGGCGTTTCCGAAAGGGCTGCGCTGTGAGCACGTGAGGTTTTACAGCTGATGAGAATCTGGTACAAGCAGTGTGTGAAGTTCACTGGTTTTGGTGTGTGAGATGCGCTCAGCACACCCAAAATTGGCTTGTAAAGAGAATGGCCTCTTGTAACCTCTATTCATCCCAAAGAGGTTTCTGTTCTTCCAAAGGGAGATTTTGCTGGTAGGCAGCTTCTCTCCTATAGGGTTCAAAAATTGTTTTTTCACAGGAATAAATTTCCCTGATGCTATGAGGACTTATGAGGATGTATGAGCAGGTTTATGGGGTACCTTTACTCAAATCATGTGTTGTGCTGGTTGGTCTGTCCCGAAGCTCATCCAAATTGAGCAAACTGGAGCTATTTTGAAGGCAGGAGTTTTTCTGGAAGGGTTTTAGAATCTGCTGAACTCTACAGAAAAAGCCATAAAGGCTGATTTTCCCTGGAGGATGCCCACCTTTCCCCAGGCAGATCAAGGTGATGGCGCTTGGCGCTGGTTCAGCCACGATGCTGCAGGTCCAGAGCTGTAAAGATATTTATGGAAATATCTCCTGCAGGGTTTCAATTCCTTCCCACAGCTATGGGCCTTGCTGACCTCGGAGCATCGGGTCAATCACCGAACATTTCTAGAGAGGGTTCTCCTAACAGAAACGTGCTCCTCCGAAAATCCAAGATTTGTGGGTTGGAATCGATTTTGGCCGCTGTTTTCTAAAGCCTCCCCAATCTCTCCCCACACAGATGACCGTAAATTCAGTCCAGAGCCTTGATTCACAAGGTATTTAAACAGATGCTCTTATTTAAACATAAATCCTATCATAAACTTCAAATTTATGCTTACATGATATCCTGACTTAGGGTCTTAGAGCTGGAAAACACAAAGGGATTAATGAACTTAAGGAAAAGGTTAGGAATGTCATTCAAATGCTGATTGAGGCAATGGCCTTTCCAAGGCAAGGTCTCTCCAGTGCTGGAGTCCAGCCCAAGCCTGGGAGAGGGAAGGAGGCAAGAGGGGGTTAGATCCTGCCCAAAATCTCAGGTGTGGTGGTGGCAAGGGACCAGTCCACCTCGTTGTTGCCTGTGCAGACGCATCCCCTGCCAGCCAAGCCCCAGCAGTGCCCGCTCAGCCCCTCACTTCTCCTCCCAGCCAAGGAGGGCTCTGGGGGGCAGCCAAAGCAGACAGGGGAATTTAAAGCCCCCCCCCTCCCGAATTAATGTATAGATCTATGCATTGCAGAAACCCCCGTGCCAAGTTCAGAGCTTCAAAAGCAGCGGCACACAGGACCAAAGGGTTAATAAACGTCTGCAGCAAAGCGTCTGGCGCTGGTGGGGGCTCCGATCATCACGGGAGGGAGCGGGACCTGCTTTGTGCAGGAATCTGGCTGTAACCAGAATATCCTGCAGGAAGCAGTCGTTTTAAACAAGCCATTTTTTGTTCTGGAATATAATTAATACATCAGGTCATGTTTTGTACTGCCAGTGGCGTGTTTATTACATTATTACTTCACAGACATTTTTCGCTGTAGTCCAGGAGTTAGGAGTCACCGGCTTTCTCACAGAGCTATCCCATTTAAGCAGGGTAGGTTTATACCTAGTCTGTGAATATTCATGTCTCCTGAAAATAATAACAGTATTATTGTTGCTGAAATCTTCAGGGAAGCTAGCTGCCAGTGAGAGATTATTTAAAGCAGGTTCTCCCATCACCCCTCCCCAATGAAAATGCTCAGAAAAATCCTTATAGACAGATAGGCACAGGTTTTTTTCCTTTTTTTTTTTTTTTTTTCCTAAAGCCGTGTTTCCAAGGATAAAATCTTACTTGCAAAGATCCTTATTACATGTGCGTACCCTTAAGCTGCTGAGATGACACCACCACTTACAGGTGGTGGAGTGAAAGCAAGCAAAAGCACCAAACCCCTAAAGTCTCAAGTCACTGCAATCATCTTCAACTCCCAAATTGTCCTGGAAGGAGAATAGCATCGGATTTGTCTTAGGCTGTTTGGCCAAACTGGGGCACAGATGGGATAATGACTTTTACAAACAGCATTTTGATGAGAGGAGGGGAGAAGGAATCATATGTAAAATGCACAAAGGCTGCATAAACACACTGATGCCTGCAGCTGGAACAAACTAAAAAGATGTTTAATAATTTAGAACCAAGCAGGCAGGGCCTGTGCAGCTGTTGTGTGCAGGGGACCATGAAAGTCTTCCATTTGACAGCTGGCTCCATCTTTCCCCAGTTGCTACGTGAAGAAGCGAATGCAGATTTGGGATTAGCCAATCCCTGTTACCCCTGCCCATCTGCCACCAAGACCCCCAGCTCCGGCTCCTCTCGCCGGAGAAGCACAGACATAAAAAAGTCCACACTCTCCCAAACATATGTATGCATCAGGATCAGCCGTCAGCCGCTCCGAGGATCTGTTGACATGCCGCCAGTACATGGCTGCTGTCGTTTTTGCTGCAGGGCACATTTTGCATTTCACACATTTGCAGAAATACAAAATGCTGTTGGATGCAAACAATTCAGGGCCTAATTGGCTGAATTACTTCAATGTTACCTTGTGTCCCCCACCTGATTAACATAGCTCAGCTGGGAGGGCTGGGAAGGAAGGAGCAGAGAGGGATTTGGAGGGCAGGTGAAGCTGTGTTTGCCCATGAAAGCGAGATCCTTAGCGCGTTCCCAGCTGAGCCGGCGCGGGGCTGTGCCAGGCGGAGAGCTGGGAGCGGGAGGGAGATGCCGAGGTGGCCGTGGGCTCCTGGAGCCATCGCTCACCGAGGCTTTCCCATGTTCTGCTCCAACACGGAGAGCCCGACGAGGGCTGGCAGGGGATGGGTGGCTTCCGTCCGGCCTCGGTTCCGGGCTCCGCACGGGAGCGTGTTGGGAAATTGTAAACATATTTTAAAAAATTTAAAGGCTTGCTAATCCTGACCCCATGTTAATACCAGAATAACAAAAACCGCAGAGGAACTAATAATCATTATTAGAGCCTATCCCAAAATTGCATTCTATTATTATTAATGAGCCAGATTAGCATTTTTCCTTATTCAAGGGAACGTAAAGAGCTTGGGAAAGATGCAACAATTACAAAGCAAAGAATTTTTTTTTTAATTATTTAATGACAAAACACTCCAAAACAGATAAGTGTTTAATGTTTATTTTCTATTTTTTCTGTTTCGCTGAGAAATCATTTTATTTCTGTTGAATTTTGCACATAAATATTTACATGAGATTTGCATTATCTCACAGCCTATTCATAATCTTGTTCTGTACTGGGAGTCTTGTTCTTTTGGCTTTTTTTTTTTTTTTTTTTTTTTTTTTTTGGCCTGTTTTGTTTTAAATAATACAGCTTATGGGGAAAAGATGAACTGGTTTGTTAAATGAGGCAGTTGCCTTTCATGCTGATCCGACCAGAGAAACAGAGAAAATCTACACCAGGATTTTTAAAACTGGAATTGCTAAACAAAGTGTCTGCCTGGAAATCTTTTTTTTTTTTTTTTCCCTAATAAGGCGTCTCGATGTTTGCTTGTGCTCAGGATGGTTTCCCACCCTGTTTTTTTTAAGGGGAAAAAAGCCTTTCCTATTGTCAGAAGTGCCATGCAGAGCAGCTCTCCCGATGCCAGGCTGCCCGAGCCGTCCCCACCGTCGCTTCCCTTCAGCAGCTGGCTCTGTAACGCTGAACGGGTTGGGAATTTTTTTATCCCCCTCTGCCTCCGATTACTGTGACCATAGTAAAAAGTCTAGACAAAACGGATGAAATCATCACCTTTTGAAAGATCTCATTACATCATGAGCTTTAAATTCCCAAATTCATCTCGCTGGCAGGATCGGCTTTTATATCTCCCTGTCCTGGAGTGAAACAGCAGCCAGCACATGCCCAGGGATCTCCATTTCAGAGAGGAGAGGTCCTCAGTGGAGGAAGGCAGTGAGAAATGGGATGGGATAAGACAACATAGGGAAATGGTTTGCTGTTTATAAGTGACGGATTCTGCCCACTGTCATCCTGTCTTGACCACCTCAGTCCTCCTGCTCTCACCCACCCCAATGGGGATGGACGGGTGAGGACAAGGGGGAGATGAGGAACTCATTGATTAGGGTGACCTCTCCTCACCTCCTCTTCCCTTGTCAAATAGTTAAAAGAGTGCTGGGGGAGCTAATAAGGCAGGGCTTGGCCCTCCTCCACTTGGCGCTCACTGGCAGCAGTGTTTGAACCGCTCTGATGTGGACAGCTCCTTTACAGCTCTGAATATTCAGCTGCCATAGAAATGCTCTTTAGCTGACCCTAAATTTGTACCATAATGGCCCTTGGTGGCTAGACAGTTAATGCCAGAGGTGTGCTCCCTGGGGCTTACTTTTATTTATGTTTCAGGCCAGCTTCTTTTCTTAAAAGTGTGCACTTGTAAAATCCATTTTCCTTTCCCACCCCTCCTGATTGCGCTATAATTTTTATTCTTGCTTCATCAGCAGCCCTGAGATTTACAATTAAGTGCAAAAAACGGTGTTAAGGTTGCGACACGCACAAAAGCAAAGAGATTCAAAGTTAAGGGTGAAACTCTATCCTTAATTCTTTATTCCTTTATATTTATTTTTTTTAATTCTTCTTTTTAGAAAAAAGACTGAGCATGGGCTGGAGGCTGGAGTCGGATCCAGGGCACGGAGCCACCGCGTGCCGCCGCTTCAACCCGGGCTGCCAAATTCCAGCGCACTCAGAGGATGACCCGCAGCAACCCCATTTCAGGCTTGGGTGTCTCTTCAGAGGAGGCTGCCAATTAGAGAGAGCAGTGCCAAATTATTTGGCAGATCTGTGCCACGGACAGACAGCCAGTCCTAGATTCACACTGCTCTCCTTGAAGTAATTACCATGACAATAATGCGAACTTGGATAAAGCAAACATTTTTACGGCAGAGGAGAGGGGCGTGAGAAGAAGCGGACAGGGAGCTGGAGGAACTGATCCCGTTTCGCTGGCGAAATGTTTGATTTGGCCCGTGACTCCAGTTTGGTTGCTGGAATGGCATCTGCTGCTGCCTTTGCATCTGTCCACCAGTGTCTCTCAGAGCACACTGGTTGGTCATGGTTTGCTGTGGTGTCCAGTGTCAGGGATACCAGTGCATGGCCAGCACCGCTCAACCTTGTCCTTCTTTTCCTCTATAGAGAGTGAAAAGAGGAAAACAACACCAGAGAATATGTTGGTAGAGAGCTCCTGGTGTAGATGCACTGAGAAGAGCTGGGTGAGTCCAGGGTGAGCCTGGAATGACCCAGAATTTCTTCACTGGAAGGGTGGTCAGGTGTTGAAACAAGCTGCCCAGGGAAGTAGTGGAGTCACCATTCTTGGAAGAGTTAAAAGGGCATGTGATATCTGAGGACATGGTTTGGTTGTTAATAGCTGGACTCCATGATCTTTTCCAACCTTAATGATTCTGTGATTCTATGAAATGACCAAGGGGATGGAGGTGTTGGAAGGAGGTGGTGAAGGAAAAGTGGCCTTTTGGGGTGGTGAGCATTGGCCCCTTCTGCCTGTCTTTCCCTGCATTCTTACCACAGCCATCTCTAGGAAAAACAAGCAGTGTTTTTGGCTACAAAAGGGAAAAACAACCATGTTGGCCATGGATCCAGCACTGGTTAAGGCCCTGAGGGCTCTGCAGGATTCACACCATCTATGGAGAGAATTTGGGGACAACCTCTCTGGGCACATCCCTGGAAGTGTTCAAGGCCAGGTTGGATGGGGCTTGGAGCAACCTGGTCTAGTGGAAGGTGTCCCTGCCCATGGCAGGGGGTGGGAGTGGGTGATCTGTAAGGTCCCTTTCAACCCAAATTCTAAGAAATCCCATTCTATCCAGGTAAAGTGATGTGTCCTCCTGGGTGGGTCACAGCAGAAATCTCCCTCCTCACATGTTCCTGCCCAGCTCTTGTACAAGGATATTTAATTCCAGCCTGAAACAAAGGTGGTTGTCGCTGACTGCCTCTTGAACACGGCTGGGAAAAGTAGACTGTCAAGGGGAGTTTACTTCCTTTGTTAATAAAAGAGAAGAAAAAGAGTTTATGGATCTTTTCCTGAATATGAATATTAAATAGACTAGTTGTGGGAACCCTGATTTTAATTTCCTATGTCTTTATTTGGAATTCTACTCTCTCTTGGAAAGGTGTCTACTTAAATATAGGGGGAAAGGGAATTTAATGAATTACAAAAAGGGTTATTTTACATGGAAAATGTGTATTCCTGGCTATTTCCATTTAAAGAACATGACATTAGTGTGGAAATTGCCCCTTATGAACAGGTCATTAATGTCAACTCTACTAAAACTGACATCACCTGCTACTATTTTAATTGTGTGTTTTACTAATGTTAACCATTTTCCTGACAATAGAACCCCCCTAAGCTTAATGAATCTTTGCAGAATACATAAACCAAGGTCAATATGTAACAAATGCTTCAAATGTTAAGAAACTGTCCCTGCAAAGCCGACAGGAAAGTTTATTATTCTTTTACATTCATAAGAATAAGAGCAAAAATAGAAATCCTATGCAATATGTTTTCCAGATCATCCTATATAAAAAGCTTTGATGCTTCTGGGAAATCTTTTCAATTAGCTACTATTTTATATGAAGAAAAGGACTTATTTTACTGGGTTACATTTCCAAGATTTATTCTTTATTTTTTAGTACAAGTGGCATATTAAATAAAAAATAAAAATCCCCAATACTTCCTTAGTGTCATATAGAACAATCACATTTTTTTCCCATGGTTTGGGGGTTGGGGGTGGGAGCAGAGGGGGGGTGGGGTGGGGGGGAAAGAGAGAAAATGAAATCCAGATTTGTAATTCCTAACAGGAGAAATTCGATCCTTTCCAATGTTTAAGTAATATTTCCTGTAAAACATACGAGGCCATCTGCAGAGCTGTTTCCAGACACATTTGGAAGTGGCAAGGGCAACTGAAAGAGACCCGAATGGAGGCTGGCATTTCACCTCTGGGAGCTGGAGCATTAAAGGTTCCTAAAAGCTGGTTCTACAATTTTACAAAGTATTCAACCACTGCATAGTTCATAATTTGTTTAATTTACCCACCTTTTATAGGTGTGGGGAGGGGGGAAATCCGCTCTGTAAGAGACAGTATAAAAAGCAAGACAGCTGTAAAAAGCTAATGTACAGCTATCAAGAATGCTCCATGATTTTAGCTGATTGAAATTGTATTTTATTCTTTCCAGGCCAAGATTGCAGGGAAATGTTCACCTAGAAAAACTACACAGAGTGAAACATATTTGGGTAGACAACAGAAACACCGAACCCTTTTTGCTATTTAAGTCTATTATGGAATTTTGTTTTATTGTTGATCTCCAGGGTCACCTTATGAATTCGTGTTAGTAAAATGTTACGGCCTCACTATAATATTCACTTTGTGGAAGGGCCTGCATTTACCAAATCTCATCCGAGATCGAATATAAATGAGAAACTTGCATCTCTCTTCAAGGAATATATTTTACACTGTTTTCTCCCCCCTTTTGAATTACAGACAGATTCTAAAATTGAATTCTTTTTCCTTATGCCAGGATTGGATAAAATGACTGAACACTTAGGCTTACCTTTGATATATGTCTAAAATTTAGAATTTGCATCGCTCAAATAGTTAACTTTGGGGCCAGATTCTGCCCTCAAATGTGCATATTTGGGAACCCCATTAACTTCCCCGGAAAATAATGTTATAGTGTTTGGATGCCCTGGAATGAGATACATTACAGAGTTACCTCTTGTCATTCTCCTGTAAAACTCAGTCTTTGCTGCAATTTTGATTTTGGTGACCAGGTGTAGCCCTTTTATTCTGTCAGTACCAACTGGTCTGCTGGATATTTGTACCTGTCCTCTCATGACTCTGGTTGTGCTGTTAAGATTAAATGAGACAAATAGAATAAAGCTGGTAGTGCCTATGGATGTGAAAATTGACATTTGGGTTTTTTTAAACAATGTTTGCAGAGGAATTTCTGCAGCTCAAATGATTTTGGTGAGGAATGGGTGCACTTGGGGAAAGGCAGAGGTGGTGTCCCTGCCCCACACACTCCCTCCTTGGAGCCCAGTGCCTCCAGCAGCTTTCTTGTCATAATTATGGTGAACAAAATGTTTTCCAAGAATGGAAAATTCATGGCATGAGTTGTTCCAGTGTTTATATATAAAAAAACCAAAGGTTATTTCCATTTCCATGCAGTGTTTCTGGCTCTGCTTTTCATCCGTGAGATGGAAGAGCCCTCTTGGCTTCACACAGGTTCTTCTAGACCTTCTCTGTGTTGACACCAGAGGCAGGAGGATCCTGCTCAATCAGTGATCTAAATCCTGAGGGTTAATTTGGGAACTGAAGAGATCTTCACCTGCACTCAAAGCACTGTGGTGAGTTATTGCAGCTTCTCCCTGGCACCTCTTGGGCTGCTGTAGGTCACCAAACCTCAGCACCCTGCAAATGGACACTTCTACTTCTCCCCTCAGTTTGCCTGATTTCCTCCTGTTCGAGGAGGATTTATGACACTGAATTTCAAAGTTAACACAAAGTGAGTGGGAGGACATTTAGGAAACAATTTTCCAGATTAAAGTGGTTTGTTTTTGTTTTTTTTTCCTGTGGTATCTTGCCCATCCCACCAGCTGCTCTTGGCTGGCAGTGCCACGACATCGCTCTCTGATCCCGTATGAAGTCAGAAAAGAGCCTTCAAAAATGTCACTTCCATTGCCTACCGAGAGCAAACCACTTCCTACAAGGAAAGCACACATTACAGCTGAATTATAAATGAGGGCTGGTATTTTTGCGAGGTACAAATCGCAGGCATTCTCCATATTGTTAGAATACCAATTTTATTTTCCTGGTGTGTAGTACCCGGTGCAGCGCGGCGTCCCCGGAGATGAGGGGTGTTCTCCAGAGATTACTTCAGCATTGCATTACTGCTATCACATATCCATTATATATACTCTTTCAGACAAGTGGAAATGTTTTCACAAAAACAATCTGGAATCTTGGCTTAAAACCCAAGCTTGCTGTCAAGGCAAACAGAGTAGCCTCAAAGAGGACTTATTTCTATTTTGTTCAGACAAGTATGTTGTTTCTGGATTATAATAAGGGGAAATATAGCAGCTATCAGTCTTCAGTTTATTTGACAAGCTTCCTCTGACAAACCTAGAGGAATAAGCCCTGGCCCTGCAAACTCGTTCTCCTTCAGGTATTCCCTTTGGCTCCAGCATTTTTATTGGTGTGATTAAGGGCCACACACATGTTTACAGGACAGAAGTCGTAGGATGGGATGATGATATATTTCCTTGGCTGTTACTTATTTTGCAAAGTTTTAAAAGCCTTTACTGTTTTCAGAGCTTGCCTCTATCACCCAGTGCTCTGAGAGCTCGTCCCATCACCTCTCAAACAAGGTCAACGAGCAGGTTATAATCAGATGCCAAATAAACAAATGCAAACTTGAAATCAAGTGATTTACTGTCCATTTTCATTAAGTTCTTCCCAAGGAAGCAAACACTTTATGCAGCACAAGGGACCTGTGGAAAGGGTCAGCTGCCGTGCTGAGGCGAGACATGGTGTGATGGTTTTCACCCAAATGGAGTTTAACGACCCCGAGCGTGAAGGGAAATCTGCCTTGTTTGGGGAAGAGCTGCTGTAAACAGAGAGGCATCTCTTCACCTTGCAGAGAATTCTCCTTTGTAAAGTGCGTGGAGTTTTAATATTCATGTGTTTACATTAGTCTGAGTTTTCTACTCTTTAGACTAGAATTTTCCCTCTGCTATCAGCTGGAAAAAAAAAACAGTCTCAGGACACAGGAGGTTGTGGGTCTGTTATAAAACCAGTTCTGTTTAAAACTAGAATTTTGATTTGTTTAAGAATTGCAGCATGAAGCTGGATTGCTCTCAGGTAGCAGGACATCTTTATGTGGTGAGGTCTGGCCTTGGTGGAAAAGAGAGAGCCACACAGGGACTCTTTCAATCTGGTTGTGCTGTGTGTTTTCCTGTGGGATGGTGGGACAGCAGCACCCTCACAGGCTCACAGAATGGTTTGGTTGGAAGGGACCTCAAAGCCCATCCAGTCCCACCCCCTTCCATGGACAGGGGTACCTTTCACTAGTCCAGGTTGCTCCAAGCCCTGTCCAACCTGGCCTTGGACACTTCCAGGGATGGGGCAGCCACAGCTCCTCTGGGCAACCTGTGCCAGGGCCTCACCACCCTCACAGAGAAACATTTCCTTCCTAATATCTAATAATATTCCAAACCCTGATGTAACAACATCTCATGGTAGTGCTGTTACACATAGAGAAGCCAGTCCAGGTTTTGGCTCTATAAATCAGATTGACACTGCACTGGAGCAGTGCTTGGGAAAGGCTTGTCACTTGGAGAACACAAAATATTGAGCAACTTGAATTGTTTTTCCATGAAGCTTATCCCTTGATAGCACTTTCCTTTCTTATATCTCCTTAATACAGCATAATTTAAATGTTTTTGAGGCAGAGTTATGCTTATTATGCTCCTTTTCCAACATAATATTGGCTGCAGTGCCGGTGCGCTGGCGAGAAGTCACAATTTGCTTCTTTGCCATTTTGTGATTCCAGTTCAAAATAACAAATTTTAGCATAACCTATTTAGAATTTTTGCAAACAGTATTTACAGAAAAAAAAGTGCTTTGTCCACAGTTTTTCTGTATTTGTTTTACAAATTGTTCCATTCCCATATTTCAGAAAATTTCCCAAATGAGACTGAGCCAAATTTTTTTTTCTTTTTTTTTTTTTTCCTAAAGGTTGCATAAATATTTCACATGTATCTCCCTTTAATTAGATCATAACATTGTAAAGTGGCAAAGAGTTTTCTCTTTCCCCAAATTAGACATGAGAACCACAAACAAATTAATTTGTGTCTCAGGGTTTTGACTGGGCCTCTTGGCCTGTTCCAGCACTAATACAGGCACTTGTGACCCTCTGGATTTCAAACGCCTGAGGGTAAAAAGCAATTATAAAAACATGACTCTCCCAGATCAGCTTTCGAATCTGCCTTGTCTCTGTTTTATTGATGGGAGATTGAAGGAAGATTCAAATCAGCTCCCCTTCAATTCTTTACCAGCAGCAAAATACAGAAATCATTAGCTTTTTCTGTGTAAATGACTTTGTCCTGCTTTATTATTCAAAACTGGCTGGGCATTTGACTTGAAAAGACCATGTTGAATATTTATTTCTAGTTTGGGTACTTGTAAATAGTCCATTGCTTTGCACCTTATTTTCTTTATTCTATTTTTTTTTCAGACTAATTTTTCGTAACAATTAGAGCAGGAACTAATTAAAATGGGTATTTTTTAATAGCTAAAGAATGTACCCTGATGTAAATTAGGATGATCATACTCTCATAGGTCTATTGTTATTGTTAGGAAACCCTACTGCACAACCATTTCCCCAAAAAATCAGGGAAAATAATTAAATATCTATTTTTTTTTTATTTCTCCATGCAATTGCTGAAGTTCATTTAGTGACAAGAGTGGGATGAGAACAGAATATTCTCTTTAAATCCCAGTGTAATTACATACACTCATAGTGGCAAGAGTAATTGGGTCCCAAAAATGGATGAAGAGGAGTGTCTGGTTTAGAGGTGGGGAGAGAAGATGAAGATGGTGGGAAAATGTTCTGGGAGCAGCCAGGCTTGGAGAGAAAACTGGGCTGAAGTGGGATGATAGTTTTTGATGAGTTTGAATATAGAACAATTGGGGTTGAAAAAGACCTCCAAAATCATCAAGTCCAACCTTTGACCTAAGGTTGGATCCACTCAGGTCCACTGGATGGATTGGTGTGCCAGCACTAACAGGGTGGGAAGCACGAGGGTGGAGGGATCCCCAAATGTGGGTATCCATCAAGGAGGGTCCTCTGCTATTTTGAACATAATGACAAATAAAGGCACTGAGGTTTGGGCAGCTCCAGACTGGAAAGTGTGATGGGAGAGTGTCCTGTGCTGGGCAGAATCTGCCTTTGAATGCCTGGGATAAAAAAAATCCTTCTCTTTCACCCAACCCGATGTGAGATGTGGGTGATGACACCTGAGTGCGGGAGGGAGGCTTTTTGCCTATGCCAGGCTGAGCAGGCTCCTCTTATTTCTCCATCTGTTCAGAATAACATGAGGGTTTGACTTTGATTTCAGTCCGAGTGAGAACATAGTCCACGTTGTGAGTGGGTCCCGTTTCTGAGACGCCAGGTAATCCAAAGGACTCCAGGTGTAAAGATGGAGCTCAGCAGTTTGTGTCCAAGGAATCGGAGCCTCCAGCCAATCTATCACCTTTCTAAATCCTCATGGGCTGGTCCTGCAGATAAAAATGCTGTGCAGCACAGACGAGGCCTTTTTAAAATGATACAAGGCAGACATTCAATTTTAAGAAGCTGGAGCTTTATTTTTGGAATCCTAGAATGTGTACGGAATTTAAAAAGCCTAAAGCTATAATGTTTTACTGCTCCTTTGATAAAATTTATATTTAATCATATCTTAAAAACTGTTCTCATTCTGCCACTTGATGTTACCAACCAAGCGGAACCCATCAATGCAACACTATCTATCAGCCCTTCTTTTATTTCACTCTCCTGCAACTCCTTTTTAATGGCACAGACGTTAATGAATTACAGTGGAATTTCTGGGAAGTGCAGATGAAAATTGTGGGTCTGTTACCCCCAGGTTTTTCACTGCCTGGTTGGAACCAAAATGCTGAATCTGACCCATTTATATTGCAAAACCTCCAACCTGCAGACCAATCTCTGCTCTGAAGCTGAGGTTTCTAAAAGTTGTGATGAGTAAGCTACTTCACTGTCTTCAGATCATAGGATGGTTTGGTTGGAAAGGACCTCAAAGATCATTCAGTTCCAACCCTCTGCCATGGGCAGGGACATCTTCCACCATCCCAAGTTGCTCCAAGTTCTATCCAACCTGGCCTTGGACATTTCCAGGGATGGGGAAGCCACAACTTCCCTGGGCAACCTGTGCCAGGACCTCACCACCCTCTGAATAAAGATTTTTTTTTCCCAATATCCAGCCTCACCCTTCAGTCTGTCAGCATAAATATATTCCCTCCAGGCCCTTGTCCCAACTCCCTCTCCAGATCTCTTGGTGCCTTTTTAGGCACTGGAAAAGGCTCTCAGGTCTCCTTGGAGCCTCCTCTTCTCCAAGTGAACCCCCCCCAGCTATCCCAGCCTGGCTCCAGAGCAGAGGTGCTCCAACCCTTAGAGCATCTTTGTGGCCTCCTCTGGATCTTCACCTAAAGCTTTTCTTTAGCAGGTGGAGTTTAGAAAACCTTTCTAGAAGTGGTGGGAGTATTGTGTGTGATCAGTGACAGCCCAGGCTGATGAGGATGAATCATTTGTTGGTGGCTGCATTTCCAGTGATGCCCATTTGCCACTGGTGGTTATAAGATTCCAAAGGGATTTGTTCAGATACCCATCTCTTTATCAAATTTGTCCCTTTAAAACAGTAGTTGCACTAATTAAAACCTCTGCTAAACACTCTCTGCAGCTCCATCTGTTAACTCTGTTGTTGCAGTATTGTTGAGGGTGTGTGCCTGGGGGTATACCTGTGACTTTGTCAGTGTGTTGCTAACATTATTGAGGCAAGAATGAGTTAAATGCATTTCTCTCCATTTCTTTTCCAGAACTGAAACATGTCCAGCAAAGTTGGTGGTCTCCATAAGAAATTCAAACTCTCTGCTGACCAAGTGAAAACACACATGTGCATGTATCAGGCATATACATAATCTTGGCTGAAAATCAGCTTCAGTGACAATTTCACTCACTGAAATCTTAATTTTGATCCCTGCTATTAAAAATCGGGTTTGTCTCAAGAATTTTACTTAGAAGACCTTTTAGCCTTTTAGTACCAGACCGACTTCTCAAGTTGTTAATAATTCTCCCTTGCAATATGAAGGCACTCCTTTTTTATTCTTATATAAACTGGAATTAAAATTCACATTTACCTGCATTTCCATGCCAGAAGATTGGGGTTTTTTTTGTTTCTTCTTTTCCTTTTTCTCAGAAGTCTCCAGGATGGATCACCACTGCTAAAAAGCCACCGGACTAAACGGACCATTGGCAGTCGCACGTTCCAATGTAATTCCTTTAAATAGAAATGATTTGTTCTTACTCTTCATAAACACATAAGTAAAAGCCTGGTCTTTTCATTTCTGTCTCTTTTCCTGGAGGACCAGAGGATCTCCCAGTGCTGTCTGTTCTTTTCCTCTGTGCTTTGCAGGCAGGGGAATTTCATGCCAGACTCAGTTCCACAGCCTCTGAAGAGGCAACATTAAAGTCAGCACTTGACTACACTGAATTTTACAGGATTTTTCTCCCAACTATGATATTGATATCTTTTAAGTGAAGAGAGTAATTGAGGAATCTTCCTCTAAATTATTGACTGGGTGCCTAGAGAAGAGATGAATGAAAAATGTCTTTATCCCTGATAAAGGTTTAGGTGAATTTAGTTAATCTTTTGGCTTCCAAAGTGACCATTTCCAGTGTTATTTAGGGTGAGCTAAGCTGTGGGAAGGCTGTATGTGTGTGTGGAGAGAAAGAAGAGCCCAAATTTTGGTGTTGGGCATGTGAGACAAGAATTTCCCTCTTTCTAAATAATTTTTATATGAAGTCAGGAGAGAGAAGCAGGAGGAGGGAGTTGAATTAAAAACCAAACAACTTGGCGTTGCCTCGCTTTCCTCTTTCTGTCTCAGCATTTTGCATTAATAATTACCGTGTTTCGGGTGGTAAATTTAAGGGGTGAGTAGTTGGAGGAGAGCCACTCTAAAAAACAATTCCATCAGCAGGAGCTGTGAGCCCCAGGAAGGCCCTGCCTGGTCCAGCAGAGCCGATGTGTTGGCTCCGGGACATCTCTGCTCTGCGTGGATCCAGCAGGAGGTGCAGCTTGGAGCTGCTGGGAGAGGCTAAAAGCACCTCAGCTCACTTCCAGGCTGATTTTGTTCTGGAGGGAAAAAAAAAAAGGTAAGGGAAAATATATAAATAGTTGTGTATTTATAGGAAAAGTTCAGAGGGAAGGAGGATGCTGTGACAGGTTTTGTTCTCACAGTAATGTCTCTTTGCATCATTTCAGTAAAAGAAGACTTTAAAAATCTGCTTTTCTGTGCATGTAAAATTCCTACGATACAAATTTGATCACATTTGCAAGGATTAAAGGATTTGATGTGCAGAATGTATTCTCTTCCTAAGCATGACAAATGGAAGCAATTTACAGATGGCTTCTGAATATTTTCCTGAAATTATTTTCCTGTTCTGTTTTGGTTTGGCTTTTTGTTTAGTTGTGTGGGGTTTTTTTGTTTTTTTTTTTTTTTTCTTTTTTTCTTCTTGTGTGCCACTAGAGATCAGCATATTTTTAGACATTTAAACAATCATAATGTCAACATAGGGGCTTAAAAAGGATCCTGCATAACTATCGAGTAGCCAAATTACTCATGACTGGTAAAACAAAACGAATAAAGTCAGGCCTGAAGGCATCGAGAAAGCAACTTTTTTGCATCCAGCTTTCATATTCCCTTATTCCCTTGTTTTTTTCTGAGGCTTTGGGCATCTCTGCATTTCCATTATGTTAGTTTTATTTCCCCCCAAACCCTCCTTTGTAAGGCACAAAAAATGAATGTGTGTTATAGCAGTGCCCCATCCTAAACCTATTATTGGCTTAACGCGTTAATAGGTTTGAATACACATCTTCCACAAAAAGAGAAAAAAAAAAAAGGTGTCAGAATCTTCTCCAACTTATTAAATTAAAATAAATATAGATTTTTACATTTATCAATCTGTGGTTCTGTGAAGACTGTCCACTTTTTCACTTTTACAAATTGACTAAAGGTTTCTGTTTCATATTAGAGAGGGCCCGGGAGATTTGGGGATGAGTTGCCTACCTTTGAAGAAGTCCTTTCTCCTCTAACACACTCCTTTGCTGACTCCAGTGGTCAATCTTCAAGGTCATTAATGTTGGGAAATTGTCAGTCAAGGGAGAGCTGATCATTGTCCTCCTTTGTGTCTCTGATTCTGGTCCCACCTGGGCTCCGGCAGCGATTCCCACACGTCCGGGTTTTACAAATTTCAGCCACTCCGTGCCTTTCCCAGTGTAAAATCCTTGTCTGAGGCTTTTACACTGGGATGAATAAGAGGTGACAAATGCGTTTTGCACCCTGTAATAATTGTGTTTTTCTTTGGAGGACTCGTGCTGGTTTTGGACAGGATGTTCCCTAAAAGCCGGCTTTGTCAGCACGTCCTAAAGTGGGTTTGGGGATTAAAAACAACAGCACCGGCAGCAGAGCTCGGAGATTTCTGCTGCTGGAGATGAAATGAATAGATCAGGAATTTAAAAGTTAGTTATAACTTCTTGAATTAAATATTTCGTGGTTTTTTCTTTTATTTTTTTTTTTTCTTAAAAGCATCCAGATCTCAAGACCAAAGCATAGATAACTTTTTAATCATGGTCAGACTCTCTTATGTCCACAGAACTAATTTGCTGGGAGCTTTAAGTAGCAAGAGCTCCATTCATTTGATTTAAGATTTTTATCAAGGATAACATGATCTAAATCATAAATCCACAGGTCCCCTGCAAATAAGTCTTTGGAGTTTCAGTAATAAAAACAAAGGGAAGGAAATATATTGACAAATAAAATTGTTAATATTTAGATATGTAGAAGAATATTTATGCCTTCTGCTTTTTTAACTAATTGAAGGAGTTAATTTCAAGTCAAGGATGCACAGTGATGGATAAAATTTTCCTGTAATAACAGAGAAATTCATGTAAATACAAGAGTTGAAAGTTGTTTCTTTTACAAAGACATGGAAATAGAATATTGATTGTTTAATGCTTACAAAAAAAGAGAAGAAAACAGAAAAAGGAGGGAGACAGAATCCAAGTGTTTTTGCAAAGCTACTTTTGCTCAATTTTTGGTGTAATTAGAGAAATCTTTTGCAGTGTGGGGAAAACTGAGTGTCTGAGTGAACTGACCTTGATGGTACCAAAGTCCAAGTCCCATCTCAAGAGCAGGGATGTGGCAGGACCATGTGAGAGACTGTGAGCATGTGAGGGGTGAAAAGGGTGATGGAAAGCTTTGGAAAACATCTTTTCAGCAGCAAGGCAGTTGCTTGTAACTCTGGCTTGTCTTTAGCTGAAATTTTTGTGACAGAAGGGAAAAAACCAACACCCTTCATTAGCCTTGTAAATCCTGGCCTGGAAAACCCTGGGGAGCTTGCTCCCAAGAAAAAGAATCCCTTGCACAATAACAGCAGGTTTTCAATCAGTCCTCTTGATCCCTGCTTTTGCTTATTCCCAAGAATCTGCCAAGTCTGTTGAACTTCCTTAGAGTGACCCTCCCATTTAATTCATGGGCCATTTTGTATTTACAGAGAGGTCAATAAAAGCTTTCCAGAGCTGCAAACTTCCCTGTAATGGTTGTCCTGAGCAATACAGCCTGAAGAGCCCCAACAGGAAATTGGTAAAGCAGCAGCCAATTTCCTTTTGCTTTTTTACTGCCTTTTGGTCTTCCTGCTCTGTTCATATCCCCACTGCTGAATTATTCTAGAAATGGTGGGATATTTCCAGCATCACATATGGAGGAGAGCTCATATCATTCACAGGATTTTATGTAAGGTTAATGAAACATTGGATTTTTTTAATTAATAATAAATGTAAGGTTAAAGCACAAGGCCAACTATGAAACTTTGTTTCTGCTCTGATTTTGTTACTGTCCCTCTGGGTGACTTTGGAACACCTATTTTACAGGTATTTTCTTGCTCTTGCTTAAAGTTTGGGCAATGCCTATGGATTTTCCAAGCTGAGGTTGAGGAGCTGTGGAATCTTTGGGCATGGGGAGAAATGCAGTGGGGTGGGAGCCCTGAACTTCTGCCATCTGCTCCTGCTTCTGAACATGGAAAAGAATATCTTTTCTTTGGAGGAGTGAGAACATGGCATTATGAAATATTTCAGTTAATAAGCCTTTGCTTCACAAAGGCTGCAGCTACACTGGCAGTAGCTCATTGGAAAGATCTGCAGAGTGACACTGTTGACGCTGAGCACCAGATGTCCACAATAAATGCGTTTCCAGGGTGTTCCCTTCGGATGATGGTGAGTCTGGTCCTGCTGCCTGCAGATCCATCGCTGCCTGCAACACTTCTGGCTTAGTTACACCCAAAAAAGATTCAGCCCCTGTGCCTCATGCAGCTGTGTGATGTTAACCCCACCAGGGAAGTGGAAGCACCTGGGAGATGCCTTCAAAAGCTTCTCCCAACCTGAACTCAGTTGATGACATGGATGCACTGAGGGACTTCCCAGCCACCTCATCCACCATCCCAGGAGAAGAGCAGAGAGAACTAATTTGGATGCCTGGGCTGTTTGTGCAGTGCCTGGGGAATGTCTGGCATCTTGGAAAGCCCTGGTTACCTGTGACAGCAAAGGTCCCGAGTGCCCAAACTAATCAATGGGAAATGCTGATGCTAAAGGCACCTAGTCCCACACCTCCCTGAGCCTCCCTCGGGACTCACAGTCTCAGTAAGGTGGACAGCTACATGCAATTGTCCCCAGATTAGGAAGTACAGAGGAATGTATTTAAGGGAAGACTGGGCATGGTCTGCTAACATGGTGCTTTTAGGTCCCAGATTGAGCTCAGTGATTTCCAAGGTCTTTTTCAACCTTAATGATTCTGTGAAGGGAAGACTAAGGAGCTGCTGGTGGTTGTGTGCTCTTCGCTGTGATAACATAATGACCACAGCACAAAGTTTTGGTTTCTCCTCTTGTAACTTCTGTGTATTTTCTTTGATGACTAATTAAATTGGTCAGGGATTCCTTGTCTCAAGGAAGTGCCCTAATTCCCTGGATGCTCATACGTCATAGGTGTCAAGGTCATGGATGTCTAGTCAAGGATGTCACTTTTTCCCCTGAAAAGTAGAACATTGCCAGCATAAGGCATATGCTTTCAACTCAAACAGATGAAAACTATGCTCAGGAAGTTAGAGAGAAATTAGACTCCCCTTGTTCCATGGTGTGTGCAAACCCTTTTAAAACTGAGCCTTTGTGCACCATGGAGGGTTGTTTTGGCTGTGTTTGGAAAGGATAAACTTCCCATTCTGTGTTTTCCTGCTGACTGTGCCAGGTACAGCTCCATAGATGGGGGCTTCTAGTTTAGGATATCTTGACAAGATGTAGGGACACAGTGTGGGTGCAAAGCTACATTTGAATTGACCAAAACTAGTGTTTTAAGCGTTGAAATCTCCAAGATCTCTTCAATATCAGGCAAGTGAATGGGTACTTTGAAGACTGAGATTTAGACTTGGTCACTCAACATCTCAAGTGCTGCATCTGTGTCCATGTTATGCCCTATTGGTTAAAATTGTGTCCTTGCTGTTGTTCAAGACATGGACATTGCTGTAGATCCCAGTTTAAAGAAAGTGTCACTGACAACATTTCTTTAACCACAGTCCACTGTTTTCTCACTGTTTTCAGGGGTTTTTTATCTTTGGACTACCACATTTTCCATACATGATGTGGGAATCAGAAGTATTCTAAATTGAGATTATTAAAGAGAAAAAAAAATATGGGGGAGCAATACAATTTATATTAATTTTGCTTCACACATGAATAAAAATCAGGCTCGTGCCTGAAGTTTTCCTGCAGCACCCAAGGCCACTGGTCCTTTGGTTCTGACTTTTGAAGCCTGAGAAGAAACACAAATCTGAATAATTGCACTTGTGACTCCCTGAATTTATTCACTTATGGAAAGGAATGAAGCACAATCAGGTCTCTCACTGGAGAAGACTGCAGTCATAAACTCTGAAAAGATCAGGTTACCTGTCTTGTCTCCTATTGTCTTTTGTGCTAGTTATATATTTCTTCAAAGATATAAAAATAACAGCTCTCATATCTGAAACGTTTCTCTTAGTTTTGCCTCTTGGTCATAAAAAAGTAATCTGATACTTTTTTCCTTGTAAGTTTTCTTGTAGGTTTTCTCTTTCCTTTAAGTCTTCAGTCTTGACTTTAATTTTTGTCAGTTAACCTCATGCCTCAAACACAGATTTTCTCTTCAGGGTACCACTTTGATTTGTCTAGTCAATCCCAAACTTAGCAAAACTATGGATGTGCATATTATTTTTTTCTTAATTATCAAGTTTATTCTCTTTATTTTTTTTCTTCTCCCCTTCAGGATCTTTCTGACAAGGATTCCACTCTCCTGGGTTTCAAGGCTGCGAGAATTACAATTCACTCAGAGTTCAAGCCTTTGTTTAAGACAATGTCCTCAGGGTTATGAGGTGTGTTAAGTGGCAGAAGAAAAACTACTGTTCTGGGTCTCCTGTTTGGCTGAGCTGTGTCAGGTGTGTTGTGGAATATCTACTCCTGTCCCACTTAGACATCCAGGCTGATTTCACAGAACCTTCTGCAAGCAGGAGGAATTTTGTGGGATTTCCCTTTGACACTGTCCGTGTTGAAGCATCAGGGCCTCCTCAAGTGTTCTAAAACACAGTGTAGGATTATCACAACTCAGGGTCGTGTCCGTTATTTATCCTTTTTAAGGAAAGGACTGGAGCCCACTGTTAATCCTGACCCTAAATGAGGTTGATCTCCATGAAAAGGAATGTGGGGACCTCCCTACAGCTCTGACTCTTGACATTTTATAGTGTATCTTTGTGGTCTCCAATGATGGTACAAGGAGATTATGGTTTTTTTCCCTTTCCCTCCGCCCCCCCCCCCCTTTTTTCTTCCTTCAAGCTGAAAGATTTTGCAGAAACACTTGTTGACCCCTGGAAAGAAGCCAGCCAGGGGACCTTACCAAGGAATGGTCAGTTTTTTGGAGACCCCACCACCCTGCTCTCACACCACAAATATTTCCCTACACCAGCAAGGGACAGTTTGTGCAGGAGGGGTCGAGCTGAGCCTGGCAGTGATGTCCCCGCAGATGTGAGACCCCAGCTCCCAGGAGTCCCTGGTGCTGCCTCACTCCTGGCAGAGGAATTAGGATGTAGTCATCACATCCTGGCTTTCCAGGCTGGAGGATCTTTCCCCATTTCATTTTAAGGAAACGTTCTGATGTGATATTTTCTCCCTTCATGAGAAATGTCAACATTTATGAAATGGGAGCAAACTGTTTAAATTTTTTATAGACTGAAAAGATTAAGCTTTGGCCAGCTCCAGTCCAAATTTCCCTGGTTCCCCATAAGAAAATGAATTGGAGTGAGAAAGGTTTTCCACAGTGCTGCATGAAGCAAACCATCAGTGTGTTCCCTGCAGTCCCACCTTGTTACTTGAGTATGCATAGGATTCCAAGGTGGATCTTTATAGTCCACGTTTCCACCACCTCCAGTATCCATTCCCTCATTTCCTATTTGATTCTGTTACCTGGATACAGCTCTGAGTCCAGTGGCACTTCAAAAAACTATTGCTTGTATATGCTCCAATTGCAGATCTGATGAAGGAGACGAGATAACCTGGCGTTCTCACTATGTAGCTCTGGCACAATAAGGACAGATAAAGAAATGCAAAGGGCTTTGCAAAACACTATTTATTGCTGTTTTCAGTGGTGGTGAGTACTCCAAATAAATCCCTGAACAGCTGAACTTTCACACAGTTGGGACACTAGCAGTCACTCAGTTCCCTTCTGTACCCAAATCCCTAATAAAAAAGAACACCCAGATTTAGGGTGGAATTTTTTTTAATCAAATATTTGTGTCTTATAGAGAGGATTTAAAATAATCACCAGCCAGTGGTAAGGGATACGATATGGCACACTGGAAAACATTCCCAAGTTCTTTGGAATGTGATCACTGAGAGGTTCACTTTCTGCAAGGTCTTAAAATACAGCCATGTAGTAAAAAAACTTTATTTCGTTGTCTGGCTATTTCGCCAAGTCCCTTCCTTCCTGGAATGTTTATTAAATTTAGTTTCATGTGGTCTGTAAATATATATATATATATATATATATATAAAAAAATATATTGTTCTCTTTCCTCAGAAGGCTGGGTGGGCTGCCAATTGCATCCTAGATTTTGGGGAACTGGTGCTGATGCTGCAATTTTAGCTCCATGCTAAGACGTGACAGAACAAGTTTGCTCTTCTGTGGGAGGTTTGCCCTCCTTGTTGCTGATGAATTGGGACTGTACCTTGTGCTGATCCAAATACACTGAATATTTCTTCCTTTTTTTTCCCCCATTATTTTTGATAGTTTTGCGTGGTTTTTCTAATTGTTTGGGTTTTGATGGGTTTATTTGGTTGGTTGGTTTTTTGTTTTGGTTTGTTTTGTGGGTTTTTTTGTTTGTTTCTTTTGTTTTTTACAAAAAGCACACATTATTGACTTGAGGATTCCAGTGCAGCTGCCTGGCAGAGTTAATCAATGATCTCTGCTTGCTCACAATGTACTACCTTGTTGCATCATGGTGACAAGGACAGAACAAACCTGGTGCAGCCTTGGAGTAAATGATCCCTCTCCCAGTCACTGAGAACTGCCTTTGGAGCAAATACTGCATGTTAGAAATAAAAAAAAAACCTCTTTACTTCCCCATTCCCCTTTCCCTTTCCCTTTCCCTTTCCCTTTCCCTTTCCCTTTCCCTTTCCCTTTCCCTTTCCCTTTTTTCCCTTTCCCCCTCCCTTTTCCTGCTCTCCTTGCCTCTCCCTTTCCACAAACTTCTTGAAATTTCCAAAATTGCCCCCACCAAGACATTCTCTTTGTCTCCTGCACTTAAACCATCAAACCCCCGTTGTTTCCCCGTTCCTGGTGGTGGTTCTATAAGATCCTCGCTTGTTACGTCTCAAAATTGAATAAAACCCCCTTTGTGCTGACAGCTTCGTTGTACTCAGTGTTCAAAATATCAAAGGCTGAATGCTAAATGTTCCTAATGCAAAGTGTCAAGAGTGCAATGTGGGATAATAGAATACATGGCTTGCAAACTTGCACTTTAATATGGCAAACTACTTGGTCAGCAAGCAAATTAATTCATTTATGATCTGATATTACTGCAAGCAGTGGGGCAGCTCTTGCAGGCAGCTCTGTTGAATTCTGCTGCTGTGCTGTGTCTTCTCTGTTTGTAGATGCCTCCCAGAAAATGGGGGGGTGGGCTCAGTTTAGAGGTATAATTTCAGTGATTTCCCTCCTACATGTCACTTTACCTTGTTTTTATTTAATACGATTTCTTCCAAGCGCATATTCACTGTTGAAAGTGGCAAAACCTGCAGTTATCTGGTTATCCTTTTTCAAATTCCAATTGTTGTGCTGTAGGAATTGATTGTGCAGATGTTTAAAACACGAACAGATGAATACAGTGAAATGTTGTCAGCGGTGTGTTGTCTCCCACAGTTCCACAAAGAAACTTGAACATATTTTCTGGCAGAGCTGCTCATTTTCCCAGGGTGGATATTTGCAAGCCTACCTCTGTAGTTTGTGAATATCGAAATGAATGGTAAATATTAACCTCTGAGAGCTGGAATAATGTGAAAAATTACAAAAGTAAATGTTAGCAGAAATATCTGTTACACAGGCAAAGAGAGAGACGGCACTGAAAGGATTTATGTTATTTTTTGAGTCTTGGCTCACACGCCAAAGTTGTGAATCTTTCGATTGAAAGGAAAGGAAGGTCCAATTTTTCAAAAAGCAGCCTTGAAGGTTTGTTTTTCAGAGTTCAGTGACCTGATTGAAAGAACAGCTCTCTGTAAAAATAATTATGGAAGAGGGAAAAAACAGAAAATACTTGACATACTGTAAAAGTTACAACTGCAAACAGATTTTTGTTCTCTTACACAGAAAACCAAACCAAACCAAAAACAACAAAACAACCCAACCCAAAACCAAATGGATAAACAGAATTTATTGCTTTCTTTCTTAAAGAAAACAAGGAGATTTTGTGACTCTTTTGAGTGGTTTGACTGTGTCATCTTTGATTGATACAGTTATGAAGAGCATACATCTGTAACTTGTTTTTTAATCTGTTCATGATGTCTTATAGATAGTCCTGAGTATTTTTTGAGTATTTATATATTGAGGCTCTCAGTAACAGCAGAATGGAGTCAAATAATCCATTGCTAAAATCAAGCCCTGAAAATGAAATAATCTGGAAGTATTTGCATAACAATTGTTAAAGCAGAGATGTAACATCAGTGCTTTGGAGATGAAGTTCTGGCTTTTTGGCATGGTGTGCGTCTGATTTGGATATCTCTCAGTGATGTTTCATCACTGCCCTAGTTTTAGGTGAATTTCAACAAAAACATTGATGATGAGATCACAGTGACAAAAGAATTTCCTGTCCCTTCTAGCAGTTGGGATTCTTTCTGTCTTCACAAAAAGCATTGCCCTGTTCCTTCGTTGCATCCTATGAGCACAAGGAAGATTGTCCCTCGTCACATTTTAAACCTAGAGCTGGCTTAGCTGAGCTGCTGCAGTTCCCAGGAGGCAGCAAAAAAAAGTTGGATATGAACTTGTAGCCCCATGACAGCAATGTCATCTATACCCACTGCCTTTCCTTCTTTACGGGCAATCTGGTGGTGTTCCTGCCACATCTCCGTGTCATACATTTCCTTTGTCCCATCCCACAAGTAGCATCAGCAGAAACATCCTGGAAGATCACCCTGGGCTGGAAGCCAATGCAGATTTATGTCTTTAGGATTTTTTTTTTTATCTTTGTGAGCTACCTTTGATTTAAAGACCAGCTTTTTATTGTGGCTGAGGTGTTGATCCAGGAACCAGGGTTTGGCAGTGGGCTCCTGCTGACCAGCCCCTGGCAGGGCATCTGGACCAAGATCTATTTCTGTATTGGGTTTTTACCTGTTTAAAATCCATCTGATGCTCTCTTTGATGCTTCTCCTTGGAAAAGGCCACTGAGGGAAGCCTTTGGTTGGTTGATTTTCTCACTGATGGTGATTGAGGACTTCTCATCTGTGAGCCTTTTCTGATGGGAGGTGATGCAGGATGGCAGCTCAGTGTCCCAGTAAACCAGGATGTGAATGTTCTCGTATTCTGGGGTGATCAGGGCAGCCCCTACAACAACCAGTAGTCAGATTATAGTTCAAATGATTTTATACTGGTTTTGTGACACATCACAGGTAATTTGCATTTGAAGAATATTTTCACATTTCACTCAGTTACGGTTGAAGTTGGTACATCTGAGCCAAAGTTAAATCTAACCTTTTTCTTAAGTATTTTATCAAGATAAATTTGTTCAGGTAACAGCAAAGTGAAAGCACTGAACAACAAACAACTTAAAGCAGCTCTTGGCATTCGATGCCAACGCCTCCACATCTGCAAGTGTTCATCTGCCTCCTGTCTCCAGCCTTGTTGTTGGGTTGTTGTTTCATCATTAACATTAATACTGTCTTTAGATGCACATTCCATGTTTAATATTAATCACCACAGTTTGTATATTGACTTTCCCTCTTTGCTTGTGGCTGGGGGTGCTCAGGGGCCCTGAGCATGTCCTTCCCCGGCAGCCAGCGAGGCAGAAGGAGTGAAGTGCATTAGGAACCCCCTGAGGAAGAGGAACAGCACTTAAAGGACAGAGCAGCTCTTTGGGGTGGTGGAGGGGAAGCGTCTGTGTTTGGGGGGGTTTTGTCTATGTGACATGTCATACTTGTGCTTCCCCTGCTCCCCAGCGTGTCCTCCCCATGCAGCCTGCTGAGTATGGGAGAGCAGTTTCTTCATTAATCAGGAAGCAAAACTTCCCAATGAGGAGGAGTTGAGGGTGGTACCATCTGAAGAGGTCCTACTGGTCCAACTGGAGGGCATTTCCCAAATTCATTCTCATCCCAAATCCAAAACACAGCACTGCAACAGCCACTGAGAAGAAACTAACTCTACCCCAGCTAAAATCAGGACAGAAACCTCACCTGCCCTGCCCTGCTAGATCTCCAGGCTTGGTCTGAAGAGGTGCAGGCTCTGAGTGGATCCAGGTTATGGCAATTGGGCAATATGTCCTATTGGGAAAAAAACACAAGTTTTTTGATGTTTCTCACCTATTCTACCTCTCATCTGCCCTACCTCCAAGGAGAGGTAAAGTCACAGAGTGACTTTAGAGCTCATTTAGTTGTCAGTTGACTGAATGACAACTCATTTCCTTGTCAGCACGGACTAACACGAGGTGTCAGAGTTGCTCTTCAAACAACAGAGACGTTGGGTTACTGTCTTTTAGATGCTCACACTGTGATTAAATCCGTAAGAAACCGTTATTCCCGATTATGGCTTGGGCTGTTAAATGAGGTGGGATTTTTTTCTCAGATGTGTGCCGGGTGGTCCTTCCCTTGGGATGCAAAGGACACGTGCTGGTTCTCTGCCCCCACTTCCAGGAAGCTGCAGCCCTCCCTCCCATCCCACACCCACCAGAGAAGGTGCTGGAAGAGTCACTGTCGACAGCGACTTCTGTGATTCTGTGACTTCTACAAACCATAGGGAAAAGCCCATAGTTGAGAGGTCTGTTAAATACAGTTCAAACAACACCACACCAGATATGTCATGAATATTTTAAAATGGCTCCTTAAAATTAGGGATTGCCTACTGAAGGCAGTCATTAGTGCAGGTTTCATTAGGGGGCCAGTCTATAATGAGTTATCAAGTTCTGAACTAATTTAAATTATACCTATTAAAATATCCCTTTTACATAAAACAGGGGGCATTGGGGTTGTAAAATAGACTGGGGCTGAAATGTAAGCTAATAAATATCTAATAAGTTACAGTGTGTGTTTAAACTGATATAACACACAATACACTGAGCAAACATTGTACCGTGCGAGCCGAGCGGCCCTCGGACAGCCCTGGGAGCAGGTGGAGGGTAATGTATGGATCATTTTATCATGCATTTCCCAGGTCTTCCCACGATGTGACCCCTCCTCAGTCTTGCTGCTCCTCTAAAAGCACATTACTCACACCCAGGCTCTACCTGGGCGCAGCATCTGACTCTGTTTCACGAGTAATTCATTAACGAGTCCTCCGCGTGCCTTCGGTGCCTCATATCCATTATCCTCATTTAATAGTTTAGCCTAAGGACGTCTTCCAATATAAATAACCTTCCACAACGCTTAGATAGCACAGTTGTGTTTCTTTTTATAGCAAAGGGAAATTACCTAAAAGCATTTGACCAGATTTTGAGGAGTGTAACACAGGACAGACCAGGTACAGAACCTGCCCAATTTTTTTGAGCAGGG
Organism: Lophotriccus pileatus; assembly: GCA_035583135.1. Lineage (NCBI taxonomy): Eukaryota > Metazoa > Chordata > Aves > Passeriformes > Tyrannidae > Lophotriccus > Lophotriccus pileatus. The sequence continues at coordinate 34,607,752 of JAWWES010000169.1, forward strand.
GATATATTGTCCCACCAGTGCAGCTTCTCCCACACAGACAGAAATTCATCCAACATGTGTTCAAGTAATTTTCTCTCTCTGACTTTTAGCTGGCCACGTAGACTTTTAAACTACCCTTTTCTGCCTTAAATGTAGTTTTAAATTGCACCTAATATTTGGTAGGTAATTCTTTAAAGCTGTTAGCACCTATTCACACTGTAAGTAGGGGGATTTTTCTTTTTCATGTGTGTCTTCTGGGATGTTAAAGGATCCAAGACTGGGGATGCAATCCCAATCCAGAACTGATCTTTGCAGTTTCCTGCAAGGGTGAAATGGGAAAAGTAAAATATTACCTTATTAAAAATTGCTCAAAACACATCTTCCTTGTTAAATATGCAGAGCTATTCAAAAATATTACCTTTCTGGGAACAGTAACAATACTCTGATTGCCTGAGTTACTATTTCCAGGACTTGGTTTACTGCTAAGGAAAAATTAGGACTTCAGGAGAACAAATGAACTCTTACATTTTCTGAGGATCAAAAAATCATCCAGTACTCTGGAAGGGTGAGAGGCTGGTGTCAGTTAATGTGACAACAGGACTTACTCATATTTCACCATGCAATTAAAAGAAACAGGGTATAAAGTTAGTAAACATACCTTCTTAGCAGTTAGGAAAGCTTAGGGCTAGTAGAAATAAAAATACTATAAAACTGAAGGGTTTGCATTCTCATTAAGATATTCCTGTAAGGAATATCTTAATACCACCAGCATCAAGACAGAGACTGAAAGCAACATTCCTCACACCATATGCAGCATAACTTTGTCTTTGCCACTCGTCCTTACAGTATTTACAGTACTTCAGTCTTTTCCCTCACAAATTAAATTAATTTGGAACCACTTACAGGCAAAGTCCATCCATGTCTGAATCTCTTCCAGGCTACTTTTGCAAACTACATTTTCTATATATAAATCACCCTGCAATTCTCTCAGTGAAATTAATTCCACACACTGTGTCTGCTAATGAGAGTCCACCCAATATTTTGCTATTGCAGACGCTCATTAGCTTGCATTAATTTACAGGAAGCAATCAGCATCTGCCTAGCAGAGAGAGTACAGAAGATGTCTTTAGCATTTATTGAATGTAAATGTTTGTGATGCCTCCTCACCTCCGAAGCAGTCCCACGCAGCAGGTATTTTAGGATTAAGGTTCCAGGAGAACCGGTGCCTTCTTCAGGAATACTCTGACCCCTAAACCAAAGCCTCCCGTGTTTGTGCTAAATGATTGAAGAATATCTTGTAAATCATTTACCTCTTCCTGCTGCTACTTTTCAGTGGATAGTGTTTACTCCGTTTCCAACATGATGGCAAAGTTAAATTTTCATTTTGCTGGAAAAGAACAAAATACAGTGAGCCTTTTTGCTTGTTATTGCCTAATGTGGAGCGAGCCGTTTCTCAATCCCATGCATCACAGATGTCCTGTCAGGGCTCATATACACTGAGTGAAGTATTTGCATCCCCGTGCCTGCTGATAGACTGAGCATGTTTGTCTACAAAGTGCTTTTAAATGAACTAATACATGATTCATGTGGACTCCATTGAGCAGAACACCAATCTGTCTGGACACAGTTTGCTGTAGGCTTGACAATAGGAACATTTCTCTGGGTGAGACAGGTACAACCATCCCCTGGAAAAGTGGGGAGCGAGTGGCACCCGTGGCCTGGCACATCCAAACCTTGGGTCACCTCCCCGAGCAGGAACATGCCCTGGGCTGGAGGTTGTGTTTAAGATATTCCTCATCCTGTCTCTCCTTGGTCGCTCGTGACATGAGCGATGCACAATCTGTATCTGCTCAGTCATGCTTGAGCAGGAGAGGATAGTGCACCACCTTTATTATTTATACAGGGATACAATAAGATTCTTCACAGTCGAGGAGGAAAAAAAAAATTGATCCCAAGTATACTGTTTCCTATTGAACTAAATAGATTTTTAATCGAGTCTCTGCTCCTTTGGGTAATTGACTTAACAGTGTGGGCAAATTAATTTCAGATAAACTATAGCTGGGATTTTCCAAGGAGCACGAGGGTGCTGAAGGAGTCAGCTCCAGTGCAGCAAGAGCAGGGCAAATATCTTAATTCCTCTGGCTTTCCAGGCGCATTGCAACCCAAATGTTTTGGACCTGGAGCTGAATTCAGAAGCTTTTATGCAAACTAAACTCCTGCTGAAGTCAGTCAAAACACTGATTCAGAAAAGACAGAAAATGGCTCAAAAAATTCCCAAGTGCTCACAAATGTGTTACACACACATAACCTCCCCCCTGCATTTAATAACCTAATCTAAATGTAGCCCTGTGCAAGGCGTTGTTGTTCAAGTGTTTCTGTGATATTCGGCACCAGCACCTCATTTGGGATCTTATCTGGTTCCAAAAGCCATTGAAACAAGTTTATTTTCCTGTGACCCACCCAGAAACCCACTCCAGCGGTGACAGACCGGGGAGTAAAATCAGCATCACAACAAACATTTTGCTCTGTGTTAAAACTCTTTCTAGAAGGTCTGTGGAAAAAGCAGGATTTTGGAGCACTCCTGAATTCCATTTAAGTCATAAACAGGCATGGAAAAATATGTGCACCGTGATTTGTAGCTCTGAGGTTCTTGGGGCATTGTTCCTTTTCGGTTTTCCCAAATTCAGAGCCCTGGAGAGACAGGGAAAAACTGCATTCCCTTGTCCAGGCTGGCAGAAAAGCAAAGGCCAGAGGAGGAGCCCGAGGGCTGTATTTTTGGATCTGATGGCTTTTGTCTTGTTGAGACAAGCAACTCTGGACATTTTTCCTCCCTCCAGTGTCAAACCTATTAAATCCTAAATCTTTTACATAGAACTCTGTACCTGTAGTAACATACAGACAAAAAAACTCCATCCAATATTTTGTAAGGAAATGAAAAATACACAATTTAAAAATTAATAGCTGCTTTTCATTACTGAAAAATTATATTCTGCAGACTAAAAACAATAAAAATACTGCTGTTATTAAAGAAAATCTACTGTATGGAAAGATTCTGTATTTCATAGTTTGGTGCCTTAGTCATCTAACTTCAGTAATTAAAGAGAAAATCAACTAAACTCTAATTAAAATGGAATTATTCCTCGGTTGGCAGTTGCAACCATCATGAAATCAAGGAATGTGACAAATCTTACTCTGTATTATTTACATGTTGTGACTGAAAGGATAACTATGTATCTATATTTTTTTTCTCTCCCAAATAAATCCTAATAAAAATATTTGTAATATTTTTCCTCTATGCAGATGTTTGCAGAGCTGGCGAATTAAAATGATTGGTCATATTTTCTCTGTTATTCTGTAATATCCTGTTAACCTGACTGGTCTTACTGGCATATCCTGCGTTACCATCCAAAATTTTAAATTCTGGTTGGATGTGGTTTGGGCATGGAAAGGCTGAAATGATGTGAAGCACTGCATGGAAGCTTAACTTGGATATATGAAATGAAAGGTACAAACTGGGTATAAAGAGAATAAACTAAAAGAAAAAAATATACAAAAGCAGCAAACAATGTTCTTTTTTTTTTTTTTTTTCTGTAGTCCAAATAGAAACCTTTGATTAAAAGATTCTTTTCATTAACAAATACAAGACCTCGGCAAGATGAATTTTCCAAGTCCATGTAAAAGCCTGTGAAGCTTTTCCAGGTTTCTTCAGCAATAATGATGAAAGTCAGAGTAGATGAGGGAAACTCCTTTTTCCTTTTTGCTGCTCCCCTCTTCCTTGTTTGGTTATTTGCCTTGTTTGATGATCTGGGATGCTGGAGCCAACCTTCTTATGCCAACTCAAATATTTTTCCTTTTTCCCTAAGAAGTACATTAACATGATATTTAATAGTTTCTAGAAATTGTCCAGTGGAAGGAGGGAGGGTTTACCCACAAAGTCTCTGGATTACTAAAGGGAATTCGAGGTATTATGATAAATTTTTTAAATAAATATTAAGCATATGATTTAGCTGTGTTTTTTTTCCTTTTCTTTGCAAGTAATATGAAATTAAGCCCTATTTTGAAAGAGTTTCCCTTTTTCTCCTGTTCCTTAACTCATTGCCCTCAAAACTTTGAACTCAGCATAGCTGTTGTTATTGTGCACTCACAGGCTCCTATTGGCTCTTCTTACTGGTTTGGTCCATTAATTCTGTTTTCCAAAACACGGCACCTGCTGAACAACCCTCCTGCTCCTTCTGACCCCTCCTCAAGCCCTGTTCTGGAGGATGGAACAACCTCCTTGTCCTGCCAAAAGGCGATGCTGGATAAATGTATGGGATACCTGAGGCTGGTGAGAAATGAGCTGGGTCACCCAGAGTAAATTGGGGCACTGCAAGAAGTTCTTACCAGGGAATGGAGTTCCTTTCTGCTCCCACTTAACCCCAATGTTATTCCAGAACAAGCCTGTTGGAATTAGGGGAGTTATCCTGGCTTAACACCAATGTAATTGAGAGCAGAATCTGGCCCCGTGCTCTTGGCATGACTATTTTTTTGGCAGATTTGGCCACTAATGCTCTCCCTGGGTTTTGAGCTTACATTTAATGGCATTACATTTATTTTAATATTTTTTTTAAATAGCTAGTGTAAATTGATTCCGCTAAAAAGAAAAAAAGAAAAAATCCCTTTACCTACTCGCCTTCATTTGTATTTCAAATGGCCCATTACATTTTCACTAACAATCATTAGAGCTGTGTGAGCTTATTCAAGCTTGGGCTTGAACTGAAACTGTAAAAAATGCCGGCTCTGGATTTTTTTATGCTGAAAATAGCACTAGAAAAGGGCTTTTTTTTGTTTTTTTGTTTTTTTTTTTTTTTTTTATTATAATACACAGCTATGTAATCTGAAATACAGTTAAGCTGCGGTGAAGAGACACTGCATTATTTTTTTAGGTCCTCCAGTGGAAAATATGGGCACAGCTTGGATCAACTCTGATATGCTGATCAATATATTAATGTTAAATATTCCAGGCTTCGCCAGGGCCACTCACTGTAATTTTAGTTTCTAGTCCAAGAAGTTGGTTCAAAACTTTGAGAAGCCATAAGCACACAAAGCAATTCAAGCATGATAAAGGAAAAGAATCCTGACAAGGATTTCCACTCATGCCTGGTGATAATCCTAAATGCATGTGGGATGCAAATGTCACAGACAGAGGGAGAACACACGACCCTCATGTCTGTGTCAGCTGTTCCTCCAGCGGGGTGGAAAAACTGGGTGGGAGTGGCACAGTTTTTGGAGAGAAGGCTGGGAAGGCGATGGAGCACCAGGTGCTGGACCTGCTGAGCATGATGTCCCACAGTGCTTACCACGGATGTCACCTGGGGCCTCTCTCCAGGGCCTGGGATGATGCATTGCCCCTTCAGTCCTCAGGATCCGGGGGTTATTTCCTGGGGAGAGTGTCGACCAGCTGGATCTCCCCATTGCCCATCTGTCTGAGCAGAGGTTGAGGCATCCCCTGCTCTGCTGGCAAGTTCTCATATACTGTTAATTGTACCTCTTCTAATTGCCCCCATGAATTCAGATGAGCAAAAACCAAGTATTAATACAGATATTTAGCCTTCTACTACATGCCCAAGCTGCACTCCTGTGCTCACAGTAATACACTGATGGAATAAAGCCACACAGGGAAATATGTACAGCAGACTGCACTGGTAACCTAAACCCACTTGAAATATTGGTGTGAGATAGGTAAATATGAAATCATACAACAACTTAGTCCAGGTGCAATTTGTTGGGCTCTGAACAAGCCCCCTGTCAGAAAAGTAGGGAACATACACTTGAACATAGAAAGTTTTTAGCCTTGTGCTACTGGCTGACTTAATTCTGCCAATCCCCATCAGTGCCACTTCCAAGTTCTCTTTTAGTCTGTCTGCTTCCTATTTTCATTGCCTACATGTTCATTTAAAGGATCTCTAATTATCCTTCTGCTCCGCTTGTTGACTTCCCTTCATACAGGACAATGAGAACATAGCAATATGACTGGTATTTTTTCCCCAAAAAAATTGCCTCAAATCTATTTGCATTTTACTTCTCCACACACCTATTTCTGGGCCAGCCCAAGTTGCTCTGAGTTGTATCACCCATGCTTGCGTTTTCTCCTCATGAGCCTCCTCCCATGCTGAGTTGTTGGCAGGTCCCATCCTTTCACATGACTTCTTCCAGGTCATTGATACTTAGAGTGAATAGTGCTGTCCTGACATTGATCCTGTTGTGCTCCAGTAGTCACTAAGAACAAACAATATTAGGTTATAGCATTGATTTCATGGATTACAATTTTTTCCCAATCATGTTCTTGTTAAGCACCTTGTAAAATACATCATGGCACATGTTCATCTCCTCAGTTTCATGGCAAGACAAATCCAGTGCTGACAACTGCCTTCATACTGGGAAAACTCATCCTCCCCAGCACCAAGGAGTTATCAGTTTAATTCAGAGTTGTATGCTCTGGGGAAACTTTGCATCAACCTATAGCATCCAGTACAGTATTTCAAGTTATCATAATTTGTGAGCAACTGGACAAGTTGAAAATGGGTATCATGATCTAATAAAAACCTAATAAAACTTTCAAAGTCACTCTGGTGCTCTCAGGGGAGTGTTATGCAATCCCTGCCACACTGTGGTAGGAGCCCATCTCCTTCCAGCTAATCTGCTGTGAAGGAGAGGTGCAGGCAGAGCTGGGAAGGCCTAAATGGCTTTTCATGTCCTCTCTGTCGAGCACGTCTTTTTTGGAAGAGCTCCGGACTCTTTTGTCAGGCAAGAAGTCACTAATGATGCTTTTCAAAGTAGCTGTGCCGTGGTTTGATGGGAGAGGAGATAATGTGGCCATGAGACTTAGGATGTATAAACACACCCATAATTTCATTAAGTGCTCTTCCTAATTATTTTATATATTAATGCACTGCTGTCACTGCCTGCCAGATAATCTTTCATGTGGAGCACAGAGCTAAAAAGACATCAGAGCAAGTTTGGCTGCTTCCTTCAATGTACAGTTTGGGAGGGACCATTTTCTCCAGACAGTAGGAACCCCACATAAAAGTCTAACAAAATAAAAACGGCAACCAGATGTTGACATAAGTGATATTTGCAAAACAACTTCTTTGGAAAATGTGCATTTCAAAATATAGTACTTTAAGTAGGAGACTTGTGTGTTTACTAGGAAAGCTGTTCAGCCTGTGTGTGGTGCCACTTGACAGAAAAGTGAGACCCAGTAGTTGCAAAAGTGGTGACAATTCTTTTATTTGGCCTAAAAATTAGACTTAGCATTCCTAAGGGTAAGGCTTTCTCACTGCGAGATTTCACTGTCACAGACTCAGAGAAGATGCTGAGCTGGAAGGGACCCTCAAGGATCATCAAGTCCAACTCTTACCCCTGCACAGGACCATCCCCAAGAGACACACCATGTGAAATATTCTCAGGTGTGAGATGGATTTCAACATTTCTGGCTCCTCTTAATAGATTTGGTCATCACCAAAATATGTGCTCCTGACCCCACCCATGCAGTACATATTGAGGTGAACAGAGGTTGAGTGGTCACACAGATCTCTTTGTGTAATCTCTTTGTAGCTGGGTGTAATAGCTCTTAATCTTACATAAATTTGGAGTTCCTGTATTTAAATTAACAGAACTGTAGCTTGTAGAGACAAAATATGGGCTTTGTTCATCCAAGTTTATGATATTCTGTGGAAAAAGTGGGGTCAAGAACTCTGAAATCAGGCCTGATTGTGGGGGGAAAATGCAGGCACTTACAGAGAGAAATACCTTTCTTACTCTTTCTCAACCTTCCTAATCCCCAGCAAAATATTTTAAGAAACGTTTTGTTGACATGATGGATATAAACCATTTAAAAGTTTTATCGAGCTTTACTGTAGTGCAAATCTTAAAAATACTATAGAAATTATATCAAGATTTTCAGTAAGGTTCCACACAGAATTAGGAATAAATGGAAAATTGATTTCAAATTGGAAATAGATGCCAGGCAGATTTTGCATATCAGGTAGAGCAATGAAATTACATTTATTGCTGTTTTGGTTTTTTCTTTTTTTTTAAAAAAAAGCACTTCAGCTCAGGTAATAATTGTACAGTCTATTATAATGATCCCAGGAGGTGCTTAACAGTACTGCAATTCTAAGTTTTTACACTTTTATTTTTCATTTGAAGAAAAACTTGTCACAATAAAAGTGATGCATTAACAGAACATCACTTCCCTTTTTTTTTTTTTATTATGCGTATTTAGATTATTTCCATGAAATTGCGTATCAAATCCCACAGGCCTTTAAAGATAACTGAACAGTTACCCATTTGTGTAAACTCTGGGATATTTCGCAAGAATTTGTGATGGGACAATGAGAAGACAAAGCGCTCTGTGAGATTAATATCTTCCTGTTTTGGCATTGAAGGGCCAGGTTTTCAAAGCTCTGTGAGGACTGAATGAGCTGGGCCTCGTGGGGTTTCCCAGACAAGTGGATTGTCACAACAGGAACAGATTCTCTGAGGGTCAGAAAATCCCATTAGTTTGTCTATTCCTACTTAGAGGTGTTTAAGTACTTATAAAAATATGATTCTGAGGTTTTTAAGTACTCTTGTGTTTTGGCAGACAGATTCACCACAACTATATTTCTAGTTTTAGGGACATGAAGGTTTGATTTCACGCACTACTTAGATTTTTCTTCCTTAGACTCATAGAATCATTTAGGTTGGAAAAACCCTCTAAGATCGAGTCCAACCATTATTCCAGCTCTTCCAAGCCCAGCACTAACCCATGTCCCCAGGTTACACATCTACAGGGCTTTAAATCCCTGAGGGAAAGGGGACTCCACCACTGCCCTGGACATCCCTTTCCAATACTTAATAACACTGGCACATGACAAAGTAAATCTTCATACACAAGATAATTTAGGATACTTCTAATATCTTTTGGTTTTTCCAGGGAAACAATTAGGTTTTCCAAAGACTTTTTCTGGAGGGGTTCGTGTTTCTACCATCACTCAGTTTATGATGTGTGATGGTGGTCCTCTAGAGAGAAACAGCAGTGGGAAGTGCCATGTGCTGGCCCTTCAAACAAACTTGAGTGTCCCATGACTGCAGTTGACTGAGGGCATGGAAAGCCACGTGCCTGGTGGATAAATCATAGCATCATAGAAATATTTACGTTGGAAAAGACCCTCAAGATTATCAGTGACTAATGACCAATGAGGCACCTGACCAATCCCCACCTTGTCAACCAAAGGGCCACATCCAGTCGTTTCTTGGACACCTCCGGGGATGGGGACACCACCACCTTCCAATGCCTGACCAGCCTTTCCATGAAGAAATTCCTCCCGAGGGAATGAAGCCAGACTGGGATGACACAGTGAGAATTAGGCTGAGGGTGGCATTGCAGTTCCTCAGTTGAGCTCGCCTTGACTTTGACTTGTGTTCCTTCTCTCGGGCCGTTCCCACGAACAGCACATGGCGAGGTGGCCACGGGCACCTGGGACGCAGACCAGCGGTGAAGCTCGTGGCAGTCACAGCACATTGGGCAATGTTCAGGGCTGTCAGCTCTGCTGAGCCCAGGACGAGCGAGCAGGACAAGGGCACATTAAAGATTCAGAGGCCGGCGCAGTGCCGCTCATCTGCTCCCGCAGCCGTCGCACCGACGCCGAACACGCGTCGCCCCAAGACTCTCTCGCGGCGCTGGGCTGTGTCAGAGAGCGCTGCCAGCTGAACTCATGCAGTAAAGAAGAGTGATTATACATCCTGTATGTAATCACAGAACATATGTTGGAGTGGCACATGAAATCTGGGCACACTTTGCCCAGTGTAGTAAAGACCAGGAAAATTATGAACAAGCTACAGAAGGAAAACAACTTGCCAAATTTTCCCAAACCAAGCAGGAGGTTCCAGCGAGCTGGAACTCCGCATGGTATATTCTTGAGGGGGTTTTGGAACAGAAACCTGGATATGTCTATAGCATGTTGGCAATGCTCATGATATAAAGAGCAGATGTCCTCACCTCCACCCACACGATTATGGCTGCCAGTTTTTCTAATATCTTCTGCCTGATGAACTGTCCAGTTGCAGGAATTTAGGCAGAAAAATATAAATGGCATTTGTGAATTAAGGATGGTTTACTAGATGTAAACCTCCCAAAGCTGGCCATGAGAAAAAGAGAAAGCAGAGCAAGCCAAACCATATTTTGTCTTGCAAAGGAAATTTAGATAAACAGATATTTATAAGAAGGAATTTTCTGAAAGATCATAAGTGTTCAAATTTAAGGAGATCAAAGAATAAGAGAAGAAATACCTGCTTAGAGACAAGAGAAAAAGCAGCTTGAAATGTCTTAGGAGTAAAGGGAATTACACTCCTGGTTGTTTTCTAGATGGCAATAGTAGAACAAGAATAAACAATGCAGTAAAGATGAGACTCTTGAATAAATATTTGTGTTTTATAATGCAGAAAGAAGTCATTTTTAGTGCTTCTATTTAGTGCTTCTATTTAGGATGGTGAACAAACTTTTGATATGTGGACAAACAAAATGTCAATAACGAATCAGGGCAATGGGAAACAATAATGCTAGAAGTATGGAAAACGAGCCACTAATATTAATTCCAGGTGAATGCTGGCATGGAAACCTGAATATTCAATTACAGAAGTGCTGATGAGGGGAGCCCAGTGGTTAGTCAGTGCTCTGTGACTTGGTAATCAACACATGGCTACGAAGTCAGTCACTCAACAGGCCCCAAATTCAGATGAATCATCACTTACCATCATTTGTCAGGTTTCTCAGAGCAGTTCAATTTATTGTGTGTATCCACAACCTGGAAGAAGGCATGAAATTACAGGTGAACAGAGGACCAGTGTGCAAGGATGGCAGGCAGAGGAGAGCACAGGGCATTGGGGCAGTAACTGAAGGACACCTTAACCATCAAGGTGGAAGGGGAGCTGCCACTGGGCTCTGAGCATGATGGAGCAGCTGGAAGGGGGAGCGGTGGGATATGGATGGGGTGGTTATACTGACTTTGTTATTTCTCTTCGTTACTGGGCACACCTGGTTGTTCAGGGATGACAGAGGCTGCTGACCACAGAGCTGTGGTTCAGTAGAGGAGGTTTCTGAGGGAAAAACAGGCTAATGATTAATGAACATATAGCTTATAGTAAGGATTTCATGGTTGAGTTTATTTAGCTTATCAAAGAGAAGGTTAAGGATGACTTGACCATGGCCTACACACACCCACATGATGAAGTGAACTTTAATAATGGGTACTTTCATCTATCAGACAAAGATATAACAAGGTCAGTGGCTGGAAATAAATTCAGAAGAGTAATTAAGGTGCATTTTTTTTAATGTTGAGAGTGATGAACTGACACAAGACCACACTAGGAAACATGAGGAGTTCCCTAGTTTTCAAATTATTTTTAAGAAGTGTTGTTTTGTTCAAAAATGTATTTTTCTAATTCAAGCTGCTGGGGGAAATTCAGTGCTGGGATAAAACTACCCTGTCACAGTCAGTCCTTCTGGCTTTGAGATTTATAAACCTGGTAGCATGAAAAAGGACACACTGCCAGTAAACCAGTGTTCACAGCCCAGCCTGAAAAGGCAGTAGTAGCTGTTTTTTGTTACCAAAGCATATTTACAAATATGAAATAGATCTGCACCCTGGCAGACGGGCTGGCAGGATCTCAGTGTTAGTGCTGTTCCTGGGATCTTTCTGGCAGATGCTGTGGCTGGAAGTTTGGGCAGCCAAAAAATCCTCCTCTCCGCTCTGCCTCTGCCTGCAAGGGCCATCCTGGGGCATGGACCCTTCCTCCTGCTTTGTAAAACTCCCAAACTCTTGGGGAGTTTTGCTGCAGACCATTTAAAATGCCTTTCAGTGCATCAAGCAGATGGGCAGGTGGGTTTCATGCCACTGATGGCACAGGAAATTTTTAGGGAAGAAGGATGAGCTCATGGCCATGTCAGATGTGATCCAGATGGTGACTTCCCTGGTGGGATGTTGCACTGGCTGGGGAGACAACTATCTCTGGGGAAGGGTGGATGAACCAGCCAAAATAATAGAATTATTTAGGTTGGAAAAGACCTCTGAGATCACTGAGTCTGACCATTAGCCCAGTGCTTCCAGGAAATGGTGGGAAGAAGAAGGTGACTGAAATATCATCACCTTGTCCCAGGTGGGAACTGGAGATGAAGGCAGAACATCTCTTGCCTTCTGAGTGAGCCTCTCCACAGGCTACTCTAGAGCAGCCCAAATTGCAGCCTTGCATGGCCTCTATTCAGTGCTTGACACTACTCTGGTAATTTCCCTCCGCTTTATTGGCTTAGCTTAATTAAACTTCAGTTATCACTTTCCTTCCAATTAAAGATTTATTTTTACTACTGGAATAAATAAAATGATGGGGGCACTGGGAGCAAATGGAAATGGCAATGGGGAAGTTCCTTCTCAATTACATTCCTTTGGTTAAATTTTGTGTTGTGTAAAGCAAATCAAGCTGGGGGTCGGTTCTGGTTTGCAGCCACTGGATTTCCAATAAATTAGATCTGATTATATTGTACAAGAGAGAGACGTGGATGGAAAGTTGTCGTGAAAAAGAAAGGCTCATGTTAAATCAAATAACTAAGATAATGTGGGAATGAGATTTCTGAAAGTGCTTTTATACAAGAAAAGCCTGCAACTTCTCTGTCAAGTTTATCAAGGCACTCCAGCTCTCTCACAGAATATAACCTACCTAAATAGCACCAATAAAAATCTTCCAATTTCCATCTATATTTTGATTACCTTACAGTGAGTACAGAATATAATAAACTCCCAGTTCTATAATGAATTCAAATAAACAAACAACTACCCTAATCCCCAAGCAGGCCTTCCCTAAACGAAATTGAGAATAATTTGGGGATATAAACTCTCTTTGTGTTATTTGGAATTGCATGTTACATTAGTGTCGTTTGGGTTTGCTAGAGTTATATGTATGATATTGGTTCCTGCTGAATGGCTTAAAACAACAGTCAATTGGTAAGTAAAGCAGCACAAGGCTTTTTTCCCCATGCAGAGGAAGGAAGTAATTTGCATTTTTATCCCATTAATTTCTTCCCTTAAAACAGGTAAAAAGGAAAAAGGAAATAGTTTTCTAGTCAAAATGTTTTTGCCCAGTGGAGTTGTGGTAATAAAGAGGGAAAAATGCAGGAGATAATTGTTACCACTTTACAGAAGTGCCCCTGTGGCACTTGGCCGGGAGCTCTCCTGCTGCATCCCAGGGGAGCAGGATGGGAGCTGTGCCTCTCACAAAGGAAAGAGCTGGAATGCCGACCTGGAGATACCTTCTGTACATCCACACGTGTCCCGAGCAGCTTTTAGAGATTTCCTAGGATTTAAGATCAGCTTAGAAACATCTATTTTCCCTTGCATTGGGTACCGAAGGCCTGTAGGGGGAGATTTCTTATTACTCTTTAAAGGAAGGGAAGCGGGAGAAGGCTTGGAATGCTTATAGATATAATTTCTTGCTCGAGGTTTCCCTTCTTTAAAGGTTTCAAATTAGATGAAAAGACCAGATGCTCCTGCAATATTAAATATAAATAGATTTTTTTTGATATATCTAGCACTTAATATAAAGATATAATATTAAGTTCTCGTCTAAATTAGTAGATATAATTGTTTAGGAGGGAGGTACTTGTGGTGATTTCCAGTCTTTGAACACATAAGTTGAAAGGAGGGAGAGCTGAGACCCCTTTTTGTCCCTGGGATGGCATGAAGTTGCACCTGGTCTTTGGGTGTTGGAATTGCACACGCTGGTGTAATTCAGCCCCTTGGAGAGAGAAGGGAGGGAGGTGAAGGGCAGGATTTCCCTGGGATTTCACCCTCTTTCTCCACCCAGATGTTTTGGTGACCTCCTGGTCGGGGGCTGGCACTGCATGAATACCCAGGGCTGAATCTGCCAGAGGCCAACCAAGGGGCTTTTGGAAAAAAAGCAGTAAAATGCAGTATTTGGCAGGTAACTTGGAGAGAGGGTGATGGAGGCAACTGGACCCTGCCTGTTTTTGTGCCCCTCATGGAGGAGAAGTGGTCTTGGGGTCTTATGGGCTCCTACCCACCTGGGTCCCACCCACCTGGGTCTCCCATGTCTGGTCTGCATGAACCACAGCTGCCAGATTCTGTGTTGGTGCTGCTGTGTCACTTCTTTCTGTCCAAAACTCTGCTTTTATTATGTCACTTCCAGAAATACCCCGTGTTCTCCATCTGTGCAGGTTAACCTGACAAAGGAGGTGATTTTATGGCATGTTACAGTCTATTTTATTTTTAAAGTTACACCTTGTATTAGTGATCGAGTATTATTCATTAGAAACCCCAGAAGATCAAGTCCCTTTTTATGTCTGAAGTGCATGGATTTCATCTCTTGTACCAATAGTTTGTATTTTTCTACATGTGGCCCAAAGCCCTGAGTTTGCAGATACTCATTTCAGGTTTCACTTCACCCATGTGACAATGGGATTAGAAACCCTGCTTTTAGCAGAAATCAGGAGTTAAAACCCCAAGCACTCCTTCCACACAGCTCCTGCCTCTGGTGTTTGTGTAGTGAGGAGACAGAGTGGAAATAAAACAGCACCTCTAAGAAATTTGCAATTTGGTTTGTTTTGTTTTTTTTTTAAGCAACGAGGAGCAGCTTAGTTACACTGTCTCTACTTCATGGAACAAGAAACCAAACACTGTAAGTGGAAAGGCAAACAATTGCTTTGCTCATGAGAACTTTCAAAATAACACCTTTCAAAGCCGGAAATGCAGCTTTTAACCCACTGGCATCCACAGGCACCGCAGCCCAAACTTCTGAACTCAGGAAATCCCAAGCTTTTCCCCTTGATGGGAAAAAATATCCGGAGCCTTTAAAATGCGGCCCTGCATAATGTAACAGGCTGGTGAGTTGTTTAGATTTAAATGCTTTATATGTGGGTTTGTGCTGTAAAGATGCTCATTACCTGGCCCTGGATAAAACCCTGGTAACACAGCGTGCTGGAAAGCACAAAGTTCCTCGAGGGAAACACTGGGGTCATGATTTTTTTCAGCTCTCAGCACAGAGAAAATGTGTGGATAAAGCTGGTTTGAGGTGTAGAACGAGGCTGCTAAGCCATCTGAGGGAAAAGGCATCCTCCAGGATTCTGGAGTTACAGTGCTAAGTTATCACAGGGATGGAACTCCTCTGCTCTGGAGCCAGACTGGGAAGGTTGGAGGTGTGCAGCCTGGAGAAGAGAAGGCTCCAGAAAGCTCCTTTTAGGTCCCTACCAGTGCCTAAAAGGAGCTCCAAGAGAGCTGGAAGAGGGACTTTGGACAAGAGCCTGGAGGGACAGGACAAGGGGGAATAGCTTCCCTTTGCCAGAGGGCAGGGATGGATGGGATACTGGGAAGGAATTGTTGGGAGTGAGGGTGTGGAGGCCCTGGCACAGGTTGTCCAGAGAAGCTGTGGCTGCTCAATCCCTGGAAGTGTCCAAGGCCAGGTTGGAAAGGGTTTGGAGCAACCTGGGCTAATGGCAGGTGTCCCTGCCCTTGGCAGGGGGTGGAATGAGATGGGCTTTGAGGTCCCTTCCAACACAAACCATTCCACGGTTCTATGACTGATCCACCAGACAGCTGGAAGACTTTGTGGTGGGACTGAAAATGCCAGGGCTTGGTGACCACTGGGAGTGGGGGTCACATGGAGAGGAGTGGGGCAGCTTGCACCTCACTCAGTGATCACAAGGACCCCAAGTGGATTCAGTGACTCTGCAGATCATGGGAAGTCCCAGGAGATTTCATTTTGCGTGGTGCTCATGTGCGGTGTGTTTTTATGAGCAGCAAAAAAAATCCTGGAGATCTTTTGCCTCATTCTGGGCACACACAGCATTCCTGGGGGCTCTTCCTGGAGGCTTTCATGGAGCTATTAATGTTCTGCATCGATAGCAAGTGCATTGACCAAGTGGCTCCATCACAGCCATTGCAGCTTATTACTAAAAATTCCTGAAGCAGGCTGTGTACAATGGAGTTTGCTGTCAATTAAGGGGCTATTCCTCCACATGCCAGCACGTCAAATAGCCATTGTCTGAGTTCAATAACCCTCTCTAATTAAGTATTTACTAGATTCCACTATTAAGCCACTATTAAGCATCTTAAAAACCTTTATTTATTATGTATTAATCAATAGTCCTTTCAGAGTATTGAGTAAGTAAATGAAGTTATTATGGGTCCTTTTGGTTTAATACTCCTAGTACTGCTGAAAAATACAGAAATTTAGTGAAACAAATGCAGGTAATATTAAAAGTCCTGTAAAAGCAAATAAGAAACACAGGCTGAGAACTAAATCTGTGCACAAACTGCCAACATTAATGTACATATGCCAGGTTATTCCTCTTTCCCCATCCTCCCTTGTGGGGACAGAAACAGAGGCCCCTCTCCCTCCTGATACTCAGAATGAAGTTGGGATTCTGCTCCTTCCATCAGTTCTGATCCTCTTTCCCAATTTCTCTTCCAACCCAATACGGATCCGGGTGAATAATAATTTCATCTACATGAACATCACTTTGTTTGCCAATAATTTGATAAAGATTTCCCCACCATGGCAATATGTGAATATGTTTACATAAGGAAACAGCAGTGAATCCAGCAGCCTAATCGGAATCCACAAAGGAACTCTGAAGTGCTTACAATCCTCTGCTCCCTTTTGGATTTCTCCCAATACCTTCACTTAATGATCACAACTCGAAAATGCTCGCATTGAACCAAATGTCTTAGACTAATTATGTGTTAGTATCTGATAACATTTTGCCACAAAAATGTTTGTTTGAATGTATCTTATCAAAGTAATGTTTGTGCCCAGGATTAGCCACTGCTTGGCTAAAGATTTATGTAATCAGCTTATTTTAAGATTAATTCATGAAAAAAAATACAAATACCTATTACCACTTAATTTGTATAATAGATATTTACTATATTTTAACAGTGCAATTAAAAATTAATATGGACTGTAAAACCATAAGGTCATGTAAACACTCCGCTATTTATTTGGTAGTTCACTTATCTTTTATCCCAAGATGTGATTATGCAGCCCAGACCTTTCAGGTTTGCAGAATGGGGAAAGGTCAGGAGTGGAATGAGATGAATATTCTCCCCTCAGTCCCGAGCAGACGTGTACACACAGCGCACTGTCCCTGCTCATTCATC
Source organism: Lophotriccus pileatus (assembly GCA_035583135.1). Taxonomy (NCBI): domain Eukaryota; kingdom Metazoa; phylum Chordata; class Aves; order Passeriformes; family Tyrannidae; genus Lophotriccus; species Lophotriccus pileatus. Next base: position 34,624,920 of record JAWWES010000169.1, read on the forward strand.
ACTCCCAGCCTGAGAGGTGGCAGAGGTTCTGGAGCGGGGAAGTGGATTGATGGAGCCCAAGAGGTGAGTCGTCCCTGGGGTGGGAAGCTAAAGCTACTGAAAGAGCAGTCAGATAAAACTCTCTGTGGCCCCAGTCCTTTCTTTAGTCCAGGCTCTACTTTGAGAGCAGACAGAGCTTTTTATGTGTTTGATCGCCGGGGTTTGGCTTCAGCCACGAGGTTAAAATGTCGGCAGCTTCAAAGTCTGCTGTGCTAGTTTTCTTTGTGCACTTCCAAAAGTTTCTACCCAGATTATAGCCTTAATTGGCTCTTCTTTTTCTCTCCTGTTTCACCTCTGTCCACCCATGTTCAGACTTGCAGCCTGCCCATAAACCTGATGTGTTACTGGGGGGCATTGGAAAACAGATCTTCCCAGTGTCCCTCTTCAAAGGATTCCCACTGTGATGCAACACCCCCAGGAGGTCACCCTGTGAGGGGCAGGAAGATGGGAAGGACTGAAAACTCTTCTCTCTTCACTTTGGTCCCATTCCAACTCCCCAAATCAGTGGTAAAACTATTACTGGGACCTTACTAGCACCCAGTGTTGGATACTCACCCAAACAGCTGCACCCTCAAGGTCTGCAAAACTAGACTTAGATCTCTTACAAATACATATTTAACAGATTTTAAGCATGACTGTGGACAAAAAAAAATAAGAAAAGACTAATTTTTCTTTCAATATTTCATCACTCCAGTTTCAGTTTGAGGTTAAATCCAGAACTCTAACTTCAGAGTTAAACCCAATTTGTAAATGAGTTTTTGGGTTTTGCTGAGCTTCAAACAAGTTTGTGTTTCAGGATCAATTTTAATCCAAACAAAAAGTATTTCCTCTGTGGAAGGCTCCCAAATATCAAATTCAAGCTGGTTTAAAACTGCATTTACTCACCTGAGTTTCTGAACTCAAGGAATTAAATCCAGAAGAAAAACCTAAGGAATTCTTTCCTGCTGACTTTATTAGCATTTCAGAAGCAGGTCCAAGGTCCTCTATGGGCAAAGTCCGTATCATCATTTAATAATTCAGGCTTGGCTAGCAAAGCATGGATGTGTCATAGCTAAAAGTCCAGTCAAAGACACATCCATATGTTCAAGGTACATCTCGAAGGAAGGATTCCCAGAGTGTTTTCTTCAGAGACCCACAGGTCAGCACGGAAGAGCTGCTCGCTGCCCTGAGAGCTGACTGTGCCACTAATAACAGAGCCAGTGCTAATACCTGCTGGGGAAAATTTTCTGGATCTTGCTCATCAATTAGCAAGAAATTATCAGTTTCTTATCAGTCATTGGCATATAAAGACAATTAAACACCTCTTGCTGCACTGATGCCACTTTCCCAGCAACTGAATAATAACCAAACTGTTATTCCAGAGTAATTTCTAAATTTTAATTTTTTTTTTTTTCCAAATAACCATTTCTCTTTATCTTTTTGCTCTTTATCTTTGCTGGTCCAACGCTGCCATCACCCACAAGATCTTCATCTACTGTAGTGTTTGGTGAATTGTTGCCCAGAAGTAAAACACTCCTGTCCTACCAAATCTGACAAAAATAACCCTCCATGAATGTTTTCCACACACAGCAAACAAAACCAGGTCCAAGGATGGTAAAATATAATCATAGTTATTCAGAAAAGCTTTGCCAGACTATCTGGCAACTTTGAACTGTCTATACAAATCATTAGATTGCAAAACATTTCTGAGGGAAAAACAAATTAAAAGGTCAAGTCTTTAACACACAAACACGCAAAAAACCTCCCCAATATTAATTATTTTCAGTGTAATGTAATACTAACCATTGCATAGAGTTCTGTCACAGAAGAGGAAGAATTTAATTGTGTCAGTGTGATTGTCCTGGGAATTGGGGAGCCTGCCGTAGGTAGGGAGCTTGATTTCAGCCTGTGAACACATTCACAGCCTGCGTTGAAAAGGCATTTCCATGCCACTGAAAAGCAGAGGTGTCCCCCTAATGCAAGCACCTGAACAAAGAGATTTCATCTTCTCTTGAGTAAGAGAAAATAAAAACTTAAATATAAAAATATCACTTGCCTTCTATAAGTCCATTAAGAAATGTGGGAATAATGATGGATGGCAAAACTTTAATGTTTCCTACCTAAAGACAGCTGGGTGGTCACAGACTAATTCAGCATCACAGTTCCTGTCAGCTCTTTACTCCTCAAAGATGAGCTACAGGACCATTTTGGAGGCAAATTTTATAGTCAGCATCTCTTATGGGATCTTCTCATACTCAATTGGGTTTTATTTTTCTTCCCCTTGTCTTGCAGTGAAGAAAAGTGATCCCAAAGTGCGGTAGTTCCCCGTTCACTCAGGGATTTTGTTTGGTTTAGTTTTCTTGTTTAGTTGAACTCCAGACACCAAGTAAGAAATATTGTCTTGTCATTGATGTTTTCCTTTAGATTTGTGTTGTTATAACACAAAATTATGGAAACCATGTAGCAGTTTCAGGTTAATTTGTAGTTATATTTGCTGGCTTATTTCATTGCATTATTAAAACATTTAGTACCGTATGTGTCATTAATATTCCAAAAAGTAATTAGCATATTTAATCAAAAACAATTAGGAGCAAGCATTGCTTCCCTTTTTAAGTGATAAAATATTTATGGCTGGAATAAACAAATGGAAAACCAAAAAGCACTTTGAGGTGTTGATTTCACACACAGAAAGTAAAACAAAAAAAACCCTCACCCAAAAGCAAGAAGGAGAAGACGTCTTCCAGCCTCTCGAGGATGACAATTATCATGTTTCCATTTTAAAACTATCCAGTTTTGCCCCAGTTTCTCCATGTTGTAGCAAAATAAGACAGGAGAATTAGGAAGAAATATGGAAATCCCACCTTGGGGGCAGATTTGTGTAGGTCTTCCCTGTGAGGCACCACCATGGTAGGCACTGGTTTATGGGTCTTGAGACCCTGGACAGAGATGGGAAAGCTAAAAATGTGCTTGATCCAGTCAGAGTCACACTTCAAGAAATTCCTGGTTTTATGTGGAATGCAAGGCAAGGAACATGAAGCAGGACTAAGATATCATAGAATCGTGGAATGGTTTATGTTGGAAGGGATCTTAAAACATCATCTCATTTAGCCCCCTGCTGTGGCCAGGGACACCTTCCATTACACCAGGTTTTTTCAAGCCCCATCCAACCTGGCCCTGAACACTTCCAGGGATGAGGCAGCCACAGCTTTCCCAAGAAACCTGTGCCAGTGCCTCACCACCTTACAGGGATGAATTTTTTTTCTAATATCTAATCTAAACCTCCTCCCTTTCATCAGGGACTTCCTGTGGAGTTTGCTGGTTGCTGTATTCTTTTGTATTAAAGAGGAAAAAATTCAACAATGACAGACAAATCCTTTTGTTTTATGCTTTTCAGAGAAATAGGTTGTTACAGTGAATTGAAAATAAACCAAAAGGCCAGCCTGGCCAGGCTGGATCGGGATGGAACGAGCTGGAAAGCGGCTCCCACCCAGGTTTATAAATAGGTTGCGTTTCTCATCCTGAAACATTGCTCCACTTTGCCTGTTCTGCTGTAAATTAGCACGTTCCTCTTTAACCAGAGTCAAAGGGAACAAAATACATATGTAACACTGCTGCCTCGAACACGTGAGGGGAGGGAAAAAAAGCAACAACTTATGAAATGCGGAAAACATTTGTTCAAGTCTCCAAGGAAAATGAAGTCAAACCAAACAAGCATATAATATAGATGTACGCCTCATGGGCAAAGTTACCTCTAAGCCCATATGTTTTAACAAATTAAGAGGTAAATAATTTGCTGAAGGTACAGTTCAGCCACGTCAGAACACCTCTGGAAATGAGATATCTCTGCCTTTCAAGTGGCGCTCCTTATCAAAAGGTTTATATCTCTACTTTTTAGAAGGATAACACACCTTGTTTTGTCTCAAGGAATACTCCTGTAAGTAAGTATTAACCCTTCAGGGCCTCTGCAAATGATGTGGTCATTTGAAGTCTAGCCTGCTTTGCTGCTCTCGTGTCTGCCAGCAGCTGAGAGAGATTGATAAAATTCAGGTTTTCAATAGGGTAAAGCCACGAGGGACTTCCTTGGGAATGAAAAGAGACACAGAAAGGTTACTACATGTATCCAAGAGTCTGGTACATAATTCTGCCGTTAAAACTTTAATTTATGAAAAAAATGCTCGTGCGGTCCCCAAATGGTTAAATTCCACTCGAACTTTTCATTTTAGTTAGTCATGAATATATCTAACATACAGAGGCCATCAGCATCTCGCCACTAGAGACTATAAAGTCTACTTACATAGGGTTCCTGGGATTTTTCATGTTCTTATGGAAAATATCTCTGAAATCCCCGAGCTGAAAATTTTGATCTCATTTGTGGATGTGAGTGATGCTGAGAAAGGGTTGAAGAGTGAAGAGAACACTTTTCTCGCATAATTTCATTTGTCAGGAGAATCTTGCCGCTGACATTGGAAGAGTGATTTAATTGATTTTAATCATACACCTGAGATTGGGAAATTGAGCCCTCTGTCCTGAAAAATAATTCTAGGCTTCCATGAGAATGTCTAATTTGCAGCTAATAGTTTGTTTTTTTTTTTCTTGAAGTTTTGTTATGAAGTTTAGAAAATACAGATCAAAGGCTCCCGCGAAGAGCTGCTCGTCGCAGCCGCAGTCGGCAGCAAATCGGGGCTCTTGTGTTTCCATCTTCCAGGGATATTAAAATGCCCATCTGCCTGGAGTGTAACGAGGTGCTGCCGTGGTTTTGGACAGCCAGGAGAACAAAAGCCCTGACTAAAGAGCACATTATGCCTTCAGAGAACAGAGACTTTTATATGCTGAGTACAGCCTGGAAGACTTGGAGAGCTGTGGTGCCTCACTCCTGTTCATGTTTAATCCCTGAATTTTGCCTGTCACCGGGTGTAGTGTTTATAAATTGCTCATATATGCCAAGGAGAGCCTCACTGTGTGCTCAGCATGCTGCAATGATTTATTCTAAATAAATAATTTCTTTTTTTTTTTTTAAATCTATCAGTTCAAAATAAACAGCATTATTCAATTACAAATATTAATACTGAACACAAAAACAAAGCCAAATAACTTTTTGGATTATAAAGAATCAGTGTGTCTTTTATTTTTTTTTTACAATAAAATCTCCATGATTTTTATTACCTCTATCAGCTGTTATTCAGAAGGGAATTACAGGCAGAAAGAAGTTTCCCTTTCCCCAGTGCTTGAATGCTGAGGAAATACTTATATTATAATACAATAGTTATGTTTTCTTCAGCAGAAGTTGTTTGGGATGTAAAACTCAATAGTCATGATATTTTCTTTTCTGTAACAGTCCTGAAAATTTTCATATTGGATTTGTACTCAGGGAATTTTATATTCTGAAACTGTACTGACAATACTGTTAAATAACCATTCATTTTTTTAGTACTCCCTCTTGTATGGAAACTAGAAAAAAATGGCATTATTGATTTCATGGCCAGTTCAAGGAGGGGGGAACCTGCAGGGGTAACTGGCACAAGAAGTTTTGATGCAGAGATGGGTTTAATTTAAAGTGGTTGGGGCTGAGCTGCAATAAATGCCACTTTTCAGTTTGGCACTGAGGACTCAGAAGTCTCTGATCTGTTTTAACCAGATATTGGTTTTATAAGATACTTATAAGTTGAAATGTCCTTTTTCTGCTGAGGAATCAAAATTGTTGAGGCAAATTTGCACATAGTGATTGGAAGGATTGTGACTTTTGTTTTCTAGATTAATGATGCTGTGTGAAAACTCTAAAACGTTTGAGAATTTCCCATCTCTCTCACTTTTTTGGCAGTGAAGTCACTAATGAAGGAGACACCATAAGGAGCTGACAAGCTCCTGATTAGTGTCATTTCTGCAACAGCAAAAATATTTATAGTGAAGGCCCTGCACAAGCACAAATATCAGCTCTTGGTGAGACAATTTACATTTTGGCACAGCTGCCAAAGCACAAGGATACCCCTTTTGCCCATATTAGTGAGGATTTGGGGTATCCCTGTCAGCCTGGATAAATTTGGATGTGTTCTGCTGACGCACATTTAGCAAAGGTGCTGCTGCTCCATGGAGCTTTGAGCTCCTCTGTAGAGGGTTTCTTGCTTCTACAGGTGCCTGGAAACAGAATAAGTCACCAAAACTGTTTGGTGGAGGGAAGGTTTTCATGCTGGGACAAAAGAAAGCAAACCAGGACCCACCATGCACAAACCTTGCTTTGGGTGCTATGGATGGACACAGATCCATGAAAGTCAATACAAGTGGGAAAATGTGTCCTGGGTATGAATTACCAAGAAAAATCACTCCAGAGGAGCTGTGAATCCAAGAGGCGGGTCCAGCACACTAACTCCATCCTCCTCTTCTGTATTCAACAGGATACAAGCCATTATCCTGCTATCCTTGCAAATTTGGTCTGGGAGAGGACGGAACGATGAAGACCAGCCAAACCTCCATCTCCATCTCATGAGTTGTTTCAAGCATGTGCAGCACATGAATATTTGCAGCCCGGGAATATATTTAGCAAGGAGGCCCCAAATGCTTGTTTAATAATTAGTTAATGTTTGTAAAGCAGTCTGATGGTGACCAGAGCTGTGCAAGGGCTATTATTATATAAAATGCTGTGGCTCGTTGTCCTCCTCTAGCTGAAGCAACAACAACAATCCTGATGACGCCTGTTAATTTTGCTGACTCTTTTATCATTGCCCTCCATTGGTGATTAAGTGTAATTTGTCTTATAATTTTAATGTTATCTTTAACACACATAATAAAGTTTACATAATTATAGCCTATTAATATAATTTGCATGCATGTTACTGGCAAGGCGAAGGAAATGTTTCATCACCCAGCGTGTAATTTGGCTTATTTAACCATTTCCTTTTAATTTTCATCAATAGATCAGCGTGCCTTCTTAAATGGAGATAACCTCAATAAATTCTCTCTTCAAGATTCTTATCTGTATTAAGTCTCTAAAGGTCTTGGTAGCAGGACTATGAAGAGCTGAAGGGGGAACGTTGCTGAATGTCTGCTACAAGAAGTTTTAAAAATTCACATTTTCTTCAGACAAGCAAGTGGGTCTTCCTAATGAAACCTGGGAGCAAGGTGCTCTCACAGAAGCTTTGAAAGTGTGTGTGCACTGTACTTCATAGCTGATCTGTAACGAGACTTTAAATGAGTAAACAGTGTTTAGATTGAACATGAAAAGAGTCGGCATGAAAAGACAGGTTCAAAATATTACATGATGCTTTGCAAAAGTGTAAATGTGCCTGCCTTTATTTTTTTTTTTTTCCTCTTGGTAAATGGCAAACGTTTACAACCCAACTAAAACAGTACCAAGAGAAATCCTGTGTTTGCTCTTTGGAAGATATTCAATAAATTATAGTGAGCTGCAAATGTCACTGGATTGGGAACTGTAAGAGCTTTACCTTTAAGTCTTTAAGTAAAGACTTGCAGCTGGTGCAGTGGCTTGGTAATCCCTAATGATAAGCTGCTTTTAATGTGGGGGTGAGGCAGTTTTCACACAGATATTACTGCATTAACCTTACTCTAGGTACAGTGCAGGTGTGCACAATATTGTGCTTTGCAGCCTTCCCTACTTTATTCTTCCTGAGTATCCGACTCCTGCTTTAACAGATCCTCTTATACCATGGTGAAAAGATTGCAGTTCAAGCCTATTATCAACAAAAACCTGCCAAAAGGGCTACATTGTCAGACTTTATGATGGTACTAACTATTCTGTTGTTCTCTGGAGACCAAACTTAGACCATTAAATTCACTTCATTTGTGATTTCAGTGACCTGGGCTGCAGACATAGGTCTCTTGATGTAAAATGCTAGTGCAGGAATCAATGGTACCATCTAGTTCTCCTTAAAGTATACCATAAAAGCATAATGGTACTCTTCTAAACAAAAGGTGACACTACTCTTGTATAATACAATTATATGGGGATGATGTTTTCAGCAGAGTTTATTTGATATTATGATGTGCAAAGACTTTACACATTGAAATAAACTGCGTAGCTGAGTTCACTCCATTATTTTCAATAGACTGACTATATTGTCTACACTGGAATATAGATAATTTTCATACAGTGGGGAGCTATTTTCATATCCTTGCCATGAAATAGATGAGATTATAAACAGGCTGGGATTACTCAAAAACCAACACAAGCCATGTCTACAGACCCATTTAAGACAAAGGCTGCCTCCGAAATGGTCTCCTTTGATCGGGAGGCTCCCAGGACTTGCTCCGTTTATTTGACGGATGACAGCTATTTATAGTAAATGTGTAGCATTTTTGAAAATTAAAATTTTACTAGTGGAATTTAAGGGTTATTTTCCACTCGAGGGACTAACAATTTCTGTGGAAAGGACCTATGTGGGTTTTTTTTATCCAGGCACCATCCTCAGTGTTAAACCTATTTGTAAACAAACCCATTGCGATAGCTCGTCCTCAAACACTGAACAGGTTTATAATTAATGAAATTGCTGCAACAAAATAAATGGAGAATTACTACGGCTGTCAGAATGTTTGTGTTGCTGCACAAGTGAGGAGACATCACTGCTGCTTTAGACTCGACACTGGAAGCTTTTTGCAGCAAATCGGGGTTGAAAATAAAGGCCAAGGCAAACACAAACTGTGGTGTTTGCCTTTGCCAGGGGGTCGCAAGCAAACCAAAACAAGAAATCTTGGGATTATCTGAAAAATCACAGGTCTGGGTGTTCTTCCCCCACTTCCTTTTGTAGCATTTTCCCACTTCAGATGTGGGAGGGACATTGCAAGGGCCAGCTCTGATGTGAGGTGAGGGTGATGTGGTGTCTGATCATGTCTTTTGTGCCCTGGGCAGTAACTGGGAGACTCAGAGGGCTACACAGAAAATTTCTGCCTTCCCCAGGAGGACATCAGGAGGAGGCCCATAGATGATGTCAGGGTCAAACACAGACTCATGGCAAGGGGATGGGGGTGGGAAGAGTGGAGGTGTGTGCTGAAGTTGAGTGGCCAGGGACCCTCCCACCACTGTTTGCATCACATTGCTAAGTGCAGTCATCTGTGTGGTTCCTTCCTGCTGCTGTGTGACTCTGGACTGGGATCTTGCCCAAAGGTCTGGCATGCTTTTCCATTTTTCTGAAGTAATAATAACAGAAATATATCTTTAAAACCTGAAACTCACAATATGACAGTATGGAAGGTCTTAGCCTAAATAAGCATCTTTAAAAGTCCCTGATGAAGACACAAATTTTACTGCACACAGGGACAAGGGAAGGCATGAACACTCTCCTCCAACAGACAGCAAGGGAAAAATCCAGAGCCACAGGATCTGTGTGTACATCCAAACACCTTGTCTCCTAAAATAGTAACTAAAGCCTCTGAGGATCAAGAAAGAAATTGTTCTGAATTAAACACTTCAAGGGACAGTTGTTGGAGAGTTTATTCAAGAGATCATCAGTGGTGACTTGCTTACTCTCTCAGTCTTGGAGTTACTGCTCCCCAGGGGTTGGGCTCTCTCTTCTACCAGGGCTGAGGGATATGTATTTCAGTCTCTATTCTTTGTTTCTGATTTATTACTTAAACACCAACTTCCAAAAAGGCCCCCATTTTGGAGAAGAAAGGGACCAAATGCTACTGTGATTAACCACTGAAATGCATCTGTGGTCGCTTCCTCTTCTCCTTAATAGCTGATCTTGGCTTTACTTCCACAGTGAAGCTGCAGATACATCATGAGCTTCACCTTTCCTGTGTAGTCACTCAGTGCCACTGCTCTTCTCCCTCTCCTTGACCTTGTTAGCATGGCTTGTCACAAAGGATACCACCTGGAATGAGTTAGAAGGGAGAAAAATCCCCAAGAAAAGACATTTCTCATAGGGAAAAGGAGAGATCCTGCCCTTTTCCCAACAGCTTTTTCTCTTTGTACTCAAAGAAAACTGTTGCTGGAGCAAAAAGTTTCTCCTTACACCCATTAACAAATTTTTGGCCTTTCTAATTCTAAATTGCAAGATTTCCTCTCCTTTCCCCTCCCTGCAGAGCTTTGGAGAGAACAAAAGCAGTGGGACATTAATGTGAGATGCAGCAGGAGGCAGGAGTGTTTGCCTGACCAAGGGGAAGGGTGGCCATGAGCAGTGGAGACCTTTGGGGTGGGTGCATGCAAACACAGAAGAGATGAGATTAAAACAAGAGCAACATCACACTAATTGCGTAACTTCATTATACAGCCCCTTGCCTTCTGCTGGTATTGCCTCACGCTGTGTTCAGAGGACAGAGGGCCTGGGGAAGCAAATAGGTCATTCCACAGGGTGCTAATGCTGCAGCCAAGGCTGAGCCCCAGTAGCCTGAGCGTGACCATTAGTTCAGGTTTCCTTATGAATGGGTTTAATTAGTTCTATCAGGGAGAGCTGGGAACCCAAAGGGCAGGAGCTTCGCATCTTGGGTGTTTGCTGTTTCTTTTTTTAATGTCTACTCTTGATGAACTAAAGTCTTGCAGTTGGACAAATGTTCTTAATTAAGCAGAGGCAGGAGCAGATATTCCATGGGTATCAGGAGTTACCTCAAACATGACATGTGAAGGACACTGGGTTGCAAAAAGTGATTTTTCCTGTTATTCAGTGTTCAGTCCTGCCTCTTTTTTTTTTTTTTTTTTTTTTTTTTTTTTTTTTTTTTTTTAAATTCTAATTCTGCTTTCTAGGATTTCTCCGAAAATAACCTGAAAGTTGTTTCTAACAAAAAGTAAAGTAAGAGTGTTTCTACCATCTCATTTTTTTGCTGGTCACCCAATGGGAGAAAGAAGAAGAAAATTTATCAACTCAAAAATTAAGTATTTTTAAATGGAGAGTAGGAAACAAACCTCAAAATCCCAAACTTGGACCTGTGTCTCTTTCCACTTGATATTTCTTTATAATTAATACAAAAGCTTTTTGGAACCTGATATACAAAGTTTACCACGTCTCAGAAACACTGAATTATTGGAACAAATAGGTTGTGAATTTTTTATATATAAACTGGCTGTATTTTTCCCCCTTTGTTTCGTGCACCAATTTATTTCATGAAAGAAAAAGAGTCTCTCCAAAGGCAAAATTATAATAATTTTAGTGAGAAAGTCCATCTGTTAAGGGAAGTAAGCAGGTTTGTTTGCCACTTGCCTCACTAATCTGGGACAAAACAAACCAATCTGACCCAATATCCTGCAGAACCTGAAAAATAAAAACTTGAGCATCCTGTGTACTTGGATGCAAAGCTTTATTTTCCAGTGCTGTTAACAGAGCTGTGGGGGAGCTGTGGGACTTACAGGAGGCTAGTTTGATCCTCTAGCTGCACTTGGCTCTGTGCCTCCCTCCTCACTCACCCCTGGACCAGAAGAGCAACCAGCTCCAGGCTCCATCCCAGGGAGGCAGAACCCCCTGCACACGGACCACGGGGTGATTGTGCTCCCCACACCTGGATACCTGTTGAGGCGACAAAACCAGGTGATGTCAGCTGAGCCTGGCAACAAAAATCCCTCGGAATTGCTCTCAGTTTGAACGCCCGTGTTCATCCTTTTGGGAAAGTTTATGCTTTAGGCAGAGCTTTTCTACAAGCTTTTACACCACACGTGTATACATTATACCTCCAAATTGCCTCCAAGCTGACAGTCTTTCGGGTGCATTAACTACTTTACTACCAAAGGGGCAGCCGGATTAATATATATTTTTAAACCGCCGGAGCGAAATATTTCAGTACAGGCTTTTCTGCAAATCTTTGACTTGGTGTTCAAACCTGCAAACGAGCCCATCAGCAACAGCTCGAGTCCATCAAAACACCTCAGTGCCTTGATTGATAAATACAACGTGTTTACACTGTGACTCCTGCACGTTATTTTCTGTCAGCGCTAATTTATCTGAAAGTCTTAACCCGGGCGTTGGAAATTCAGGAGCATTTTATAATGAGGGCTGCAGAAATAAATCACTCCCTGCGAAGAATATTCAAAGAAGTCGGTAAAGTCTTTCTCCGTACGAGAAGCTGTGACACACAGACAGACAGACACATTAACCTCCTGGAAATCCGGAGAATCTAAGCCTTTTAAGTGTTGCCTCCTGCAATTCTTCCATGAAAAGAGGCGTAGAGCATTAAAGCTCTCTAGCACAAGTGGCTTTAATTTTGAAAGCCTCCACCGTAGACAGAGAAAGGTGGGGAAGAAGGAGGAGAACACACAGCCACCCCGTATGTATTTATATTATTAGGCTGAGAGTATTATTATTTTCACTGCAGGCTTCCCTCCTGTTTGCAAGTGAGGCAGGTTTTGTCTCTAGCCTTTCCCTGGACCTCAGTGGAACGCGGGGCTCTATTAAGCCGCCGTTCAATAGTTTGGTGATATTCAGACAATATTGAAACATTCCCAAATGAACTTTGCAGGGAGACATTTTCATTCGCTGCCTCCCTCCTCATGCATATTAACAAATGGTATGCAAGGCCTCATTTAATTCACTGATTTTACATTCGGATCACTTTCTCTTTTACAGCTATTTTTACCGGGCTTCATTAATCTTTGTTGAATACAATGGCATACATCTTTAATGCGGCCGCTGTCAAGTCATATTTCAGTAAGAGCTGCAAACTGAATGACAGCAAGCAATATTAATAAATTTAACATAGACTATATCAATTTTTAACAGAATGAATGTGGAAAGCTAAATGTATTATTTTTCGTTTAAATCATAGGGTTTATCACCGGTTAAGTAGCAGCGATTTCGGGAAACTTGTGACGTGCCGTACAAATAGATTTACATCTCATTAATAAGTAAATTAGGCAAATGCCTTTCAAGTTCAGACAAGTACATAAGTGTAATCTCCATATTAAAGGAGTAGTCTTTGATAAACCACTGAGGAATTGCAGCAGCCAACTATGTGACATGTTGCCAGTGCCTGAACTCTTCCACATTCCCACCTTTAATTACACTGGTTCATTACTAAAGAGATAAGTGTCTCTCCAGTTAAGATTCTATAAATGAGCAGCATGCGGGATCCTCCCAAATCATTTTTGCAGAAACCATGAAAAGGTGGTAACAGTTATGAAAAAACGAATTATCACCTGCTCTCTTTCTTCCTTCCCTGTAATAACATTAAAATATTAAGATGAATTCCTTTTAAATCTCGGAAAGAAATTGTCCATTAAGAGATGCTACTTTGTTTAAGAAAGAAAGAAGCATTGGGAAAAAAAAAAAAAAAGAAAGAAAAAGGAGGGAAAAAAAAGAAAAGAGAAAACTCTTCTGAATTTTTTTTAATTTCCCTTCATAAATCCCAACAGAGATAATTTGCTGTAAAATTTAAACCCAGTGAGAACTTGTCTGTCTGTGTTAAATAAAAAAGTTACGGTTGGTAGGAGACATGTTTTTGCAGTAGCTTTAGCGATTATAGGAAATTACATGCAAAGCCAGAGTTCTGATCCTAAGTTAATTTATAATTGGAAAAAACTTATTAATTAGCTATGTCATTCTAATTAAGAATTAGAGGAGTGTGCATTAGAAAGTCAGTCAATATCCAGCTGACAGAATTAAAAAAACCCACAGAAGTCTGCAAGCTCCGTAGCTCTGTCCACCGTCTCCCCTGTCATCTTTTTGCGGATTTTTCTGACTGTTTAACAGAAATTAGCCCGTTAAATACAGATATCAAAGGAAATAAATTGGGAATTTTGTCATCCTGGAAAGGAAGCCCCTAACCTGAGTCGGTGGAGGTGCTTTACAGGGCGCCTTTTGGGCCTTTCAGAGTGATTCTGAAATGCAGCTTGTGTGTGGAGGGCCTTGTCCTCCTGCAGCCTCCTGCAGCCGGGGAAAGCATCTCCCTGTAGTGGTACCCAGCAGTTCCTGCATCCCTGCAGCTGTATCCAGCAGGACCTGCAGCTGTATCTATCAGTACCTGCATCTCTGCAATAATGCCCACAGCACCTGCATCCCTGCGTCTGTATCCATAAGTTCCTGCATCCCTGCAGCTGTATCCATCAGTATCTGCAGCTGTATCCACCAGCACCTGCACCCCTGCAGCGGTACCCAGAAATACCTGAATCCCTGCATCTGTATCCGTCAGCACCTGCATCTGTATCCGTCAGCACCTGCATCCCTGCATCTGTATCCATCAGCACCCGCATCCCTGCCATGGTACCCAGCAGCTCACACTTGCCAGCACCCAGGCAATCACTCTTCCAACAAAAAAATACCCCATAATATTCAGGATTTAAGACAAAGGAACTCACTCTGAGGCCCTGCCATGGTCGCAGGGGAAAAACTGCAAATTTTGCCAATACATTTATGTATAAACAGCATGTGGGGATGCCTATGTTTGCCTACACATATATATATATATATATTTATTTCCCATCCCACCAGCCTCAGTCCTCTTGGTACATTCCCCCTTTAGGCCCTTTTTCTGAGATGATTATAATACATTCTTTAAGAAACACCCCATGTGTAAATATTTTTTTGTTAATGTTTTTCTCTCTCCAGTGTGCTGGAATTTTAAAGAGGGCTTTAATATGAAATTAGATAGAAAGTTTTGACCTTTTTGTAATTAAAATTAATATGCATGTTACTGATACAGGCTTCATAGGTTTAAAATATACTTTTGTTTAGGCAAATATTGAAAGAGAGGCAAACAGACTCTACAAAATGTGAAACACAGCCTAGATGAAAATAAAACCAGTTCTTTGTATTCAGAATTTGCAAGGCTGGAAACACAAAAGGAGCAGAAAAACTATAAAAGATGATGCTTCAGATTATTTCACCCTTCAAAAAAATAGATAAAATAAAATAATTAAAATAATCTGACTGAGCCTTTCACTTTTATATGGATCTTTTTCCATCTTGTGCTTTTGCTTTAATTTAGAGAAAGGGGGAAAAAAGGCTGCTCAGTGATGGAATTCAGTGTACTTATTTAAATACCAAAAGATGACCCTTTCCTAATGATATAAAAAATCTTTTGCATTAGCAAATTTCTCTTCTGTACTTGTTTTGCCAGCACAACACAATATTCACTTAATATGCTACCAGTATCTTATCAAGTTAATGATCTGTTGTATGTATAGAGTAAGCTTGTTACTCATTTTAAATTAGATATGAAAGCACTACTGTATGGAAATTTGAATACTTGGGATTTTTATGAAATTATAGGACTTTCATGCTTTACCAGTCAGTAGAGAGCCTTAGTAAAACAGCAATAGTTGGCTTTGTTGATGTGACATTGCCCACAGATGCTGCTTAGTCTGATTTAATGGATCTAAAAATCCAGTTGTTGTGTGGAGCTCCTCTGCATTTTTGGGACCTCAAGCTCAAAAGATGTAAAGGTTGCTGTATGAAACATACCCAAGGATTTGGATTTGACAGAAAATGTAGTTTATGTGCCCCACCTCTTTGCAGACATCACTGGGTGTCCAAGTAGTCCAATGCCAACTTCTGACTTTCTAGTCCTGAGGCGTATATTTTTGAATATTTTTGGAAAAAAACCCTGGTGAATATGGATAGAGTTAAATGCTACAGCCATTTAAACTCCTTTATAAGGCCTTTAGAAGGTCGTGGTCCTTGCTGCACATCTTCTGAGAGCCTCCTACACCGCACGCCGCCACCTAATTAATGGCAGTCTAGAGGCTGAAGATGTGCCATTTCTTATGGGTTCAGCAATGGCAGACAGGTGCAGGAAATACGGTGTCAGGCTCCTCAGCAGAATTCTCCTTTGTGCAATTTGTTTGCTTTATCCTGCTCAAAAAGGAGAGCAGTAAATTCGACTTAGGGAAGCGCTGGCGCGTTGAGCGCTTGGAGCACGGCTGTGCCCGCTGAGCATCCGCTTCATCAACTCCAGGAGCTTCACAGGTGACACTGAGCTCTGGGGAAACAGGAATAAAATGTCCCTCTGGTGTCCCCAGGACCTCACATGATCCCAGGAAGGTTTTGCATGTACAGGTACTGTCTTTCTCATTAAGTGGTCTGGAGAAATGCAGATCCTTGGATCTTTGGTGGCAGTTTTGTCACAGGGAGTTGAAAAGGATTTGTGTCTACACCAGCCAAAAGCAGCAGAGCTTCCCCAGCATGGCTTCTGTGCATTTCTCCAGATCATTTAGTGAGAAAGTCAGTACCTTCATATCCAAAATCCAGTCCAAATCAGTCTTGTCTTAGCTTATTCATGTTCTGGTCACCTACTTGCAATTTGCTTGCATCTCCAGACTCATCTGATTTTCCTCTTTTTTATCCCTTGTTGATGTGACTCCACATCCCTGGGAAGGCATCTTCCTTCTGTCACACCCCACTACTCTGGGTAAGGCTTTAAGCCCACTTGCTTACTCTAGCTGAGCTGTTTGGGCTTGACGTAACGAGGTGCTGCAGGAATCTCCTGTGTGCCAGGAGTGCTGGCAGAAGGGATGGTTGGGAAAAAGTCAGCCAAGGTGTATGATGGCCTGAGTCCCTGAGGAATGGTTTCCACCTCCTTTTGGAGCACTCCAGAGGGCTGAAGTGCCTCACATGATAGATTCTGCAGTGGCAGTGGCATGTTTTGGCTCTGTCCACTCTGTTTTATTGTGTGGGTAAAGGGGAGCTACAGCCTGGCATCCCCCGCCAGGAATGTGGAGTGATGATGCTGGTCCAGGCAGAGGGAAAGGTCTGTGAATGATCGTGTTTGCAATCATCTCAGGGAAAAAGATCCCCCTCTTCTCCTTTTTCATCATTTACAGATGCTTTATGCACAGCTCCAAAAGACTGGCTGGGGATTACTCCATCTTCTCCTCATCCAGGCTGAAGTTTAGATGTGCAGCTATTTGAGGCAGGAAAAAAAATGGAAAAAACACTATGTTGTTTTTGTGTTGTTGGTTTTTTGTTTTTTTTTTTTGGTAAGTGACTACCAGTGAACTGGTGTAAGTTTCTGTGTTTGTTGAAGAAGTTTTCTTCCTAAAATTTTGCTGTAAAGGGAGGTGCAGGGTGTGTTGCAGGTGCTGAACACCCCAGGTTACCTCCTGATGCTGCAGCACCAGCGTGCTAGGATTGTCCTTCAGCGATTGCTGGAAATGGTTTTCACCACCTCAAATTAATTACCCCCCTTTCATTACAAAGATGAATTAGACTGGCCCCAATCAATAATATTAATGAAATGTCATTTAGTCAAAAAACAACCCTCAAGTGAAGCACGCTGGGGATGCTGGGCCAGGCTCCTGGTGTTGGGGCACACATCAAGGTGCACAACTTGTTGTGTGCCAATTTGGGGGATGCCAAAGTCATGGCTGGGATGGTGGAGACTGGCAGAGCATCCCTGGATGGACAAAGCATTCCTGGATGGACAGAGAAACACTGGACAGGCATAGTATTCCTGGGTGGGCAGAGCATTCCTGGGTGGGCAGAGCATCAGCAGACGGAGAGAACATCACGACTCCACCACCATCGAGATGCTGCAAAAGAGGAAACTTTGGCTGTGCTCCCTCTTCTCAAAATGCAACTATGTAAAGGTCACAGAGGAGGAGACGAAACTCGGAGTTGTAATAAGGAAGGAGAAATAAAAAATAATGACAGAAATAAATTGTCATAAGAGGGGATACAGTTATGATTTATTGTGATATTCTACAAATTTGGAGGTGATTAAAAGCCACCTAAAATTCACATTAACAAGTCACATAAAAATGGAATTAAACTAGTGGGCATAATGTGGCAGGGTATAAAGAAAAATCATGACAGAAATAAATTGACAGAAGAATGATACTATTCAAGTTTTACTCTGTCGCGTCACACTGACAGGAGACTAGTATTTTAATTTCAGAGTTGTGGTTGAGTTTTTGGAGTTCATTAAAGGCCCACATTAAGAATCTCATAAAAGTGAGAAGAAATTAGTGACCATAATGTGGCAGAGGAAATAAAGAAACAATAATGACAGAAATAAATTGACAGAAGAATGATACACTTAATGTTTCACTCTGACACCCTCTATTAATAGGCCGCTGCAAGCTGGAGCAAATGTCATTCATATTTTAGCCAAAGTATACCACTAATTAGGCTGGCTTTCTGCACTGGAATTAAATTTGAGATCCCTCACCTTTAGAGTGGGATCATTTGAATTCGAAAGAAAAGAGCTGGTGACAGAAAAAAAACTTTCTGCTCGGGCTCTTCTAATGAGATAAAATTCCCCCTTCTCCCCATTTCCTAGCTATAATTGCTGATTATGTTGTTACACAGGAGCGGCTCTCCGCTCTCTCCTCCCCATCATTATGATTTAGTCTGGCATATCGGGGTGCTTCAAACACGGACTGAAGTGGTTTGAGTCTAATTTAGCACTCATTTAGGCCGCAGGTACCGACGAAGGTAAACACCGCATTGTTATAATTAATTACCCCTTAGGCCTAGCCAGGCCAGCTCTGTTTCAGCTGACCCTTATAATAATAAGGCTTAGGGGCATATTGTATTTCTTTTGACAGATTAATTAGAAATTCAGCCGTGGAGGTACAAAGCAACTCTGTCATGAATATTTAAATGGACTGACACAAAAAATCATGAAAGGGCTGCTGAACTACATGACAGACAGGGGATATTAGCCAAGTGATTCTAATCAATAATCTCTTGATCTCTTACATATTAATACACTGCCTGCTGTTATTAAGCTCCATAATAAGGAAGGGGAGAGAAAGTTAGTGTAGCTCTGCTGTAGGGCTCACCGGGCCCCCAGTGTATACACTAACTGACGGAGAAAATGCACAGAGGAGCCGAGCCTCAGCCTCTTCAATCTCATCCAATCTTAAGGAATGGCAGCTCTGAGCATCGCTGGCCGGATAATTATTGGCCCTGACAAGGTGAAGGCGTTTGCAGGCAAATGAGATGGGAAGTAGGATAAGTCCCCAGACCACCCAGCGCAGGGCACGCTCAAAACCAACCGCGCGCTCCCGCTCGGGCTTGTATTTGCTTTAGCAGGGGAAATATGGGAATCACAGCGCTTTTGAGTCGTGTTGAAGGGTCAGTGACAGTCGAACACTGGGAGCTTGCTGTTACTGTTGTTAATGTTAACTTTAACACCAAGTCAACTGGATTTACCCCCGGTCCCTTTGCTCATCTCCTATAACATCAAGGCCACCGAGTGAATTAAGCAGCGTAGTAGAGCTGAATATCATCTAAATTCATTACAGCTGGTTCCTCCCGTAAATGGGGGAGGAAGCTCCATGCGTTGCTCTGGAAATGTGCCGCCTCCACAGCACCAAAGACTCTCTTTGTGCTGCACAGGCTCGGGGCTGGGTAGAGAGTGAGCGGCGGCACCGCGCCGGCGCTGGATAAAGGGGGTTGGTGTGGTGAGAACTGTAAGTGTTCACAGAGCTAATGTGTTCTGTTATCTCCCAAAAATGAGCCCTGCAATGTGCTCGTGTGGTGAGAGAGAAAGGGCTCAGCTGGAAAAGGGAACTGGACCCGCTCCAGTATCTGGCTAAACAACTTAAAAAAAGAGATTAAATGACAGGAGCAGCGAGTGATTATTAACATATTTAAATCGCATGCACACAATGTTCAGATGGGATTAGAGGGACGATGTCGGATTTTTAAAAAGCAATTTGACATCCAAAATATTAGATAAACTATTTTTTTCTTTTTTTTCTTTTTTTTTTTAAATATTCTTGTCTGTTTTGTTTTGATTTAAAGTGAGCCGTGTGGTTGGCGCTCACTGTGGGTGCCCTGCAGCCCTTCCTGTCCACATGCTGCAGGTCCAGAAGCCTGGTCAAGGTCAAGAGGTGACAATTTGGATTTCAGACCTGGATTTGTCTCATCACAGACAACCCCACATAGATTGCAGGACTTGCAGTGAATTTGCCTAATTTCCATGGGACAGCTGAGCAGAGGAGACTCAGAGAACACATCTCTGTGTACAGATTTGATGCCACCTGACTCCCATGGCCTTAGTGTCCCACTTCCAGCAATTCCAGGCTTGAACTGATAGTGAAATCAGAAGCCTCTCAGCCCCTAGTAACTCATCCTGTACACCTACCCTTATTTTGTTCTGCTTAGGTGTCTCTGAGCTACCTAAAAGAAAAAAGCAGATTGAAGTGATAAAACAATATCAGCTTAATAAGAAACCTCAAAATATGTAAGGCCCTCATGGCAGCAGAAGAAGACTTTGTCAAGCTGTTACACCACTCCTGATCAGGTGGGAACCCTCCTGCAGTTGGGGGCTGCCTTGGGAGCATGCCTGGGATCTCACTTGCATTTCCCTCTTCTGCAGGTGCTGCAAAGGGGATTTGAAATATTTTCATGGGGACAGGGTTCAGGGCAGAAGGGAATCATGCCCAGCTCTCTGGCCAAGCTGTGACAAGATGTTATTTCATGTTGTGATTGCACATTGAACGGCTTCCTAAAGTCTGTTTCAAAAATCCTACATTTACGGGCACGGTGCCATCACAGTGTGAGTAAAGCAGCCCTGTCCCCTTTACAGGCTTCATCTGGTGGAGGTTTCACTGCTTTGAGTGAACTCAGTAAATGCTTTGGGTTTTTGCAGGAGCACCGATTTAAAGATACCTAAGCCTGAAAAGTGCCTTTATGCTTAAAAAGAAACCCCTACCCTGAATTTATCAACACTTATATTTGCAGGTCACACTTTACTTGCACTTATAAGTTTAAGCCTAACCCTTCTCATTACTTCAATGCTGCTTTCAAACCTCTAATGCATATTTAAGTGGTAGCATTAAAAAACAGTGTGTCAACTGCCATTGATGTGCAATGTAGGGCACTGACCCTTTGAAGGCATTATCATGTCATTGGACCCATTAAGTGGAGCCATTTCTGTTGCTTTTAATTGGGTTGTGCAGCGTGGAGCAGTTGCAAGTGGTTACAGTTTATCCCATGAATTATAATAACAATAATATCCCTTAGTGCAGCAGAGATCTATGTGGGCACGTGCTCAGAGCTTGCTGAGAGCATCACCTCCACTCAACTTGTCACCCCTCCCTTTTAAAAGTAATAGAGGTTTAATTTACAAGCTCAAAATCAGTTTCTGGGCACTGCTCTGTCTATGCCTGTTAATTAAACATGGAGTCTTCTTCCAAAGCATCGTTTCTAGGCTGGTTGGGCTCGTGAAATAACGTGCTGCTGCCCATGAATCAATTATTTTAAGTATCTGGCCCAAAAAAAGAAACCTGATACTTCCTATCTGCTCTTGGTCAGAAACTGCAACTTCTCTTTCCTTTATTTAATTTTTTTTTTTTCTTTTTAAAAAATTGGATGTCAGAATTCATTTGGACTAAGGCCAGGGTATTTTATGGCAAGTTTCAGCAGCTGAAAATATTTGCATCTGATTTATAAAGTTTTGGAAATCGATGTAAATGCAAGACAGAGCCTAAGGATGGTGGCACTGCCTGCCATGCTGTTACAATTAGAGGTCGGCCCACCCCGAGTCCCTGGCATGGAAGTGGCCTGAACTTTGGAGCCCAGGTTGTGTTTCCAGGGGCCAAATCAAACCTCCAGGCCCCGACACTCCTGAAACACAGAGATTTCTGGATCTGCCTCAAAATTTCATAGCCAGGACCCATTTCCAATAATCACTACAGTTGTCTTTAAATATCGGTGGAAGTCATGATGGTTTATCATTTGCAGCTTGGCATGCATGGGTCCCCTTCTCTCTGGTCAGATGCTCCCAAAGAACAGATAATGAAGAACAAGGAAAACAGACTCGGAGCAAAAGCCAAATTAAATGTCCAATTGCAAAATGAGTAGCAATTGCAATAGTACCAGTGGTGATGACAGCAACAATCATTTCTAGCCTGGCAGTTTTGTTTATAAAAATGTTAGTAAAAGGTGCAGAGCTGGAAACAAATAACTTTACATCAGCCCTTTTATTGCAGAAACATAATAAAGTGCAAGCCAAGAAGCAAATTCATTGCAAGTCATATTAAAGGTTTTGGACCAAAGTGAAGCTGTTACAAACTACATCTGTAAAAATTGTGTAATTATTATGGGTGGGTAAAATCTGGCAAGAATTATTTTCTTAAGTAAAGCGTAAAAGGGAACAGATGTGCTGTAACTGACACATTTCTTTTTTGCCAGTTTCCCTAATTCTGGACAAAAAGTTGCTCTCATTTATCATATTATTCAATGGATTTCAAATTAGCGAGGCAACGGTGACTTTTTACACTGTCCCAATTTTAATGCCTGAGAAAAGAAGGGGGGTGTGGAAGGCTGTCTCACGGAAAGAAAATTAATTTGTTTTATTGGGCACTGAAAAGCCAAGCCTTTTGTCAAACAGAGAAGCAAACATATATTTGGAGGGAGAGCTGGGTCACTACTTAAATGTCAGGGTCTGCTAAAATCAAAAGGTAGGAGGAGTGGGTGACAATGAAATCTAAGTAGAAAACCATAAATGTAAAGAAACACCACTATTTCTGGGCTGGGGTGGAATGAGAAAAATGGCCAAAGACAAAGATAGGCAGCCCGGGTCTGGAAGTAATTACGGACAAGTGAAGACAACTGAATTCCATATTACTTTGGTGGATGTCTGTAAAGGCAGTTTGGGGAGGTATTTTGGTAAGGTTTACTTTTTGGAGCTTAGCAACATAAATTTGTTGTCACTGAACTATTAAATAAAATAGACACATGTTGGCAAAGAGTGCAGAGCTGAGGGATGGAACTGATTAAGGGACAGCCTATGAAATAATAGCTTAAATGGGCCCACTGCAGGATTTTAATATCCCATGACAACACTCAATTGTCAAATTCTGCTGGAGTGTCCAGGATGCTACTAAAATTAAGCCAGAAATTCCTAGATTTATTCTATTTTTTTACAGCTAGGAACAGGAAATGCCAGTAAGCTATGAGAATCTGAGCAAGAAACAAGAAACTGGGAAGAAAAGAGGATGGCCTAAAACTTTATGAGATTTCTGCCATTAAATCTATAACAAATGTCTTTCACCTACACACGATAAAGAGGCAATGTGGGATTTTAATTGGACTTTTGGCTTTTCTTCATTTGATTTAAACCTAGGTAGAGTTTCAAACAATAACACTGGAACACCTGGTTAACACGTTAGATGATATGTATAGTTGTAAATTGTGGTTTTAATAGGTGCTCACTGGGGGATTGCAAAGGGTCCCATTGTTCGCCTTGGCAGATATTAAAAAAAAGTTCATGAACTACTGGGATTTAAAGCCCCCTCACATGATTTTCATATTACTCCAGTAATGTAATTTGATAATTTGACCAAACTTGTGGCCAATTTGTGGACAGAGAATCTAATGGTCACGTTATGTGATTAAAGTGCCCCGGCACAGGACTAAGCAGAACGCCCGCTCTAATTTATTGCTACAGGCCGAGCTGGAGAACAGCAACAGTTACTGAAATCTGATAATCATCATATTACATGGGTATAATCAAAGAAATGCACAGAGGAAACCTGCTGCCAAAAGCAGACAGCCCACAAATACTCAGCATGTTTCTCCACTACAAGAATGATCCCAGGTAAACCTTTTTGGCAAGGAAGGTTCTTCTTCCTTCCCAGCTCATGAACAAGGACTCATCAGGCTTAAAAGACATCAGTCACTTGAAATTTTAAAGCTTTTAAGAGATTTAGGTCTATTTATGCCATCAGAGTTTGCATTCTAACTTTAGTCCTCTTTCATAATCAGCAGAGGGAAGGGGACTGCTAAACTGCAAGGATTAATGGAGTTATTATGGATCAGGAGAGCACATTTGAAGGAAATCTCACAGTCATTCCCACTCTCTGCACTGTGTTTCAAACTGAAGGGAGGTTCTTGAGTGTGTGAGCTTGTGATAACTCAACCTGCACCATTCCTGGGCCCCAACCAGCTGACTCATCCTCTACTTTCCCAAAAGGATTGGGCAAATCAGAGTGACATCCAACGCAGGATGGCATCAAGTGGTTGAGAGGACCAGCAGATGGTAAAAAACGAGAGGGATGGTGTGGCTGAGCACCGTGGTTGGTGGTGGTGCTGTGCCTGCTCTCCAGGGCTGGGTGTGGGGCTGTGGCACCATCCTGGGAGAGTTCTGTTGGACATCCTCCCCCAGGGCTGAGAGGGGGGATTAGCTCTGGAACAGCTCAGCCCTTGAGCTTTCCTCTGCCCCTGATTGAAACACCAAAGTTAAAAGACTGAATCCAGACTCTCAGTATTTCCCCCTCCCTTCTAGAGTTGATGCTGAAGAGATCTTGGTGAGAGTTATAAATTTTCAGCAATAGTTTTGTTTTGTTTGTTTTTTTCCTGGAGTACTTCATCTTTCCATGCACAGCAGTGAAGTTTTGCTCTGCTTTTCACTTGCTGGAGTGTTGGTTCATGTTCTTCCAGCTCCATTTTCCTGCCCCATTCACTTTGTTCTACCTCTGCTGTAATTTGACTGGATATTTGTTTCTTAATTTGACTGGATATCTGTTTCTACACATCTTTGTTGGGTTTCTTGAGAAATTTAGAATAATAACCTCAACCCAAAAACTTTTCCCACATCTCCATTTCTCTTTACACTCCTGTAACTGTATACCTTGGTTTCCTTCTCCACTCTTCAGCTTAGAAATCTTTCATAGATAACAAGACCTCCCCTAGGTCCTGATTCAGCAGAGCACTTAAGCATGTACTTAACTTTAAATACCTTTGTAAAAGCTTTTGCTGAATCAGGATCTTAGAATTCTCCTCATCTAACTGCTGTTCTCCCATGGTTATTTTGGTATTTGCTTACAGGAAAATCTGAGCCTAGACTCCATGGATGATGTCAGCAGATTTTTTTGCCCCATCCAGCTGAAGTATTTAGATGCACTCAGCACAAGAGTGAGGCAAAGGATGTGCAGAAGGCAACCTGATACCCATCAAGCTCTGTTCTGTGGGGTTATATGTAAAAAAGTTTTGAATGCTCCTACTATTGAGTCCCTTCCACCAATGGCTTGTAGCAGTGAGGATGACAAACCTCCCAGGCATCTAAAAATCTGTAGGGTTTCATCTCAGTTTCCAGTAAAGAAATTTATGTCCAAGTACCAGCTGTATTCAATCACTTGATTTTTACAAATAATTTCAAGTGGCTGAGATATACGTATCTATTTTTTTCCCTAATAGTTGGTAAGTACAGATGTTTTTTAAAAAGAGTTTATTGTCCTTAATAAGCTGTTGCTACATTAATGTTTAATCCCCTTTGCCAGGAGGCAGAGGGGTGATAAGTCTGTAATTTATTTTAAAAGATATCATGGACCAGTGCAAATATGACTGTAATTATTCATTGCAACCACAGTCAGCTGTTGTTCAGACCAAACCTGCCAAGCACCTCATTTTGAATAATTTTTTTTAATGTCCTGCTTATACACATCACCTTTTACTTTCAAACTTCAACTGAATAAAAAGATTTTGAGCTGCAAGTTGAGTTGCAGTCGCGGGCTGATCACTCTGGTCTAGTGGAAGGTGTTCCAACCCAAACCATTCTGTGTTTCTATCAAAACAGGACCATTATATTTAATATTATATTTTAGTATTCCTGCTCCACCATGCAAAAATTTCCATAGTTTCCCACTTTCTCTGTGCTGAAGAGCTCCAGGGCTCAGAGGCAAGCAAATCTAGAGACTTTTTGGACAGAACATTTGATGCCTGAGAGCAAAGCTGGTAGAGGGGGAGCTCATGTGTAGGTCTCTGTGATCACACCTCAGGAACCTGGAAAGTACAGGACAAACACAAAGGGCCCAAGTGATATTGGATTTTTTTCTTTTTTTAGCCTCCAATAAAAATTTTGTGCACATTGAGGTTAAGTAAAGGGCACCCCCAACCAAATTTCCCCCTCCCCTGCAGTATCTTGATGAATTATAAATTATTTCTTGAAGTTTTTTTTCTTCTTTTCCTGTCTCAGATGGGAGAGGAAGTTGATGTTTTCTAAAGGGTCATGTCATAAAAAACAAAAAGAGAACAGACATCCTCTTACAGGATCTAGTACCTGTCTGGGTTGAACAGGCATTTTGGGGGAAACTGTAAAAACATATAAAATTTTTTTTGCAAGTCCCACTTTTGCTTTGATGTGTAACATGAACTGCTCAATGGATCATGGTGAGGCTGCGAGTATTTGGGGTTCATGAAATCACTGTTATCAAAACATGGTGTAACTTTACCTCAGTAATGTTACATCTCCCTCTTTCTCTCCAAATCTAAAGCATTTTATGGAGTGGATATTACTTTCTTTATTTTTGAAAATCACAACATGTTCAAGATTTAATTAGAAGTAAATAATAATTAATAGAAGAAGGCAATCTCTACCAAATACTAGGGAAATTCGGGATTAGGTTGAAATGTGCTATTTAACACCATAGGAAATTGTCCTGCACTGAGATTTGAGCTGAAGTTTAGAAAAATAAACAAATTCCTCCTTATACACTGCAGGCTCAACACTGACCTAATGACTCCATAGGAAGCAAGGGTCATCCCAAGAAATTCATAGGAGTTAGTTTGTGTTTGTGTGTATGTGAGGAAAACTGAGTGTTGGCCAGCACACTGGAGAAGATCCAAAATTGTCCCTGCTAGCTTGAGGAAGTTTCTGAGAGAAGGTTTGTCCAAAGATCTTGCCCACTAGAAACAGAGTGGAAGCATCAAAATGATTCATTTTAATGAAATCACAGAATATGCTGAGTTGGAAGGGACCCAGAAGGATCATCAAGTCCAACCCTCAGCCCTGCACAGGACCATCCCCAAGAGTCACACCCTGTGCCTGAGAGCATCATCCAAACACTCCTTGAGCTCTGTCAGCCTTGATGCTGTGCCCACTGCCCTGGGGAGCCTGTTCAGTGCCCAAACACCCTCTGGGGGAAGAATACCTAACCTAAACCTCTCCTGACACAACTTCAGGCCATTCTCTCAAGTCCTGTCACTGCTCACTACAGAGAAAAGGTATATTTTTTGTTTATACCAAAATAGTACAAAGAAAAATCTGCTCTTCCAGGAGAGCTAAGTCAAACTGATCTCAAGCAGATCGAGTTCAAGATGGTGCATCTTATTGATCACTGGGGTCCTGATGGCCTATGTGAACCCCCTGGAGAACAGCAGCAGTTGCCCAAATGTCCACTTTCTCCAGGTTCCCCCTTGCTAACACACACACACCGAGCACACAGTGCTGGAAGACAGCAGGGTCTCTGAAGGCCCAGACTGAAATCTTTAGCAAACCCCATGTGTCTTTCATTCATTTCAATAGGAAACATCGTGGGACTCGTGAGATTCCATTCATTTTTCCAAGCAGTTGTACTGAACGTGTCTGATTAAACACCACACGCCTGCGCTGCAAAGGAAGTTTCCTCTTCACAGCAAACCCCGCAATTTAATACCACTCAGGCAGTGTTTAGAGAAGAGGCTTAATTGGGATATTCCTTTTCGTGGGTAATATTGGGTTGTATTTTATGACTTGGGAGAAAGGACCCGCTGTGAAGTCGTGTAAACATTGTGTGTTTAGATGCTGTGCACCCGTAAATAGCAGCGGACCCGGTGATTTTAGATGTTCAATTTAAACACATACGCAGCTACCTCTCCTCCTCTAAATCAACAGTTTCCCTCCAGAGTGATGTCAATAGACTGCTGCACATGGTACTTTCTTTTTTTTTAATAATATCTTCATTTTAATGTGGATATTGCCTTTTCACCTGGGAGCAGGGCTCTATTGAAATTCTAATGGGAGAGCGTATTCTTTAACATGAGAATACCGAGGGCCTGCGTAGACACGGAGCAGAATGAGAGATGGAGCATTAACTGATTTTTCTCCCTCCAGAAGAGGGGCCTATGTGGGTCAGACTCACAGGGTTTTTCCCTTCTTATTTTTCTTCAGTTTCGTAGCAACAATAATTTTAAACTTTATATTCAGAGGAGCCAAAAGGAATCCAAATGCACCTGAATTACTGTACTGTACGAGGGAATTTAATTAAGAATATACACATTAGAATTTCAGTGGGAGCGCCTATTTAATGTTACTTTATTAAGCCTTCTATCAAACCCTTTTTTATGTATATCAGTTGATATACAATTAATCTGCTCTCTTGTGAGAAAAAAATAGCACCTGAGGTGGATGAAAAGTGTCAGATTATAATAATTATAAGCAGCTGTTCACTTGGAATCACCTCTGGCCTACATGGGGGATGCTGTGAGCTACCACTTCTCACAACAGACCACCTCATTAGACTTGACCTTCCCAGCTGGGTATTTCATTTGTGTTTTTTTAATGGGTTTGTATACTGCAAATCGCAGCCCCTTGCCAAGGCAGGCTCTTTGTTGCTGTAACAAAAGGGAGCGATGCAACTTTAAAAAAAAAGGTGCTGCTGCTGGACGTCGGTGCAATGGTGTGGGTGGAGTGGGTGACCCCCCAGGACGGGGCTGGGGATGCAGAGCACATCCATGTTTTGTTGGGATAAACGCCTTTTTCCTAGTTTTCAGGCAGTTCTGTTCTTCTTAGCCTTCCAAGGTTAAAAAAGAAAAGATAAATGTTTGTATTGCTCTTCTTGCTCAGCATCCCAAACCCCGGTGTCAGCCAGCACCAAGATGCTCGAACTGGAGAACGGTGTCCATGGTGGAAAACATTACCCTCCCAGGCAGTGAGGGGTAAAATATGCACTCCAGTCTGGTCTGTGGACCAAACTGGAGGCCAGCTCAAGAGAAAACCTATCAATGCACGTTTCCACATGTGAATGTGTGTGGAGACAGAGTATCCTCACAGATGCGTTCCCTGCACCACATATATACGTGCACATGTACATATAAAATTAAGAGATTAAAAAAGCTTCTGAACAATATATCTGGTTTCTTTTCCCCTTCCATTTATGTTTGTAATAAACTCACTCTCATACAATTAGCCTCAATTGTTTTTATATCTTCTGAGGCAATAATATAGGCAGCCTGGGGAATACAGTAGTAATCCGTATACCTGTGTTCATTTACCCAAATCACTATGGTTACAGCCAGGGCAAATTGTTTACTGTGAGAATCTTTGGAGCCCCTTTCCAGATACTAATGACCTTTCTGTTCATCCAATAACATCAACAAACCAGGGAGGCTGCCCACACCATTAAAGCCAATTGCCTCTCAAGTTACTGAGGGAGTTGTGCTTTTCCTCATTTATTTTCTCTCATCTGATGTAACTCACATGCCACTTTCTTGTCTTTAAAGAAGGGGAAAAACTGTGGATTATTGATTTGCTTCTGAACAGAAGACCAACCTAAAAGCCCCAATGAATTGTCACTCATTATTGAAATTACTGAACACTAATTAAACTGGCAGCTCAAATCCCAGCAGGCCACACTCATCTGAAGCTGAAATTCAGACACTTGGACAGTGGAAGAGAGAAAGCGTTAGCAACCACCAGGATTGTAATAAGCTTTGCATTAATTTTTGTTTCTTAAAGGCACATGCAGGGTTTGTCAGAGAACAGGCAACATGCTACCTGGGCTGAGGTTAGGTTTGCAAGGCATTTTTCCTCTATCCCTTCCAGGAGGCATCGCTTCAGACGGGAATTCTGTGTTTCCCAGATGGTTCTTCCTCACCCAGCAAACCACAGGACAGCACTGGAGTGCTGCAGGGTGATTAAAAGACTGACTGGCAAAGGGTTGAGCGTTTAAATTGAGTGGCAGAGAGGAAACTGAGTCAGACAATACAGAGCCACACGCTCTGCCTGAGCAATAATAAATGCTAAAAATCATCTAGAATTCATAGAGCCCAATTTATAAAGAAACATCTTTGGCCCATTTTCGCAGGATGTTCAAACTCTGTATAAATTATGCATGCCCATGGTTAATCAACCTCAATTTTTTTTCCTTGCCTGAGAAGTAATCCTTCATTTGTTCAACTTCAAAGAGGGCAGAACGAGCACAGAGAGGGCTGGGCTAAGTATTCAATTTGCACTCTGTATTTTTGAACAGGACTTGCTGATAGTCAGGGAAGAGAAGGAGAGGACTGGCCTTAGTCATCCTATAGGTGCCTCTTGGTTTTATAGCCCATGCTACAGAACCCTCAAAAGGCAGGGAAAAGAACCACCACAGCACTTGCGAGGAATGTTGGATCTTGGATAGTTCTAATCTGGCTTTTAGAATTATGGCTCCTGCTGTGAGAGGGGCATACCCAGATTCAGCACTGCACAGAAAATGCCCTTTATAAATATGGCTTCCTATGTATGTTCATCTCCTGCCAAAATTGGTTTGGAAGAAACCGCAAAACAATTTTTACTTTTCTCTCTATATACACAGTCCCACTAAATTTCCCAGCAGCTGGTCCTTGGGACACGACTGGCAGAAGGTTTCTGAGTGAAAGCTGGGGAGAGAAATCTTTTAGACAAATATCACTCTGGATGAAACACTTTGCATGTTTCTTAGCAGAGCGGGGCCCTTTTTCATCTGACAGCCACAAAAATCGGATCTTGCTGCTGATGCTGGAGGCTGGAATTGTTTAAAAAGTTTTGCAGGGAGCAGATCTGTGTGGTGCAGGCACCACGAGGTCCTTCCAGCAGTGGAGTGTTTTTGGAAAGTTTAAGGAAAAGTATTAATTATTTAATTCCGCTAATAAAAAATTAATTGAATTTTAGAACAAAAGAACGTGTGAACATCACCCTTCTATATTTAGGCGTGGAAACGAAGCTGTGGGTGGTGACTCAGGAAAGAAGGGAATGAAAATGCAAATGTCCCATTTATATTTTGCTTAAGATGATAGCACCTTTTGTGCCTTTGAGTTCATCCCATGTCAACACCGTGAAACCTGAGGGGATGGAATCAGCAGTGCCTTAATGCAGGAAACTCCTGCATGGGATACACTGCTCACCCTTGTTTGATGTCCACTGCTACAGGTCAATGCAAAGCTAAAGGCACCCTTTTAAAAAACAGGTGCTTTGGCCATAACTGGGGTTTTAAATGAAATTTGGAAATCTGGGGTCTTTAAGAAAAAACTTTCAGCCTCTCCATAGGTTTGCCCCAACCTGCATTTCTGTGTCACCTTGACGAGGAATTGGCTTGGGATGGTTCTGGATGATGGGGCACAGCACAATAGTGCAGATATATTCCCTACTCCAGCATTCCAGAGCTCAAGAAACACTTGGAAAATGCTTTCAGGCACTTGGTGGGATTTTTGGTGCTGTCCTGTGCGGGGCCAGGAGTTGAACTCAATCATCCTCGTGCATTCCTTCAAGCCCAGGATATTCTATGCCTTTATGCTGCCTCTGACCCGGCCCCTCAAGAACGTATCCAAATTTTATGTACCCAAATGCCACGTTTTGAGCACCTGAGCAGCCCCACCACGTGTTTAAAGCCCTGGGCCAGCCCCAGCCACGCGTGGGCACCAGGAGGGACCTGTCCTGGGGGCAGCTCCCTGCAGCAAAAGGAGCCAATTAATGACTTGGCTTATTCAACATCTTCCAAAACCTGCCCTGAGTCCTTAAAGTAGAGCTCACCCAGCACTTTCTGTGATTGCTGAGAGGAATTCCAGCTTCTGCAGTGGCACAGAGACAGGGGTGAGCATTTCTAATGGCTGTGCTGGGGCTGTAAATGCTGCCATTTTATTGTGCTTGGGGGGAGCACTTTAACAAGGCTGCTACCAACAAACACCACAATATTTCCAGGCGTCTCCTTTGCAAGTCACGGTCAAGAGGAAAATAATTTCCATATGCTGGCCTTGTGTCTTGATTTTTATAGGGGTCAGAGGGATATTTATTCCCCAGAGAAATGCTTAGCTTTCCTTAAAAAAAAAAAAAAAAAAAAAAAAAAAAAAAAAAAGTCCTGCTCCATATTTTCTTAAAAACTTGGAGTTAAACCAACAGCTGGTTATTTAATTCTAGTCTTAAGTAAAAATTGGGACAAATTTGTATTTATTTATTTTAAAACACCCTCTGTAGCTTTAGAAGAGATGGTTAGAGCACAATGCAATCCTCCTCCATACATGAAGCATCTTTTTAATATGCCCTATCATGAAATTAATTGGACATTAAATAGCAGGAGAAAGACATATAATAAAACCTGCAGTTATCACAGTTCCCAGTGTGACAATACCCAAAGGTTTGAAGGTTTAGTTAAGCTCCAAAAGTTTAAATACTTTTCCAAACCTCGTTGGGCTAGAAACGAGCCGGCTTTCTCCTCAGGATTCCCAGTATTCCTGGGTTTGGCCATGGCTACACAGACTGTCAGAAAAGCCTTTGTTTCAAACCTCCACTAATCCCACTTGTGTCAAAAATGAGGAAATGCAGAGCTGGTGCACCAGCAGTGCAGAGAGGAAAGTTAATCATTTGGACTTTTCAGAAAAAAAAAAAAAAAAAAGGAAAAAAAATGGGGTTTGGAATGATTCCTATCCAAAATGTACCCTGTCCTGATTAGACTTCAGAAGAAAAAGATTAAGAAATCCTATTTGAGAAACTGGGAAAGCTCTGTCCAAAGCTTAGGCATGCCAGCTGTGACTGAAGACTTGAAAATCTTGAGCAGAAAAGTGTCTTTTTCAGCAAGAATTAAAGCTTCTTAAGTTCATTTTTTTTTCCAAGACTCTTTGGACAGCTCTAATTGGGTTCTTGTGCGTGCAAAACAAGCGAGTCCAAAGTGTAACAGGATGCTGAAATGATACCAGAGGCCTCTTGGAAATTAAAGTTAGATGCCCTCGTTTCCTTGCAGAATCCATGCCCTGGCTGCCTTGGGAATTCCAGCAATCCAGGCTGCCTCCCATCCTGCTGGCAGGTGTATGGGGGGTGTTGAATGCGCGGGGTGTGTTGGGGGTTCACCCATGTGGAATGGCTGGAGGGCAGCAAGTAGAGAGCATTGATCACCTACAGCTCTGGGGTACCCAAGCCACCCCTCCAAAAAGCAAAAATCCCAAGGAAAAACAGCTAAAAAAAAGAAAAAAAATCCTTATTTTATTTTTACGAAATCCCAGACTTAGAAAACAAGTAGACTTGTAAAATAGCGATAAACTTAATCTTTTCTTAAAATATATTCACAGGGAACAAAATGCTCAATTTTTGTATCATTCTGCAAAGGTTTTGCACGTGGGTGCTCCTAAAATTTCCAAACTTTTCCGTGATGCGTGACTATTCCTACCAAACTTTTCTGTGACACAGCAGACGGAGACCAGGCTGGGAGCAGAACCCTTCCTTTGAGACCACTGCAGTTGTGCGAACAATATGGCTCTTCCCCGACTTTATTTTTGACTTCCTGTGAGAATTAAACAGATTGAAATGTTCTGAGTTTGGGAGTAGAGGGATAAACATCTTAATTAACTGCCCGGAGAGCACAGTTCCGAGCTGTCATCTCCAACGGGCCTTTCGTGGGCCAGAGGCAAAGGAAAGATGTTGCAAAGGTATGAAAATTTTTTCAGATCCCATTTTTCAGAGTTGAGAGAAAGCTGCATCACCAAATTTCTCTTTTTTTTTTTTTTCACATTTCAGGGAAATGGTAGGATTTCCCCACCACCATCCTCTTGGAAGAGATATCTAACACTGAATTTTCTGGCGGGGCCCTGAACAAGCTGATTTAGAGGGTGGCATCCCTGGTCGTGGCAGGGTTTTGGAGGTAGATGATCTAAAAAGTCCCTTCCAATTCAAAGCATTCCAT
Organism: Lophotriccus pileatus; assembly: GCA_035583135.1. Classification (NCBI taxonomy): domain Eukaryota; kingdom Metazoa; phylum Chordata; class Aves; order Passeriformes; family Tyrannidae; genus Lophotriccus; species Lophotriccus pileatus. Next base: position 34,658,425 of record JAWWES010000169.1, read on the forward strand.
TATTCCATGATTCCCCATCCAGCTGAAAACATCATGTGCAGGGAAGGAGCCTGGTGAGACTGTGAGAGTTGGGGCTGAGCAGTGTGGCTGAATGATAAATAGTCCTAGAACTTAGAGTGAGATTTAATATTAATCAAAAAACTAAGTCAGCTGTGATGGCAAATCCTGAAGTTCAAGACCAAATCAGAAATCACGCTTGGAAGAATATCAACAGTACTTTGAACCTCTGCATTCCTTTTTTTGGGGGGGAATATATATATTTATTTAGTCCCAAATTGTTTCAAATGTTTTAATCCCTCTATTCTGACCTTTTTCAGTGTGTTTTTCTAGACAAGAGGTGTCAGGCAAGGACCACCTCAAAAACAGTCTGCTTTGACTCAGAGACAGGTCCTGATGTTAAATGAGGGAGAATCTCCTATTCCAGCTGAACAAAAGGCAACTGCCAAACACTTGCCAATCCAGGAGCAGAATTGAGAAGATTAATTTTAAATGCTCCTCCAGCTACTTCTTAAAACTGGTTTGGCTTGAGCCTGAAGAGGCAGTTATTTAAGCACTTGAAAGAGACTAAAGGCTCAAGTCTAATCTCAAATACTCAAATGCCTATCACCAGGTATCTCAAAAAATCCATGATTGTACTTGCACATGCATGCCCAGGAGTACATTTTCCAAGACACACAGAGATGCAAGCCCACGGATTAGAGATTAGAAATGAGCTGCCACCGTTGAACTCAAATTTATGTGTTGTTTTCTTTCTGTATCATGACCTTCCAGAAGAGTCTAATTGTTTGATTTCGATGTTGTGGAAGATACTGAATCTCTAAATGTTTGGTGAGTCACACACATGTTAATTCTTAAAAATAACTCTTTCATTTGTTATTGCAATCGATTGATTTTTCTTTGACTCTACAAATACATGTTGGAGCTTAGGAATTTAAACCTCCTGTGAAATCTTACAGGACTGTGCTGTAAAAATTCACCAGCATTTATTAGGGAAGGTGGGAAAGGTGGAAAAGCTGGATATCCATGAGCTGAGTGAAGTTTCTCTACACAACTCCAATAGTCCCCACGTGCCCTCACCTCTGCTACACCCGAAGCTAAAATGCAGTGTGAAACTTTGGCCTGGTTAATACCAGAGTTTTGGATCATCTGGAGGTAAAAAAAAAAAAAAAAGGCTTTCCATCTCAGAGCAATGAATGGACTTTGCTGTTTAGGAATTCTAAGAAAGTTGTCTCCCTTGAGTCATCAGCAGTTTCCAAATAAAGCTTCCAGAATGTCCAGGAAAATCTAATTTCATCAGTTTTGTGCTGTTTCACTGTGCAAAGAGAGGTTAAGTCAGATGACCCACGACTGGAATCTGCTCTTCTCCCCACACATCTAAAAATGTACCCTTTGGCCAACAACAGCTTCCCTCTCACAGCACAGGGATGAGCCCTGCCAAGCACTAACAACATAAACCCCTCTGGCTCGTGTTCCATCCCTCTGGAAGGGCTGGGGCAGGAGGAGATGCTCACACAGAACAGGTACCACCTGTACCCTTCCTTCTCCTCCCCAGCAGGTGGCACAGCCTCCCCTCCCACAGCCTTGGAATGGGCTAGGAGAAAATTGGGGTTCCTGGCAAAACCAGCCAGATCAAGTCTTGCTCTTGATAGGCTTGAAAAAAGGGGTGTGAGGAATTTTTCACCTGGGCAAAAGGCAATTTCCAAGGGCGGGATTGCTCAGAATAAACCTGGTTTCTCCAGCTTTGAGCACATTTGGTTGTTCAGTATTTTCTACTGTGCAGTGGATGCATCCCAAACAAACATGGAAAGGTTCTCACCTTTCAAAGGCTCAAAAGACATGGCTGTCTTGTCCAACAAGCAGTTGTAGGGAAAGTAAAAGGGAAAAGGAGATCAGATGTTGCAGCCCCAGGATTGTGTGCTCTCTCACAGCATTATTTCTGCACTTTGGACAGGGGAGGGTAGTTATCTGTTGTTTGTCCCTCCCTGTTTGCTTGTCTTTAACCTGGTTTCCAAGTGAAATGAGGCTTAAACAATTCCAGGCTCTGTAGGAGCATCTCTTGGTCCTTCCAGGAACCTTTTTAACCTGTTGTATAATTTCAAGCAAAATTCAGAGAAGAAGTCAAACTTCTGGACTTCTTCCCAGAGTAGTGGATTTTCTGTAGGAAGAATAAACCTTTTGGAGATACTGTAAATAACACAAGTGCCTTTTCATGCCGTCCATCACCCACTAGTTGGCCTGAGGACAGTAGGAATCCACAGGGAAGGGGGAAGGTACATTTTTCTGTGCTTCTTATCCCTCAGCTTAGTGTCTCAAGTGTGGTGTTGGAATACATTTAGAGAGAACCGACATATCTGAATAATAATTATTTTGCCAGCTTGTCTCAATATTTTGCCCATTTACATAATAAAGACATTCCTGGTAACATCCTGCCCATGATTCCAGGTAGGCAGTAGATTTATCAGGAGTTTAGGAAGTACATGTCATCCCTGGTCCCAGGAGAAGGTAACTCTCTGAATTTTGTCAGGCCAAGAGAAAGGATAATACATTTGTTGATCCTCCTAGAATCCTTCAATGACATCAAGTTCAACACTTCATGGAAATGTTCTGGATTCCTGTGTTTTTTGCTTGCTTGATTTAACCTAATATTTCCAAAAACTTTTTTGCTATCCTTTGAGAAATCTGGCCTAATAGATCAACACCCTCCTTGTCTGACAAGCACTTTGCAAAGTCGACCCATAGAGGGAATCACTCATTTCTGGGCTGAATGTGGAAGAAGACAAGGTCTTCCATTTTGCCATGAAATCTGGAGTTTGGAGTTTTAAATGAAAGGCTGATTTATTCCCTTGTCCAGTTCCCTTTGCCTGTGATATTATGAGTAATGGGAGAATTTTCTTTGACTTGTACCTGATGTTTCCCAGATTCCATTTATTGGACAGGAGTCACTGCTGACTTCCTGGTGATGCTTTGCCAAGGATTTTATTTCCATACCTAGAAAGATATGCCACCTTGTTTAGTTAGGAAGGAGTGCATTTAAAGTAGCTGGATGAAAAATTCTTGGGAATATGGCAACTGGGGGCTGAAAATCCCAGCGAGCAGCTGGGGGCAAAAAATTGAGGCAGTTTGGGAACATGACCAAAAGGGATGGATTTCTGAAATCCCCCTCAGAACTCAAATTCAAGTCCTTCTCTTCACCACTCTCACCCCCTTAAGAGTTACCCACTTATCATAAAACATGGAAATTTGAGACAAACTCGTATTGCAGGGAGAGGAGACATCAGCTGAATGTCTAATTCCTGCACACTTTGCTCTGTGCTTCCTCAGCTCTTTTGAGGGGATCTGAACAGCTTGAAGATTCCCATTTTTCCATCCCCTTCTATCTTCAGCTCTTTCTTCCTTCTTGAGATCCAGTGATCTAAGTGAGGACAAGCAGCACCACTAAATTGGAGGGTCTCCCACACCTCCAGCAACAACAAATGTGCCTCGGTGATTTATTGCAGCCTCAGAGCTCATGCCCTTATTTTTAGGGGGGTTGTAACTATTTAAAATCCCCATTTTCATATAGCTCGTCCATAAAACCTCACTCTGGGATGGAGACATTCTCAGCAAAGGAATAGTTTTTACATGAGTGGCAAAAAAAAGCCGCTCACAATGTTTTCAGAGGTGTTATGTTATTCTGCCGCAGGTTTTTCGACTCAGACATTTTGGCTTGTGTGTTTTGCCATGAAGGACACATAAAAAGGGATTTAAATGAAAAAAAAAATGAATTCAGCTAAATATCAGAAAGTATGTAAAAATAAAGTTGGATCTAAATATATAGTTGTCAATAATGAGAATGTTCCAAAATTTTAACAGCTGAGAATATTTTCTGTTTATGCCTCTGAGAATTTGCATTTTGTCTTGTGTTTCAACAATCCTAAAATGAAGTGACAGGGCTCAAATTCAAAGCTGACTGAAATCTGTATAAAACCCTAATAAGTGCTTTTCCAAGGGTATATCTCTGCATTATGCTCCAGTTTGACCTGGGAATGGTCTTCAAAATCCAGAGCCTCACTTGAGTCTGATAGATAAGGCCATAGGGCTACATTAGTCCTCAGTCTTTGAGAAAGATGTAGCATTCCATCTGTTTCCTGAATTATCCAAGAGCCAGATGAAACCCAGCCCTCTGTGGCCTTCCTTCTCTAGTGGGGATAATAGACATGGTTCAATACATCCCATTTTATGCTGATTCAGATTCCTCGAGTGAGGCTGAGAAGGGGAAAAAAAAGACAATTGCAACCCAAATGATGCTTTTTCTCACCTGTTCCCTTCTGAGTGGGGCTGGTAAAAATCAGTTCTATCACTACCTTGTTAGATGAAGTGCTAAAGAGCTTTATGGCCTGGTCATAGTGTGATCATTAGATACATAAAACTATATAAATATTGCCTCCACACCCAATATTTGGGATGATAACCAGTATCCCTTTTACTCCTGGCACCACAGTATTCGTGTCACCCCCACAATAGAAGACACTGCACTAAAAGTGTGTATTTTTCTATTAATTCAATAATTTTAATATCTTATGGTTAACACACTGATAATATCATTTATCCACAGTAGAGTGTTTTTAATCTACATTAAAAGAGTCCGAAAGTTGGATTTGAAAACTTAACTGACAGAGCCTGGTTGGGAGCAAAATCACACCCCAAATGGGTGTCAAATCAGGGGTGACCTGCTCCTTACAAGTGCTTTTTGCAGCAAGTGTGATTTTGAAAGGAAGAAAGCCACTGAAAATCCAGGTGGTTCAACACAACAAGGCAAATCCCATCCTGACAAGTTTTGTTTATAAAATATCCAAAAGCTCTCTAGAAGAAAGGAGCAAGTTTGATGTTTACTGGCATAACAACAATATTTGTAGTGACAGAAAACAAAAACACAAATCACTCAGTTTTTGTGGCATGAACCAGTACAAAACTGACAGGACTGAGGAAAATAATCCAATTCTGCCTTTGCTCACTTTGGAGGCTGCAAATGATACAGGTCCCTGTCAGGGGAAAAAAATGGATTATGGATGTGACATAAACCTGGATTTGTCATCTGACCTTTCTGAGGTACCTTTCAGCACTGAAGGGGCTCCAAGAGAGATAGAGATGGAATTTTGACAAGGGCAAGGAGTGCCAGGACAAGAGGGAATGGCTTCAAACTGCCAGAGGGCAGGGTTAGATGGGATATTGGGAAGAAACCCTTCCCTGTGAGGGTGGTGAGGCCCTGGCACAGGTTGCCCAGAGAAGCTGTGGCTGCCCCATCCCTGGAAGTGTCCAAGGCCAGATTGGATGGGACTTGGAGCAAGCTGAAATAGTGGAAGGTGTCCTTGTCCATGGCAGGGGATGGGACTGGATGTTTTTTAAGGTCCCTTCAAACCCAAACCAGCCTGGGATTCCAGGACTCTGTGTCACACCTGACATCCCTTTGATGCCCTTTGTCTTGCTTCCTTACTATTCTAAATACTGAGGGGAAGATGTGACAAGCTGCGAGAGTCCTCTTGCATTCTGGGGGGGTTCTGGTGAAAGCTGGAATTGAAAAGTGTGATTTTTGTGCACTCAGGCAGGGCAGGGAGCTGGGGAGGAAAACCTTCCCCAGCTGCCCCAGCTTGGGGATCAGGCAGCACAGGGAGCTGCTGATGTCCAGGGAGCTGGTGAAAAAGTTCTATGTGAATTTCTGAGGGCTCAGTACTTATTCAAAATCTTATAGTAAACTTTCCACAGAAAGGAATAATTATACAGGTGGTTTATTGGAGGCTGGAAGTGCAAGTCCTCTTTAGCAGTGCCCTGAGATCACAGCAGTATCTGCCCTGGGGTGGTTTTCATTGTCTACTTTGCCCCTTTTCTCCCAGTAAGGACGTTCAGGATAGCAAAGGTAAATGAGTGAAATCATAGGTTGGACTCGATGATCTCAGAGGTGTTTCCCAACCTAATTAATTCTGTGATTCTGTGTGAAAGATGTCAAGTCAATGTAAATAAATGCAACTCTGTTAAACTTCTCCCACTGAGGGGTAAAACATATTGATGACCAGATTAAAACTTCAGGCAATATTTTAGCCTTTTATTTGTTAATGTTGTTATCACTTGTGCTTTGTTCCCCACATCTGGGCAGGTGGGTGAGGACAGAGGGTTTGTGTCATGGTCAGAGAGCTGGAGAAGCTGGAGACTTTGTCCCAGAGTTTGCTCCTGGAGATACAAATCACATGGTCCAGTAGCCTGAGGCAAGGATGAGCTTGGAGAGATGAAATTTGGACCAGTTCAGCTTTTTATTGCTATTGAAACAGTCTTATGTGTTTTTGTTTTGCCAAATACCTCTAGAAGCCATATATTTACACATTTCACAGAGAGGCAAAACAACTGGCCACACTGGGGTAAACCAGTTCTGAAAATGGCAAATAGTTTTTGAAAATAAAAGAGCGAGCCCATACTGGAAGAAAAAAAATAAATTATTTTTTCAAATGTTCCTGTAAAGGGCCTTTATTCTTGCACTTCTTTCTGAAAAGCAGAGCTCTGTTCTGGGGAGTTACCTTAAAAAGTAGAGCACACACAGAGACACACACACAAAACAAAAAAACATCTCCCTTTTGTTCTTATCAGGGGATGTGCTGTTATAATATATAGGTTTTGATAAGATGCATGAACTGAGCCTCTAGAAACAGGTATAATGTCGCTTTCATCTTAAATATGACAAAATGCTGATGTCCTATATCCCCTAAAAATGTGAATCAAGGCCTGCAGAGAGTAGAGCTGTGCTGTAAGAAATGCAAAAGACACACTCTTGAAAGTGTTTCTTCCAGCAAAATGGAACAACCAAAGTAGCCTCTGTCACCCACGCCGAGGCACCAGCTTTTTTGCTGCACTTTGGCTCAAGTCCACTTTTATTAGAGTTGTTGACTTTCATGCGGGGGGGGGGGGGGGGGGGGGGGGGGGGGGGGGGGGGGGGGGGGGGGGGGGGGGGGGGGGGGGGGGGGGGGGGG